>CM076580.1:231437270-231732140 GCA_034641835.2 Pinus albicaulis
TTCAGAGATAACTGGTTCTTTCAAGTGAATCGCCAATTGTCGTACTATACAACAACCCTCCCTTTTTCTAAATTTTAGAAATAAAATTTAGAAATAGATTTTACTAACTTCAAACACGAATATCTCTCAAATCGTGAAGAATTATGTGGCGTGCCATATATCAACGGAAACATATGGACAAGTAGAAACCATCTAAAATATCCTTGACTCATAATAGAGTAAGTTTTCAAGTCAAAATTCCCATGCAAGATCGAGGTATCCCCTGGTGCTTCTTGGGTTGACATCAATGAAGACCATTGATCAACAATCTCTCCCTTTGGCATTGATGGCAACATAAGTACTCCACCTGTGATCATGACACCTCTTCCTACAAAATTATCTACCCCTTTGTCATCAATGGCAAAGGGTAACTCACCTTGACAAACGTCATCCTGCAGACTTGTACACACCTCAACTCCCCTTCATTTTACTTAGTTAGATAAGAGAAAGAGTCTAATGATAACTTGGGAGAATCCCAAGCTTTAGGTGAAGATAATCAAATTCTTCACGAGGTAATGGTTTGGTAAACGTGTCAAAAATTTGTTCCTTTGTGCCAACATATTCACGCTTGATATTCTTTTCAACAACTTTGCTCTCTAACAAAATGATATTTGATGAGAATGTGATTTTGGAACACATAACACATCTTAGGATTAGGAATACATATATGCAATTGTTATCACAAAATATGGGAATAGCGTCAGCAAACTTGAGTTGAATATCTTGAAAGTTTTTTCTTCATTAAGAGAAATTAAGTACAACGAAAACTATCACGATATAATACTGTTGTTGTGGATAACGAGATTGAAGACTGCTTTTTACTTAACCATGAAAAAAGGTAACCACTTAGATAGAATGTTGCTCCACTTGTACTCTTTTCATCATCAACACTCCCTGCCTAATATGCATCTATATAAGCTTGGATAACTAGATTATTTCCTTTGGGATACCATAAACCATATTCCGTTGTGCCCTTAAGATATCAGAGAATTATTTTGATGGCAATAATATGAGATTCTTTTGGTGCTGCTTGGAATCTTGCTACTTGTCCAACTGCCTGCATTATGTCTGGCCAAGAAGCTGTCACATATAGAAGACTGCCAATCATAGATCTATACAACCTCTCGTCCACATCCTTTGATGAATCATCTAAAATTAACTTGAAACCTGTTACCATTGGGGTAAGGACAGGCTTGCAATATTCCATCTTGAATTTCTTGAGCATTTCCTTGATGTACTTGGTTTGATATATAAATATTCCTTTATCCTGCTGAGATATCTGAAGCCCTAAAAAGTATGTCAGCTTGCCAAGTAGAGACATTTCAAACTCACTTTGCGTCTTTGTGGAAATTTTTTTACTTAATCTGTCATCATTGCTTACAAAAATTATATCGTCTACATATACCTTGATAATTGTTAGGTTATCTTGATCCACTTTCACATAGAGATTCTTGTCGGTGCTTCCTTTCTTGAATCCTTGTTGATGTAGATATCCATCAAGATGAGCATACCAAGCTCTAGGAGCTTGCTTGAGACCATATAGTGCCTTCTTTAATCTGCAGACATAGTCTTCCTTTTTAGAAAGAAGAAAACCTTCGGGTTGTTCAATGTAAACTTCTTCTTCCAATTCACCATTTAGAAAGATCGACTTAACATCCATTTGGTAGACCTTTATTTTTCTCGAGCATGGATAGGCGAGAAACATTCTGATAGCTTCCATTCTGGCAACGGGAGCAAATGTTTCTTCAAAATAAATTCCTTCAACTTGTGCATATCCTTCGCAGACTAATCTTTCCTTGTTCCTGGTAACTTGCCCATCCTCATTCAAGTTGTTTCTGAAGACCCATTTAGTTCCAATCACATTTTTATCCTTTGGTCGTGGAACCAATTACCAAGTATCGTTCTTCTCAATTTGATCCAGTTCTTCATTCGTAGCTGCTACCCAGTGTTCATCTTGACTAGCTTCCTCAAAATTGCTAGGCTCAAAATTTGCTAAAAGGCAAGGTGGGCTTGTTGTGATGAACAAAGTTGTCGACTTCTTCTGGTTCCAATTCCTTCATTTACGTTTCCGATGATTTTATTTGACAGATGATTCTTTTGACACCATTCTTTTAAAGCTTTTGGAGAATTTTCTTGTATATCCTGCTGATCATTTATTATTTCCTCTTGGTTGAATATTGTTTCCTTATTTGATTGGTCTTGTTCTGGAGCTTCTTCTTCATCCTTCACAGATTCTCCTTCAGATCCCTCAGATTTTCTTGAAGGGACAATCTCATCGTCATCCTTTGTAACACAATCTTCATCAAAAGTTACATTAATTCTTTCCACTATTTGTTTTCGCCTCAGATTGTAGCATCTATAAGCCTTCCTTTTGCGCAAATAACCAACGAAAATACCTTCATCAACACGGGAATCGAACTTGCCCAATTTTTTATCTTCTCTTTTGATGTAGCATTTGCTTCCAAATATTTTGAAGTATTTGACGTTAGCCGGCTTCCTTTCCATAATTCGTATGGAGTCATGTTACAATTGTTCCTGGCAAACCTCTGTTTATAATGAATACAATTGTATTGATTGCTTGAACCCATAATTTATGATCTAATTTTGAGTCATTTAACATTGTTCTGGCCATTTCTTGTATGGTTCTATTTTTCCTTTCAACAACTCCATTTTGCTGCGGTGTTTTGGCTGTTGAGAATTTCCTTTTTATTCCATTTTCATCATAGTACTGCTGAAATACCTTGGAAGTGAATTCTCCATCATTCTCTGATCTCAGACATTTGATCTTCAAATTAGTTTCATTTTCAACCAATTCCTTGTAGATTCTAAAACACTCGAATGTCTCAGTGTTTTTCTTTAAGACGCTGACGGTTGTCATTCTTGTGTGATAATCTATCATTAGCATAAAATATAATTCTCCATCTAAACCTGTTGTTCTCATAGGACCACATAGATCAGTATGTACTAATTCCAACGGACGTGATGCAAAGTGTTCTTTTGTCTTGAACTCAACTTTTGTCTGCTTTCCGTGCTGACAAGATTCACATATCGTATTGGTAGGTTTTGAAATTTTAGGCATTTCTCTTACTGCTTCCTTCTTGTTGATCCTGACCAAATTGTCGAAATTTATATGTCCCATTCGTTTGTGCCATAACCAACTTTCGTCTTCTTTCACCAAAAAGTGCCCTTTAGGTGTCTCATCCAAAATATATGTCATTTGGAGCTCTGCTTGCTGTAGCCACAATTTTACCGAGCTTGCCTTTCCTGATTTCACATTTCTTAGAGTTAAATAGCATCGTGTGTCCTTGATTGCACATTTGTCCAACACTGAGCAGATTGTGGTTCATATTTTCAACCAACAACACATCTTTCATTAATGCATTCTTGCTTCCAAACGACCTTTTACTGGTATAGCGGCTACAACAACACCCAAATTCCTGTGTACGTGCCCATTTCGGGTCTATCTTCACGCTTAGCCATTGAGTTTTGGCTCGGCTTTTGTAGTGGGTAACAACCTGTGACCTATTTGACTGCTAAACCTTCTCACCATCACGACGGAATGCTTTTTCATGACCACACAGCAAATGTGGAGGTCATCATACATGGGTCGAATGGAAACTTTTCTGTGTATTAAGTATATAAATTAGAAGCCCTTTCACCATAGATCATTTAGGCATTCTGTTTGATTACTTTA
Organism: Pinus albicaulis; assembly: GCA_034641835.2. Classification (NCBI taxonomy): domain Eukaryota; kingdom Viridiplantae; phylum Streptophyta; class Pinopsida; order Pinales; family Pinaceae; genus Pinus; species Pinus albicaulis. Next base: position 231,441,004 of record CM076580.1, read on the forward strand.
CCAAGCTCATGTAAATTATTTGGGGGCATCATTCTCTAAAGGGTAACTTTGAACTAATTAATATTATAATGTTTCACGCAGGTCAACCCCAAGGATGACATACCCAACAATGTCATCACCACATTGAGGGAAAGAAACTGAAACTAAAACAACAAGGGCACAGTTGCGGAACATGACACTCTCATACCCTGTCCATATGGGAATGAGAAATAAGGCTATAGTTGAAGACCTCGTCAAGGCGGATGATAAGGGTAAGAGTAGTTCGAGCTGAAATATGAAAAGTGGAAGATATGTATCGCCTATAAGCAGGGAACAAAGAGTGCACTGAATCAAAATATAGTTTTATATGTTGTTAAAAACGGAAAGTAGTGAATTTATTATCAACAACATCAACTTGCAATGCAGTAGTTGTGGCAGCGCTTTTGAATGCAACCCTTGTCATTCGAAATTTCCATTTTCATAGTGTTCGGCAAGATCCTAGTAAGTTTAAGGACATATATGATGAAGATCACTCTATCGATTTGCTTAGAAATGATGTGAGGACTATTATAAAGCTGCCCGAAGGCATGATGGAAAGTTTGACAACAACATGAGCAATATTTTCAACTTCAGGATTAAAGCTTGGTCTCTTGTCAGTTAATATGAAGAAATTTTTTTCCCTAAAACTGCTTGAGGTTGATGTGATACAGATTTATCCATTTGCCAATCGATTTTCACAAGAGGTTCCACCCCCCATTTCATCACCCCAGATGTTTGGCTAATTATGGAGTGTTACGGTTTGTTGATCCCATTTCTAAACTTGCAGGGAAGTTAGTAGAACGCATGATTAAGCACAGCTCCACCATTGGTGGAAAATATTTTGTGGTTCATCTTCATTTGCAAGAGGACATGGTAGCTTTTATTGCTACATATTTTTGGTGATGCTGATTACAACTGTCTTATTAGCACTAGTGATGATCGTTGTTTGGGAAGTTCCTTTACCAGCTGTATTTCTGTTCTTCACTTGTATTTCCATTATGGAAAGCATACATGTCTCGTATGTGCTCATTAAAGTTCCACATGGAGGGTGGCTTCCTTTTGTTGTTTCCATTGTACTTACTTTTATAATGCCTAGTTGGAATCGTGGAAGACAGAAGAAAATTCAATATGAAGTGGCCCACAACATAGACTTTGGCAGCCTGGGTACTTTTGTCTCTGGAAATGAAATTCAGCTGGTGCCAGGATTGTGTTTCTTCTATAACCCACATCAACCATGGTGCTCCTCCTATTGTTGGTCATTATGTGGAAAATACAGGTTCCTTTCACAAGGTAATTGTATTAACAACTATCAAGTACGCCCTTGCTAAAAATATATAACCACATGAATGGTTTCTTGTAGAAATATTGGGATATACAGGAGTTTACGGGTGCATTTCTCAATATGGATACAGTGATTCCTTCAGTGTTGGGGGTGAGGAATTTGTGCATCAAGTTATTTATAACATGGAAATGTATATCAAGTTCAGTGCGGTTGAGCAAACAGATAAACCTATCAACCTCTCATATTTCCCTTTGGAAGACTTCATATCATATTTTCCATCTGTGACCTTGCAAATGCGAAAGAGCTTGGGTAGTTCATGTCTTGGGAAAATAAAAATTCCAGATGCGAAAAGGCATTGGATGGTTCGATAGGATTTTATTGGGAAGCATGTATCAATTTTTACAAAACAAACTGCAGAGCTTCTATGGATGTTTTGAACGTACCACAAATAATTTATTTAGAGATTGGTATGGTTTATGGAATTGGACCACGATAACATCATTGTAATGTTCTACAAAGATGAAACTCCAATAGTCCATCACGTTCAAACAAAACCTCAGCATTCGCATGGTGACCACTGCAAAAAGACTGCGCATTTTAGAGAAGTATGAGAGGGAGTCGAATTCTTGGGCATTATGAAATTAAGGCATGGGCCAGCATGGGCCTAAAGCCAGGCTCCATAAAATGCGCACTTTGATCGACCATCCAAAAGGCCATGTCCCACAAATTTCTAAAAAAAGAACTACTGCTGCTCGGCGTGGGCGCATACGTGTCAGGATTTGGTCAAAAGTTTTATACGGTGGGCGTAAACTTAAGGAAGATTGTAAAAGGTTAAATCAAAGCACTTTCATGGCATATTAGTGTAGCATTTTTCGGGGCCATGCAAACCAAAAAATGAACGCAACCTGACAAGGACCATTTGCAGCTAGCCCGGAGGGAAGAATGCGACCAGTTGCAAGGTCGCATGTGCTAAGGAGGATTATGGGGAACACATCTCATGGGGGTTGCAACTCAGTGACCTCGTCAAGTCGCAATTCCTGGACTACACTCATGAGACTACATCTACGAAATGAAATCGGGGTGAAAAAATAAAAATCTCGTCGACGCAGGCCATCTCTTTGGTTGGGAACAACACCTATTTCAAACCCCATAATGAGATAAGCATTAAAGTAGCCTTAGGACACGGATGTGGCATGCATCCTTTAAATAATATCGCTAAGGAGAAGCGTTAATGGAATGATTATCGAATGCCAGCTCATATCTCAAAGCTTTTCGAACGCATTATTCGTATCTTTGTGCATTATTCGTATCTTTTGTTTATACGACCGGGCATAATATGAGCAAAATAACGGTGAAAAAAACGCTCATGGCTCTCGAAATTAGCATTGATGGTGCAGGGGCTACTCTACATGGTCACACTCCACCCCCACGTAGCCTCTGTCGAGGTTGCACGATCACCCGCATTGTGACGATCGTAAAGGCCAAAAAGAGAGCCCGCATGGGCATATGTAGAGTTCATTTCACCCGAGTGGCAACATGTGCCATATGTCAAGGCGCAACCCAACCTCGGCCACGACCTCTATTGAGTCACAAGGTCGCAAATATTGTGCGTCGGGGAGTCTGCCAATTATGCGACTACCCGACTATGCGACCTCACAGTCGAGGTCATAACGTTATGCCCAAGAGAATCTGGGCGTAATAAACTACACGGGCTGCGACTCACAAGATTTGCGACCTAACGCAAATACACTAAAAAATGTGTGATATTTTGTTGAATGCGTAGGAGAGGTCTCATATTGCCATTACATCGGCTCTCGCATTGGAAATTATTTGCATCAACAGCTGGGAGTCGAGTGCACCATCAATAGCTCTACCGTGTGACCGTACCGCTCCTATGACATTTGAAGACCCGTAATTTCAAAAGACATTGTTCCATCCTTATTTTCCTTCAAGGATATGAACTTATTCCTATCTCCTCCGGTCATGGGTTGAGAAACCGACGATCAACATACCAAACATTTATGTTTCTTTTGAGCCTTGAGAGTGATAGCACATTTTCTTCTGGGCTTTCTTTCCATATTTTTTAATTCGATTTTGCAAGACCTTTTGAAGAACTTCCACGTCCGCAATATTTTTATCCAGAACCAAAATTTTTACATTTGTAACATTCAACATCATCTCTCAAATGATCAAATATTTTAATATTCTACTAAGTTCTTTAATATCCATTTCTGAAATATCTCCCGAAACTCGTATTGATTCCAAACATACGTGCGATATTCTATAGTCATTCAAAACTTCCACATGAATAACAATGAACATAGAAGATAGGCCGATACTAGGGAGGAAATATTCTTCGAGGAATTATCTTCCATGGTTATTCCCTGCAAGTCCTTATCTCTTGAGTTGGTTGGGAGGTCTACCCGATTGTTATATTTTTCATATCCATCTTGTTTTGCCTGCCATAGAAAGACTTGGATCCTTTTCGTACTTTTCTTTATAACCACATCAGCCTTGTCATTGTTTGATCGCTGATTGCCGATGATTTATTCCAATGCCTTTAGTTATGGCGTAGTTTTGAAGAGTTTTTCCATTTTTACTTGCTTTCGTAGATAAAAATGTTTCATCTTCCAATGCTTCACTTTTCTTTGTTGCTTTCCTTTAATTCTTCCCTAAGCGATTCTTCAACTCATTTGTATTCTTAAACCTTGATTTTAAGATTTAGGACATGTTTCCTTTCTATCTTTAATCTATCCCGCAGTGTTGACATGCTTCTTCTAAACCTTGATCTCTTTGATAACTCGATCACTTCGTTTTTAGATTCAACCTCTACCATCTCTTTTTGTCGTCAAATGCTTCTTTCTTATTGTGCTTGGCCATAAATAATAATATTCCGTTGATTTCTTCTTCGTTATCATCGTCTTCACTGTGAGAGGAGTTATTCTCTTGGATAAGAAACTCTTCTTAAACCATTTCTTCTTGCCTTGCTTGTTGAAATTCCTCGTACCTTTCTTTCCTTTCTTTAACAACCTCATTTTTTGTGAGGACGCTCGGGTGCAAATGCCTAACCTCACCAAATATATATATATATATATATATATATATCAATGGAAATTACCTCGAATTTCCATGTAATTAAGAGCCTATTTTTCACGTGAAGTAAGCAAATTATTTATCCGGAAAGTCTTTCTTCATCTTCTTCCTTTTCTTCTTCCTTACAACCGCACGTTTTCTTTCGGTGAGCATGCTTTTCCTTAGTAGTCTTATTGGATGTGGTGAATGTCAAGCGAGGGTGAGATGTACCATCCTCTTCTTCAATCCTCATTTCATATGACATAAGGACTCCATGCAATTAATCTTGGCCGAGATTGTTTAGATTCAAATCATATTACAAGACAGATACCTTGGGTTGATTCTTGTCATGTTGTTCTTAGGATCTCACAGTCAATTGCCCATAAGTTCTCCCAAATTTTCCAATGCATTTTTTGTTTCATCAACATGCTGAAAGTATGCACAATATTTTCAGTATTCTTCATTTTGAGTTGCTAAATTTTGTTCGTAAATTGTAAGCTTTGCTTCTTTCACGTTTGAGTCACTCGTATATATATTCTCAAGCTTTCCATACTTATTTAGCATTTTTGCAACTTAGTACCTTAATATATATAGATTAAATAATCCCACCGATAATGATATCTTTAGAATTTGCATAACATACCATATTTTTCTTAACTTGTTCATCCTTTAGTCACTATAGAGCCTTTTTCAACGATTTCCCATACTTCGTATCCTTGTGCCAACAAATGAACTCCGCACTCTTCCACTCCAAAGTGCGTAGTTATTTCCATTGAACAAGAGGAAATATATTCTTATACTTATGATCTACTTCCATTTTTTATATTGGGTTATCAAGGAATCAAGCTCTCATTCCAATTGTTGGAAATACTAAGAGAGAAGGGGGAGGGGGTGAATCAATATTTCAGAAATTAGCACTTTTAAATCTTTTCATAACATTAGTTAATATTCAATTATTCTTAATGTTTATCAAACATCAACAAGAAAATAATAAAGCACAATAAGCACAATAGGTGGTGATTGTGTGAGATGTTGATTACAACCGTCTTATTAGCACTAGTGATGATCGTTGTTTGTTCCTTTACCAACCGTGTTTTTGTTCTTCACTTGTCTTTCCATTATGGAAAGCATACATGTCTCGTCTCCGTGCTCATTAAAGTTCCACATGGAGGGTGGCTTCATTTTGTCAGTTTCCACTGTACTTACTTACAATGCCTAGTTGGAATCATGAAGACAGAAGAAAATTCAATATGAAGTGGCCCACAACACAAACTTTGGCAGCCTGGGTACTTTTGTCCTCGGTAAATGAAATCACGGGTGCCAAGATTATGTTTTTATATACCCACATCAACCATGGTGCTCTCCTATTGTTGGTCATTATGGAAAAACATGTGTTCTCAGACAAGGTAATTGTATTAACAACTATCAAGTACGCCCTCGCTAAACTATATTACCACATGAATGGTTTCTTGTAGAAATATTGGGTAACATGAAAGAGGCCATTGTGGCATTTCTCAATATGGATATAGTGAGTCCTTCAGTGTTGGGGGTGAGGAATTTGTGCATCAAGTTATTTATAGCATGGAAATGTATATCAAGTTCGTTATGCTTGAGCAAACAAATAAACCTATCAACCTCTTACATTCCTTTGGAAGACTTCATATCATATTTATCAAAGGACATCGCAAATGCGAAAGAGCTTAGGGTAGTTCATGTCTTGGGAAAAGAAAAGTTCTAGATGCGAAAAGGCATTGATGGTTTTAAAAAAGAACAAATAACGTTTCTGCCGTGGGCGCATACGTGTCGTTTGGTCAAAAGTTTTATACGGTGGGCGTAAATAAGAAGATTGTAAAAGGTTAAATCAAAACACATCCATGGCATATTAGTGTAGAATTATTTGGGGCTATGCAAACCAAAAACGAACGCAACCTGACGCAGACCACTTTGCAGTTAGCTCGGGATAAAGAATGCGACTCGCTGGTAAGTGTCGATGTGCTAAGGAGGATTATGGGGAACGTATCCCATGGGGGTCATACCGACTCGTCAAGTCACAATGCCCGCACTACACTGGCGATGACTACATCTAAGAAATGAAACCGGGGGTGAAAAATAAATGCGTCGAGCCGCGTCATCACCGTTGGTCGGGAATAACACCGTTTCAAACCCTAACGGACAAAGATAGAACAGCCTTTGGACACGGATTCGAAGACATGCATCCTTCAAACAATATTGCTAAGGAGGCAAAGGTGGAATGATTATCGAATGCCAACTTATATCTCAAAGCTTTTCAAACATATTATTTGTATCTTTTGTTTATCCTGACTGTGAAAGACTTAAGCAAAATAACAACAGACCAAAAATGTTCATGGCCTTTAATTAGCGCGATGGTCCGAGGCTACTCTACGTAGTTGCACTCCACCCCCACGCAACCTTTGTCGAGGTTTCACAATCACCCGATTGTCACGATCGTGGTTGCCAAAGAGGTACGCATGGCTGTAGAGAGGCGTGTTCATTTCACCTAGTTGCAACCTACGCCGTATGTCAAAGGATGCAACCCAACCTCAGCGACTCTATCACCTCCGCAAGGTCACAACATTTTGTGCGAGGGAGTCTACCAATTATGCGACAACTCGACCGTGCGATCACCAAGTCGCAAGGTCGCATAACGTTATGCCCAAGAGAATCCCCGCAAATAGCTGTGCGACTACCCGACTCGTGACTCCCACCAAGATTTGCGACCTAACGCAAATACACGCGTAATGTGCAGGATTTTGTTAAGGAGGAGGAGAGGTCTCATGTCGCCATTCCGCGGCTCTCGCATTGGAAATTTTCGCATCATGCTGGGAGCCGAGTGCACTATCAATCTTAGGCCCTGCGTACTCATGAAAGAAGCATTTTTTTTTCTTTTCTTACATTAAAATGCGTATTCATGATATGATCAAAATTGATGCAAATGCAATGTCGACCGCACAACAAAAGACATCCAATAACTTAATATATACCACCTTTATGTGGTCGTGATTTCAATTAAATCGATCATTGTTCATTTTCACTATTGCAAACAATTCATTTGTGTGGATTAAACATGCGAGGATAATTTTCGCTATGTGCATTGAGCCCTTAGTGTAGCGGAAGTCGCATTCATGACTGTATTCTCGCATTTCATAAATTCGTTTTATATGGTGCGATGTTCATAGAGATAAAGGGCATCATGTCTCATCGATTTTAGAGCTACATCCCTATCACAATGCCTACCAATACAAGTTAAACTAAATATCCACATTCGACACTTAGTCCATAAGGCTACCAACGTACATTACGCTGATTGAAGATGCGCAGTGACAAGCCACAAGCCATTCCTCTCGATGACAAAGTGGCACAAAACTTGGCCACAAAGGGGTCTAAATTTATTATTTTCACTCTTGAAATTAATTAAATACGTCTCTAGCATTATTCGATCATGAAGACATGTGACCTATGCTATTTTATCAGAGGCAGAAGCTTTCGATTTGCACGAAGAGCCGTGTTTTTCCTCAAAGAAGTACGGGACCTTTTTCAAAGTGAGGTGGATCCTTACAAAATTCCCAAGAACCTCACTTTAAGCTCAAGGGAACCTACCATGGGGTGGAGATGCAGAAAAGGAATCTTGCTATGAAATTTAAAGATCACCGAAAGAAGGCAGTCATGGCAACCCTAGTCGCTGTGCCCAGCCCATTGCCCAAGGTCGCAAGTCGAGACGAAGCCAAGGTCATAGTGTTGCATACAACCTTGGGTCACGTGTCGCAAATGGCCTAAGTCGAAGCCACCTGGGTCACTGTGAAGACTAAGAGTCAAGTGCAACTCAAGAGTCATCTCACCCTATATGTACAACTCAAGTGGAAAAGAACCAGGACTTTTAGCTTGAAAATGAAAGCGTATGACAGAGGAATCACAGAGAGCTAAAGGCAACTCACCCTCGTACTGGCGCGCAGAGAGTGTAGCAAGGCGTCATATCATGCATTGAGATGAATAGCCCATGTTCCACTATTGGGTTTTTGACGAGCTGTAAACATGTATTTGACATTACAGCAACATTAATAATATATTCTTTCTCGACAATCGATTCAATGCTTCGCTTTGTGGTGATAGTACTAGCTATCTAATACTTCATTATGTTGTACATCTCGATTTCCACGCATGCCACTGTTGGTGAACTATTTCTGTTGGTTGTATGTATGTCTTTTTTATTAGTGTTTATTTTTCCTTGCTACTGCCATGATATATTGTGAACTACTTTGCGTTTAACTTCCGATGTGTTTTCTTTCACATATGTTTGATCGGGTTTTCACAGACCGATCCTAGTCACGGTGACACCCCCTTTTATTTTTTTTTCTTCTTAGACTTTCTTGTATATTTGTTTATGGTTCGTTATTCTTGGCCCGATTTTGCTTCACCGATTGGTCATTTCACCTTCTCCTTCCGTCTCCATCATCTTCTCATCCGAAAACCAAGAGTGGAAACAACCATGGCTAGCCTGTGCCCACATACCGCATGGGGTTCCTATCCCAAATCTGTGAGGTTTGATCGGGACCTTTCTACTCAGAGACCCCTTGTTGTCGACAATACAATTTTTCCCGTCAACACTACCTCTCTATGAAGTTTTAAGACTCGTAATTTCCAAAATACATCGTTCCATCCTTCTTTTCCTTCAAGGATATGAAATTATTCCTATTTCCGGGTCATAAGAGTTGAACCACTATCAACGACTAAACGTTTCTCGCCTTTCGAGACTTGAGAGCGATAACACATTTTTCATTTTCTTTTTCCATATTTGTTGATTCTAATTTTGTGAGAATTCCTTTGAAGAACTTCCAAGTCTACAATCTTTATCCAAGTTTCCAAAATCGTTACATTTGTAATATCCAACATCATCTCTCAAATGATCAAATCAGAATATTCGCTAAGTTCTAGAATATCCATTTTCGAAAGATCTCCGTAACAGTATTTATTCCAAATATACGTGCTACATTCTATAGCTCTACGTCCAAACTCACATGAATAAGAATGACCACAGGGAGATAGGTTAATACCTCGGGAGGAAATATTATCGAGGAATTATCTTCCATGGTTCTTCATTCGATTCCTAATCTATTGAGTTGGCCGAGGACTCTGGATCCTTTTCTCGGATTTTTCTTTGTAACTACCAGCCTTGTCACCGTTCGATCGTTGATTGTTGATGATTTCTTCCAATGCCTTTGATTTGTTGACATAGTTTTGAATATTTTTCTTACTTGATTTCGTAGAGAAAATATTTCAGCTTCCAATGCTTCTCTTCCTTATTTATTTCCTTTAATTTTTCCCCGAGCGATTCTTCAACTCGTTTGTATTCTTCAACCTTGATTTTGAGATTTAGGACTTGTTTCCTTTTTGTCTTTAATTCGTCTCTTCAAGAGTGTTGACATGCTTCTTCTAGGCCTTGAGCTCTTTGATAACCCCGATCTCTTCGTTTTGAAATTCACTTGAAGCCATCTTTCTTCTTCGTCTCCTTCTTCACGATTTTCTTGCTTATTGTGCTTAGCCTTAAACAATACTCTTCCATTGATTTCTTCTTCAATATCAGCTTGTCTTCATTAGATGAGGAATATTCTCTTTGGAGAATAAACTCTTCTTAAACCATTTATTTCTTCTTTCTCGTTGAACTTCCTCGAACCTTTTCTTTCCTTTTCGTAACAACCTCATTTTTGTGAGGACACGCACCGCAAAATGGCCAACCTCACCACAATAAAAAATATCGTTGGAATTTACCTTTGAATTTCCCCGTACCTATTCTCATTTTTCGCGTGAAGTAGAAAATTCTCTTTATCCGAAAATTCTTCTTCATCTTCTTCCTTTTCTTCTTCCTTACAATTTCACGTTTTCACTTTAGAGTATGTTTGTCCTTACTAGTCTTCTTGGATGTGGCGAATGCCGTTCCTAGGTGAGATGTGTTGTCTTCTTTTATTCAATCCTCATTTCATATGGTGTAAGGACTCCACGTAATTCATATTTTTCTCGAGATCAAGTTAGATTCAAACTATATTCCAAGATGTACACATTTGGGTTGAATTCGTCGCTGTGGTTCTAAGGATCTTTTAGACAACAATTTTCTTGTCGACAGTTCTACAAAAATTCTCCAATGCATTTGTTGTTTCATCAACATGTTGAAAGTATGCAACAATATTTTCATCTTCCTTCATTTTGAGTCAAGCCAAATTTTTCCTTTAAATTTTAAGCTTTGCTTCTTTCACATTTGAGTCACTTCTGCATATATATTTTCGGCCGTCGTTCTATACTTCTTTAGCTTTTGCAACTCGGTACCTTAATATAGATAGATTCGATAAGCCCACCGATAATGAGATCTTTTAGCCTTTGCATCATATACCATGTTTTTTCTTACCTCGTTCACATTCCGGGTCGTAAATCCTTTTTTCAATGATTTCATACTTCATCCTTGCACCAACAAATGAACCCGCATTCTTCCACTCTAGTGCGTAGTTATTTCCATTGAACAATAGAACTCTATTCTTAATATACTCCATGATCTTCCTTCCTTCGTTGTTAGACTACGTCAGCTAAACCAAGATCTCGATTCCAATCACAGCTGATCGGGGGTGAATCAATGTTTCTTAGAAATTAGCACTTGTAAATATTTTCAAAGAATTAGTTAATCTTCAATTATTCTTAATGTTTATCCAAGACTACTAGTAAACAATAGCACACAATAAAAACGAACCTTAGGTGGGAAACTTTCTAGTAAAAAAAAAAAAAACTACCAAACACTTTTTCAATAAATTATTTAATCTTTAGCCCCAACCGAAATGAAAGTTACAACTTCCTAGAATTCTCTAGAAAAGCATTCTTCTCCATCTCCCGATCGGAAGGATGCCCCAATGCCTTGGTTTATTAAGTAGCCAACCAAATGGATGCCCCGCATCCTAGACCGACCTACCACCCCGAAGTGTTCGTGCTCCAACTCGTAGGTGACCTCATGCACTAACCTCTCGCACCTCCCTACCACCTTATAATGATAAGAAATAAGACAAGCGTCTAGATTCCTCAGACTGGGACAATGATCCATGATAAAATATGATGCACAATGATTTTTTTGAACTAGACCAATCACTCAAATACACCATGACTCGCAACCCAAACATAAAAGTATCCAACAATGACTCCTATACCTCCCAACAATGCATCTTCAACTCTCTAGCAAATTGACTCTTTTACAATTTTACAATGATGATTTTTACAACACCGACTTTGACACGACCTAATACTTGACTCGACACTCGCTTCTTGATCACTAGCATTGTTGAGGTACTATTGTGCTTGCTTTAAGTAATGGTACTTTGGTGTTGCACGTCCTTCTAGTATGTGTCTAAGTTGTCTCATTGTGTCCTCCTTCCCCGCACATGAATTAATGAACAAGACACGAACCAACATACAAACAAAATAGTTACACTATCCCGCAAAACATATGTCATGAAATATCAAAAATTCAAATGTCAATATGCTCAACATTTAGGAACAAAACCTAGACAAACATACAAAATTACCATAATCGTCATGAAAACATGCTTCTAGATGATATTCAAATTCAAATTCAAACACTAATCATACATACCTTGCTGTAGTAGACTTACCCTTGAATGTTGATGTGTAACCCATCGCAAGGATTCTTGAATGCATTCTTTTCTTGCCTTCTAGAAGTTCGACATTGAATCTATTTTATTTATGTAATTCCAATTCTCCAAGGTTTAAAATTTCATCCCGTGGTACCCCTATGAGTCCTCTTTCCAACCCACATGTCTAATTTATATTGGATTCTTCAAGAAAGAGTTATTCCCAATCTCCCACGATGACCTAATTATAGACCGATCTAGAGAAATTTGTACGAAGTACCACTTGTCACTATTTTTGACCTTCTACCCTAAAACGATACCCAACAAACTACATTCCATCCTATTTCGCTATTTTTTGTGAACAACCAATGCTCAAATAGAAAAGACGATGTTCCCAAGATCGCATGTTCGACATGGAATTCGTGAGCCTATAAAACTTTCTCGCATTATATCTCGTAAAATATAGTGAACCAAGATTTGAAATTTGGTCATGAGGTTCATTAGGATTTCAGCTCGAAATAGGTTTTTTTTTAGCATTTGAAGCTTCGTAGAAGAAATGTTATAGCAAAAATTCCACGATGACCTCGTCTGCTAAACAAATATTTAAAGGACGAGGATATAAGAGTCACAATTTATAGTGAAAAGCTAAGGTTGAGAGTGGTTCTAATAAGTGAAATTAGGAGGGATTCTAGGAGCTTAAAAATGATTAATTATTGACTATTCAATGACCACAACCAATCATGAGTGCCATGGTTGCAAACTCCCATATGGTTTTATCACTAACCAGGGTTACTAACTTCAAAAACGTGAATATCTCTCAAGCCGTGAAGAATTACATGTACATTGCCATATTCACACGGAAAAATCTCGATAATTAGAATCCATACAAATGATCCTTGACTTGAATAGTGTAAGTTGTCAAGCCAAATATCCCATGAAAGATTGGGGTAGCCACCGTGCCGCTTGGTTTGAAATCTATGAAACCAATGCTCAAGAAGTTCTCCATTTTCCTCTTGGTACTATCCTTAGCCACCTCTCCTACAACTTCCACCAAGGTTTTGACATGCCACGCCATCTCCAATGTTTTATGATACATTGTTTTCAACGGGCCCGCATTTTTCCGGTGTCTATAATCCATTCATTTCTTCTTCAATTTGGTCATCCCGGACATCCTCACGCGTATGCCTAACCTCATTCTCCTCCTAGATTTCCACCATTTATTACCTCTTTTCGTGACAATTTCTTGTTAATTTATTGCGCCTTCCTCACCGCATCCTTCCCTTGTCTTTAATAGCCGCTAAACTCACATCCACGTGAGGCTCACCCCTCGACTTGCCACCAACATTGTGTCCCTAGTCATTACAATTTGGGAAGCCTTAATTGTAAAAATAACAGATTCCCACTTTAACAACACCTTACCTCTTAACTTATTCCTATAAAGCCTAGTCCCTCCAACTTCTCCACATAAAGGAACATCCAAAACAAGTCATACCGCCCATCCTTGAGTCACTTCCTTTTCTATTTTCGGTAACTTCCACGTACCAATGATTTTACAATACATTTATGGGTTTGGGGGCATTTTCCTTCACATTCACCCTTCAATTGTTCTCGTGCGTATTCATTATTACCATTTTCCTATTCCAAGACACTTCCCTCCGGGCTTTTTAATTCTCTCCTTCCACCTCGCGCTAATTATTTCTAATTATCAGACATTCAAGGACAATCGTTTGAAGCCAAATCTTCTCCCTCCCATCATCACCATCACTTCCTTCGCATGTTGTAAACACATACCTCTCTCTCTTCGCTAAGAACCGCTACCTATCTTACCATAAGAAAATTTGTTTGTCTACACGTTAGGTGGGCTTCTACCCTGATCCGGGCCCACCCTTGTCTTTCACCCACCTTCCCCGACGTCGAGTAATATTACCGTCAATTTTCTACAATATCTTTAGATTATCCTCCAAATGTGTCTTCCCACGCCACCTTGCAAGCCATCCGGCACTCTCCACCCCTTCATATTCCACCATATCCACCAATGCATTGCATAAGATACAAACAAAGGTGAACCCAAAGTTTTCCAACCCCCTCCTTGTGTCTCTCCGTATATGTTGGATTAACTAGAAGTAGGCACCAATTCTTCGTGAAATTTCTAGATATGTGCGATATTGTGAACCCGACATTCCACTTGAATAGCTAATGTTGAATCGAGCCCATGCTTCGTGTTCGGAATTATGCTACATTATTCCGAAGCTTGTCCCATATCGATGAATTATAGTATTCAAATTTTACCTATCCAATATCAAATGATCCCTCCATCCCCTTCCTTACCTTGGTTTCGTTTGGACGCCCCGTCAAAGTTTAGCCATGAAACCTTCCGAGCGAGCCAACCACATTGCAAAGCCCGTGTGTATGTGGCACTCTCTCGGGTCTGTCTTGATCGGCTTGCTAATCCATGTCAAAAAATTTAGAATTCTCAATTCCTTGGGGAGGGTTGTTCTAAGTGATAGGTTTGAATGCCTCTTCTAATAAATGTCTCCTCAAGTCGATGATGAATTTCTCGATCATCATTGAGAATCGAGAGATTTTTGTCACGGAATATGCGGCGGTGTTACATTCCTTGTAGACTAATGAGAGGATGTACTGCGGAATAAAATTCCAGTCATATTCACCATTTCAATTTTAGTATACTCGTAGTCGCCATTTTTTTATGGTTTCTGTATACTTTTTCCTGCTTCGACAATTTGTCTAATGATGAGGGTCAACCACTCCCATAGGAATTCAACATAGCTGCAAGTGTTCAAAAGGTGACAACGAGGATTTATTTTGCATTCTCATAATGACAACACCAATATGCACCCATAATTCCTCACTTTACTAAGTTTTACCAAAGGAACCTTCCTATGCATAATCAACCACAACAAAATTTTAATTTTCAACTAATGTGGGGCCAAACCATACTTTTCTCCATGATGGGCCACCTGGATTCGTTATGTCCTCGCTCTAAGGTATACCTGGGTTTCCTCAAGGTTGAATTATCCCCCCTCTTTTTGTCCCCATCAAAGTTGGTCTTGGATGTTATTCATTGGGATTTGTCTCTTGCTCAGCCTTCCGTGATATCCCGTATCGAATCACTCGTGTCCGTCTGCTGAAAGATGTTTAGGTTCCATTGTCTCCATTTGTTATTCTCCAAACCTTTTTCCCATAATCGTGGACTTCCTTGCACCCCCATTCCCTCCGTACACCTTGTAGGGGTTTCAATTCTCGTCCGTTTAATTTCGGCTTGTTGTTTCCAAGAATCCCTCCTGCATTAGGATTCAATTCCATTTCTTATTTCCTAGAATAAATGTTGTATGATGGCTCTATTATTCCAAGCCAAGTTCCATATAGTTAGCCCTTGTATTGAACCTCGAGAGCCTAACCAGCATTTTATTCGCAATTAGGGACATATTTTGCTTTCCATCATTTCGCCCATGGAGTCTCCCATATTTTTAACCATCTACACCATAATTTGGCTCCATTTTATCTATTTGTTATCTCCAGGTCTTGGAGCCCTAGGCCTCCTGCATTGTTTGTTTTACATACCATGTTCCAAGCCACCAACACTCCATTTTCTGCTTTTCATCTCGCCCCTCGCCACACGAAGTCACTGATCTCCATGATGTTTTGGAGCACTCCTCAGGGCACAGTAGGATGGATAACGTGTAACATGGGATAACCCGAAGAACCGTCTTTACTAGGACCAACCGACCTCGACAAGTTCAAATATCTCATCGTCCATCGTTTAACCATGTCTTTAAGGTTATAAATTACTTTCTCCCGCTAGATTTCTTTCAAGATTGCACTATTAGGGACCCATAGGTATACTTTGATGGAAGTGATTTCTTTGGAACCCTAAAATAGATGTTAAGTTTCTCTAAATATAAATGGGTATTAAAGAAAATTATAGACTTATATTGGTTTAACTCACACCAAGCAACCATAAAGGTGTCTAAGATGGATTTGAATGACCGAGCTCTCATTATAGGAATGCCATGAAGCATGCAGCACGTCCACAACCTTTTGATGAGTTTCCTACCGACCATCCTCACATGCAAAAGACAAGTCCCTTTATGTCTCCTTCTCATGATGGTCGCTCCAATATCCCCTCCCTAGGCCTTCCATTATTACGCAAACAGGAAGGAATACAATGATTCCCCTTCAAATTCCTTTGGATGGAAAGAAAGGTTTTGTCGTGCCCATTAATCAGATTGAAAATTTTGGGTTATGAGACCAAAGGCTGCCATAATCCATTTGTCAGTGTTCATCAAACCAAATGCTTCTAACACCGATTCCATATATTCGACTAATATTATCAGAATCCTTAGAAAAATCTAGTTGTGTGATCATAACTGCTTTTTTTTGTGTCTTCAATGAATGAGCTACTTCATGTGCAAGAATAACATTATCCATAATTTTTCTTCTCCCTTGACAAAACCTAACCTGCTTTTCCCAGATCAAACATGGAAGAATTGTTTTCATCCGTTAGATCCTAATTTTTGCATATAATATTGTATAGACCATTAAATAGGAGTTACCAACCCGAAATTATCTAAAGGTGTTATTATTGAGTGTCTTCTTTGCTCTTGTTGTCAGAAAGGAAACCAAAGAGGTAACCACAAACCAAATTTCAATTTGGTAGTTAGCTCCTATCAAAATCAGAGAGGGTTCTATGTCAAGTTCACTTCTGCCGATGGAGATGACTTGAGAATAAGTATTTTAGGCTAGTGGTAAGCTCAAGAGGGTTTTTTTATTTAGGTTTGATTAGGGTTTTATGGACAAAGGAGCACCAAAGCTTAGAAACTAGGCAAGATATCCCAAAAGACTGCAATGAAAACATAGTATGAGGCAAGGTAGATGTGATTTAGTTACACAATTGGTTTGTCATTGTTGTATGGTAATGAGGAAACCATATACTTAAGTAAGCATAATTAATTCACTTATTTCAAAAGATGAAACACCATATGTTTATCTTAAACAAAAATGACATAAAAGAATGATTTCTATTTCAAAACTTGAAAGATGAAACATAGGAAGAAACTATATGGATGCTAGAACTACTAACTCATCACATCCATAAGAAACACTGGAGAAAACAATGCCACTAACCACAACACGAATCCTGTATAAAAATAGTTGCAACCTATCAGAAATTTTCCGCAAATTGTCAAATAAACTAGTGCCAAAGAGTGAGCACTTCAGATATCCAACCCTCTCAATGACTTAATTCCGAGTACATATAGAGAATAAATAAGATTCCACATCTACAAAGTTGAATCCTAATCCAAAACAAATAATTATTGCACCTAATGACTCATATGAGATAATTTTAGGGGAGTTAGAAACAAATTTCTCCTTTTTTATCCAACAAGCGAGTTTTTCTCAAGTCATTAAACATAAGATTATTTAGCAAGATGACCATAAATAGGCCCATTAACCATAAAAACTTCAAGAGGAAGCCACAGCATCGACCATTTCTAATTTCTTGACCTCCACGTGTCAAGAAAATCTTCAAACCCGTAAACGCAACGAAAAATTACGTGCTGCGCAACGTCCTGCAGTTAAGAGGTGTTTAACTTCTTGGCAAGATGTTTTGATGACTTTGAGGGATATTTGGTTCTTTGAATGCTAGTATAGGTAACTTAGGATGTCTACTACACTGCTTCAGTCACCAAAAATACATCTCTATGTCACCTCACAAACCTGAGCTGTGAACACAAACTACCTGCATGCAGTGAGGGACCCAAAACAAGGAAGAAGGGTGGAAAATAGGGTGGTTTTTTGACCTTTTCCGAAAAACCATGAACTAAAATAAACCCCAAGTAGATTTATGGAATTTAATGAAAAAAATACACCTCTAAATTCTTTTCTAATCTTCATTTGGAGCTCGGGAAAAAGTGCAATGAGCACACGAGGTTTTTGTGCACTAGTTTTGTTCGTGTGACAAAACCCAAAAAAATCAAAATTTTCCCAAAATTTCTCTCCTTTTTCATTTTTCTCGTCACGCCTTCAAGAAACTAAGGATGCATCATCCAAGAGTTAAAGGTTATCTTTATTCTTAAGCTTCCTTAGGGTCTTCATTTTTTTTTTCATGTTCTTAACCCTAATTTTGCAAATAGTGTTTCTAGTGTAGTAGTGGCTTGCCGCCCGCATGGAAGTGTCTATGTTTTCTCTCTTCTTCTATAGCTTCTCAAGTTTTAATTTACTACCCTGCCAAAATTACACGTCTTCTCCAACTTCAACAACTATGATGTCATCGATGTCTTTATAGGCTTGAGGAGGAGATGGCTCTTTTTCATGTTTTCCTATTCTCGCCCTGCCTCATTTTAGGCCTTCCTTATTGTACCTAAACGTATTTGTATTCTAATTTATCCACTTTGATTATGGCCTTAACCTTATCCTTTTCTATCACAACATATTCCTTTCTCGGATGATAGATGGTCCCCGTGGTTTCGATTTCAGAACATCAGTGGCTCTTTAACCGCTCATTGTATTAAGTTGCAATAAAGCACCAAGTGAAATTGGACTTAGCAAGGTCATCTTTGAGATCTCTTATCTCTGTCTCTTTTTATTTGAGTGTGTCTTCAACTTCGCCTTCATGGTGCTTTGGTAGGTCAATCTCTATTGTAGGAGGCAATTCTCATAATGATGTTGGAAAGGACTAATCTCTGCTCCCTAGGTACTTCATCATAGTTTCCAACCTTCACTTATTTTTCACTTCCGCAACCTCCTTATGTAGTTTCTTATCATGAAACCTAGTTCTAGGTCTAGGTGTAGGCATCTCTCTTCAACCGTAACATCAACCTCTTACCTTGCTATAGGTTTTTCAAATTTATGCCTTAGGTTGTCTTTGTTACTAATGGCTTGTTTGATGAGCCTACCTCGTGTGGTCTAACCGATAAAGGAACACTTGGGTTCTTCAAATGTACCTGAGTGTGTATAAGAGAAACCGCTCCAAGAAGGTCTCCCCATGGCATGTTGATTTGCGTGAGCCGATGGAAAATGATGAATTGGATAATATCATGATGAGTCAAACGTTCGAGGTGTCTCCCTTTAGTCTTCATTTTATCACTATCTTAAGTAGGCTTCGAACAAGTAATTAGGTAGATTAGTGGTTTGATGTAAGAAGTGCATCAAAAATCTTGTGATACCGACAATAACCTACCAAAATCGCTCACAAGTGAAATATCTCATAATCATCTTGATTAAAGGAGTATATTTATCCAATAATTTCTCGCAAGGGAAAATATGAGAAGGAGCTTCCTTATACCGTGGTTTCGTGAACACATTATAATTTTCTAGTTCAAAACCATCCCCTTTAAACAAAATTTCTCCTTGGTAAGGGGATACCGTTGGTCGAAGCTATGACCCTAATGGTTGTCACAAGAAGTCTATCCTTGAATACAGGGTCTTTTTCCTCTTGAAATTATGGAAAATAGATCAGTCAGGTTACAATGGTAGCCCACCTCTTGTACTTTCTCACAAAACCCTAGACAACTACTTGTCCAAATGACATTTTTTATGAAATTTGAAGCATTGATCTCCTCTGGGACATGAGTTGGCCTACATATTGGAGATCTCGTCTCCAATTGTTGTATTTCTTTCTCTCTTTCTTAATCGGGCCATGCCGTTGGTTTTTCTCGACTGGAAAACTCTAGTTCGATAAGGGAAAAGGGTAGTTTAGGGTTGCAAAACAAGGAAAACATAGTAGCTAGTTTAGGAGGGAATGAGTGATAGGAGTTAGGGAAAATTCTAGGGGAAAATTTGGGGGGTATGGGTAGATGTTAGGAATACAGGGGGTGTGAAATTTCTTAGAACGAGGAGGAAAGGAAGGGGAAAATGAAAACACAAGGAAACCCAGAAATGCGGAAAAAGGGCAACAAGGGCTTAAGTTTTTACAAGAAGTAAATAATGAGATGAGTAAAATAAGTATGATAAATGGTTGGGGAGAGTTTATCGTGTGTATACAGGGAAGAATAGGGTAAAAACTAGGGGGGATTTCTCCTTGGAATGAAGCAAAGACCACAAAAACTTGAAAATGCACGACCAAATAACCCTAGAGAAGGATTTAATCAATTTGCCGGAGAAATTTGATCAAAGGAAGGGTGTGAGAGCTTCAATTTACTTGTTTGAAGATGCTCGAAATAATGAAATGGAGTTTTCATATGTTCTTCCTCCTTATATCTCCAAAACAAAAGTGCCACACCTCTTCCGGTAAAACGCAAAGCAGTAAATGAAACAAGCCGATGAATTGAGAAATTTGGTGATGTAATCTGAAATTTTGATAGTTGTGGCAAGTTTTTTAATGCAAGAGAGGAGCCCTCGAAGGCTTGGAAGGATGGAATGAAGTTTTGAAACACCGTGATGTTCCTTGATAATTCAAAACCTGATTTTGGTGGAGTGACATCATGTTCTTTAGAGAGTGACTTTTGAATGATTTGACATGCAACATAATTTCTTCAAGTGGAAATTCTAAATTTTATTTTTACTTTATTCCCTAATTTTCTAACTCCCGTGATGGTGACCCAAATGATGGACATGACTCCATTTTTTCTTTTTATGACTGACATTATGATGACAAATGAAAATCCTAGATAATGAACTATATGATGGCACACAAACTCTTTTGATGACCTAGGACACCTAAATGATGACATGACCTTGATGAGTGATGATGACCATCAGCAAGTGGAGGGAGTAGCACTGACCTAGAAAAATAACCAATGACCATATGACAACCGAGAGATGTCGAATTTATTTGAATTTTTTTTGAAATATAACCATTTGACCCTAAGACCTTATCAATCACATGGAAAGAGTACATTTGATCACTGGTGACTCAGACACTAACATTGGCTCCAAATGGGGATCATAGCTCCTTCAGGAGGTGTCAAGAACACCGTAGACCAAGAAGCCTCATCCATTAGGCGATGGAGTCAAAATAAAACACTTGACACTGAAATGACAGACTAACTAAATTGAGAAAAAGTAAAAATTGACTTGACTTGACTCAAAAACTGATTTGACTTTTGAACTTTAAGCAGAAAACAACAACTGATCAAAGAAGCTTTATGGCCTTCTCCTTGGGCTTCAAACTTCTTTGACAACTTCTTTTATTATTTGACATCAAATAAAATGTTATTTACAATTAAATTGAAAGTTTTTCTTCAAGATCCGGTAAGAGGGTGTTTGAGGAGTCTACCATTCACCGGTCCTCCTGGAAGTACTTGCCCATCAAAATCTTCCAATAAGTAAGAATTATTCCCTCTGAATGCTAAAATCTTGTAGGGTCCTTTCCATAGGTTCTCAAAATTACCATGTTTTCCTTTATCCTCATTTCGGGCATCCCACCGGAGAACAACATCTCCCAAGTTAAAATCATCAACTTTAGTTTTCTTGTCATAAATTTTCTTGATATTCTCCTGGAGCTTTGAGGTTTTATTGAAAACTTCTTCCCTAGACTACTGCAAATGGATCATTTGATTAATTCTTCGTTGAATGTCATTTGGTTCACTTTCAATCTCTTGTAGGATTTTCATCACGAGCATTGCTAGATAAGTTGGAAACATTATATCTACAACATATACCAGCTGAAAAGGTAACATGCTGATAGATTTATTTGTGCTAACTCTGTCTGGCCATAAAACATTAATTAACTTTTTGTGCCAATCACTTTTGTTATCTTGCAGTAGTTTTTTTATTATGTTCACCAATGACTTGTTTGATTATTCAACCAACCCATTGCCTTGAGGGTAATATGTTGTTGAGTGCCTCAGTCTTATGTGATATTTATCACAAAATTATATCATATATTTGGATTTGAAGGCTGTTGCATTGTCAATAATGATTTTCTGTGGGAAGCCAGAACAAGACAAAATATTACTCTCCAAAAACTGAATAATTACTGTGTCTATAGCTTATATCGTGGGGATGGCCTCAATCCACTTTGTGAAATATTCAATGGTAGTGAGTATCCACTTATGCTGACTTGATGATGGAGGGTGAATCTCACCAATGAAGTCAAGCCACCACTACTGGAAGGGTGCTTGAACTGCAATTGGTTTCAAGGGTAGCGGTGACAATTTTCCATTTCTTTGGAAAACTTGGAATTCATGACAACTCATGACTATTTTATATACATTTGAAAACAAACTCAACCAATAGAAGCCAACCATCAATATCTTATTTGTTGTATTTTTTCAAAAATGATGACCACCACAATCACCTTTATGGAAATCATTCATCACTTTCTCAACTTCACTTTCTACCAAACAATTTAATAAAACCCCTCCTATATCTTTCCAATATAAAGAATTGTTAAGAATACAATACTTAAGATATTTCAATTTCAGAGCTCTACCTTTAATCTTGGGGAAACCCAGTGAAGGATTCAAATGTTGCAACACATGAACTATGTCTAAATACCATGGTGATGAGGTAAAAATTTGAGATACCTGAGGTAATGAATTAGCCACCTGCTCCTCGGAAATTGCAACAATAAAGTTGATGTCTAAAGAATATAAGTTATAGTCTTCCATGAGCTTAGCTAATCCTTTACCTTTGATAAGTTTTTTAGGTCTAATTTCTAAATCATATTCCAGCATAGCAACTATCCACTTACCACGTCTGCCTTTAGGATCATTCCATGTTAACACATCTTGGACAACATCATTAGGAACATAGGCAAGAACATGAGAATGAAGGACATAAACTTGGAAATTTTTCAAAGCTTTAACTAGCACCAATGCATGTTTCTCAATGATATTATATTTCAAAGCCCCATCTCTTATTGTCCTACTAAATAAGGCAATTGGCTACTCTGTTTTCTGATATTTCTTTTGCATGAGGACAACAAATAATGTATGTTTAAAGGCAAAGGAAAATATAATGACATCAAATATATAATCTGGGCTGATAAGGATAGGAGCATGAGACAATGAAAACTTGACTTGATTAAATTATTTTCTTTCCTCATTAGACCATTTCACCTCGATTGTTTTCTTTAACATATAGCTTATTTCTCGTAAGTTTTCAACAAGGTTAGGAATAAACCTTATCAAGAAATTGATCTTACCATTGAATGATTGAATTTCCTTCTAACTCCTAGGACAGTCCAGATTCTGAATTGCCTCAATCCTTGAAGGATATACTCGGATGCCATATTTTGATATGATATGACCGAGAAATTTCCCCTCTTCCATAGCAAACACAATTTTCTATGGATTCAGTGATATGCCAAATTTTCTGCATCATTGGAAGATTGTCTTTAAGTGCTGCAAGTGTTCTTCATCCGTCTTGGAAAAAACTGTTATGTCATCAAGATAAATGACCAAAAACACATCCTTCTCATTGGAAATTTCAATATCCATTTCTCACTGAAAGGTTTCTCCTGCATTCTTCAATCCAAAGGGAATTTTAGCATACATAAAAGTACCCCAAGGTGTCGTGAAGCTTGTTTTTTCTTGGTCATCCAGATGAACCAAAATCTGATTGCACCCAGAATTTCCATCTAACAATGAAATCATGGAAGAACCAACTACACTTTGTAGGATATGATCCATCTTTGGAAGTGGATAGTTTTCCTTCAATGAAACTTTATTCAAATTTCATAAATCAATACACAAGAGAATCTCACGTGTATTATTTCTTACTGGTACTAAATTTTACGTCCAATTTGAGAAACATAGAGGGACAATAATACCAGCAATATACAATCTGTTCAATTCTTTTTCAATGGAGGGCAACAATTTTGGATCCATCCTTATAAGCTTCTGAAGGAAAGGATTATGATCGGTTTTTATGGGAATGGTATGCTGAATTATGCTCTTGTCATACACCTTTAAATCACTATATTCCCATGCAAAACATCATCAAATTCAATCATGAGTGCTGCATATTTACCTTTCATTTTTGGACTCAAAGACTTTGATATCTTAACCATTTTGGGCTTCTCAGGAGTATCAATATTAATATCTTCCACTCCTATCTCAGTTGGTAGCATTGTTGGTTTTCGTGCAACATCATCTTGATCAAAAATCTTAGGATACTAGACCTCTTGGAATTGAGTTATCTTTCAGCTGTAATACCTTCAATTCCACTGCATGCATTTCTTGATCATCTTCATAAAATTGATCATCAATTTGTGAGCTAACATACTCTTCCTCCATTTGCAATAAATTGTCAATTTGTTTGTCCTTCTGGAAGACTTTCCAATACCGAACATTGTTTGGAACAACATGGAAATGTTTAACATTGATCTCATACTTCTTGTTGGGATAAGCCAAAATATTGAATATACCAGCTGAAGTGGCAAGGGCATCAACAATGATATTATTGTTCCTTGGAATCAATGATAGTGTATATTCAGTGAAAGTATTAATAATGTCTAATACTGAATTATTGTATGCTCGCATTCTAGGATACTTGGCTTGGTATTCCCCTTTAACTTCCTTTATTACCAACTCAGAGTCGCCATATACAAAAATCTTCTTAGCACCTATTTTCTTGAGAATTTTTAGACCAACTATGAAATCCTCATTTATGCCTCATTTTTGGAACATTCAAATGAAAATTTATAATAACACATCTGGAAATTAGGAGGAATATGAGATAACTGATTCATGGGACCACTAATCCAAATTCCAATTCCAGCTCCTTACTTACCTAAGGCTCCGTTAAATTCCATAGTCCATAGGCCATTTTATTCATTGGGAAGCTCAATTTTGGATGACTGATTTTGATTATTTGTTTGAGAATGATTTGTTGTCACAATAGGCTCTGTCTCCTTTACTGTTTCAACTGTATTTTTGATTGCTATACTTGGCTGCAAGCTGCTTGGTTCCAATTTTCACTTTTATGCACTTGAAATTTCTTGAACACAGTCTAAAATATTAGAAATTTCTGCTCTTTCTTCCATCAAATCCTCTAACAATGTTGAAAAATCATCATTGTACAAAAAAAATGACTCTAAATATGTATGAAAAACATGAATTGGGTGATTATGGGTTTTTTATTTGCTACTAATCATGTACTTCATCTTGTTTTCCCTATATAATTTTGAGTTGTACAAAAACTAGTATAGTAGCATAGGAAAAATTTAACTGCAAAGCGCCTTTAAGTTTGTCTCCCCATGATCAAGAGAGAATAAATCCATATCTCGGAGGAATTTTAGCTACAACGACATCCATAAGAACATTCTTAGATGGAATTTGATATAAGGACACCACTAAATATTTGATGAGACCAAGACACTTAACCCTTCCTGAGTCAAAAGAGTAAAGATCATGGTATGGCCTGGTAATATCCAATCCTAGTTTGTCCATGATGGATTTTGGCATGAGATTATGTGAGGCCCCAGAGTCTAGCATAGCATTATGGAGAATGAAGTCATGAATTCTGAGACTGAGGTAAAAAGGTGGAACTTCACTATCTTCTAAGTTACCATCTACAGCAGGGCTAAACAAATGCTCGGGGTGGTCATCACTAACATTCACCATATCAGACATTTGGTCAACCTTAAGCATTTTGGCTACTTGAAACTTGTATTGGTCATTCTTGATTAATT
Source organism: Pinus albicaulis (assembly GCA_034641835.2). Taxonomy (NCBI): domain Eukaryota; kingdom Viridiplantae; phylum Streptophyta; class Pinopsida; order Pinales; family Pinaceae; genus Pinus; species Pinus albicaulis. The sequence goes on from CM076580.1 coordinate 231,466,616, forward strand.
CAGTCAATGTAATTGAGACTTTAATCTTTGAAGTTTCATTCTCAAGAATGAATAAAGAAGAATGTTTTTCTACCTCTTTAGATTGTAAGTCCTTCTTTTCCACCTTTCTCCCTATCTAAGATCTCCATTTTTTGTCCTTCATCTTGAATTTCTTTATCTTTTTTCGGATTTCTAGTAGAATATTCATTAATTTTTCCATGATTTGTAACAACGTGTCCTTTTTATTTATTCTGATTTGAAGTTATTGGCCCTTTCCTATTTCTCAGACCATATTGCCTTTGCACTTGGCTAAGGTAATTTTGGTAACCTATTTGATAATCCTATGTTTGTACTGCCAGCATATCATCATTAGAAAGAACATATTGTTGATCATTAGGTACATAAGGTTCTTCAGAAAATTCATCCTCCTCAGTCAAGAAAATGGGTTGTTGATTTTCCTAAAAAAGATGATTTTCCTCTGAGATTTCTTCTTCTTCATTAGGGCCCTCTGTATAATTTTTTTGAAAAAGAGCACCTATTTTCTACTGACCTTGTGGATCTTGACCCCTCTACTCTCTTTTTTTTTAATTCTATTTTGAGTTTTTTTTTGTTGACCTATGAAATTAGGATTTCTAATTTGTTTTTCTACTTGTCTATCTGTGATGGTCATCTTATCCATCATCTTCTCCATTGTCTTAATCAAAGTGTCAAGTTTACCCTCAGATGAAGTGGATGGATCCTCCTTTATAGTAACCCTCATTTATTATTTCATTTTTGACTTTTTAATAAGTAAATTTTCGTCAACACTTACTGCATTCCTTTGCATATCTTCAAGGGTAGTAGGATTTCTCTCCCTCAATTGGTAGGTCATATCCAAATCAAAAGCATCTGGATAATGAAGAAGCACTAGGCCAGGAGGAGGCTTAGTGTTTTCCAGGGTAGAATCATATATCCTATTAATCTGGCTGTGAAATATTGCACAAATTCATTAGTATTTCTCTTCAAAGCATTATACTCGGCCATAATTTGGAGGAGGTTCTTTTTCTCTTCCCACTTTTCTAGGAACAGGTCTAATAATTGTTGTGGATTGGCTATAGAATCACTTGTTAATGAACAAAACCATTTCTTGAATTCCTCTGAAAAAATTTGTGCTATTATGCACATTTTTGCATCATCATGTTCAATTTCTTTAAGATAAATGAAATCAATCAATTTAACTATATGTTGAGCAGTGACCTTTGTTGTCCCATCAAATAAAGGAAATATTTGACCATAATTCTGAGGCAAAGAAGTAAGTTGTGGTGGTAAAATCAAAGGAGAAAACCTTGCCATGACTGATGTATAAGGTTGTATGGAAATCACAATAGGAGATGTTGAATGAGGAGATGATTGTAAAGGAAGTGATGGATTGATAGTGGAGGATGATGGAGCAGTTTTATGATGAGGTGTAACAATAAGTATAGCAGCAAAAAAATTCTTTTGTTGGTACTGGATATAGGCCTTTTCAGAAGTTATTTGGAACTGATCAACCAAGATCTGAAGTTTGTAAAAATCTGACCAGACCTTACTATCACCCTCAAAATATGAAGACTCACAAAACATGAAATATGTTTCAACTTTAATGGGATCAAAAAATGATTCTGAGAGAAAATATTCTAACTTAGACTTGAATAAAGATGACTCAAATTTGAGGTCAAAAGATAAATATTCAGGAGCAACCAACCTTGCAGGCAAAGAGGTAGATCTTACAAGTGTAGGAGTATCCTTTTTAACTTCTTGATACTGTGACCTGTGTTTTCTCAATAGCCTCTTAGGGAAATTAACTATTGGTGAAGGATTAGGATTAGGATTGGACCTCGTATTCCTTTTGGGAGCCAATGTTCTTTCTGATTCTTCACTTTGGCTAGAAATGACTAAATCCGCCTTCTTTGAGTGTCAGCACCTGTCACCCACAATTCTAGCCTTCAACAAACTATAGTAAATATTCCCAGGGAGGATTTGACACTTGTTCCCTAAAAACAATGCCTAAATGTTAGTGATCCTTATTTTCAAAAGGCTGAAAAAGGAAACCAAAGAGGTAACCACATACCAACTTTCAATTTGGCAGCTAGCTCTACCAAATCAGAGAGGCTTCTCTCTATGTCAAGCTCACAGTAAATGGATATGACTGGAGAATAAGGATTTTAAGCTAGTTATAAGCTAATTAGGGTTTTTGATTTAGCTTTGATTAGGTTTTGCTAGAAAAAGAAGCACCAGGTATGGAAACTAGGAAAGATGTCCCAAAAAGATCACTTACAGACATATTATGAGGCAAGGTAGATGTGATTTAGTGACACAATTGGTTTTTCATTGTAGTGTAGTAAGGAGGAAAACATATAAGAATTTAAGTGAGCATAATTAATTCACTTATTTCAGAATATGAAACACTTAGATGCTTATCTTAAATAAAAACAGTGCATAAAAGCATGAGTTCTGTTTCAAAACTTAAAAGATGAAGCATAGGAAGAAAGTAGATGGCCGCTTGAACAACTTGATCATCAGATGCATAAGAAAAGTAGATAAAAATACTCTCACTACCACATCACAAGAATCCCATAAAAATAACTGCAACTGCCTGTAAATTTCTTCTATAAATTGTCAAATACACTAGTGCCAAAGAGTGAGAACTTCAGATATCCAACCCTCTCAATGACTTAATTATGAGTACATATAGAAAAAAAACAAGATTCCACCTCTAGGGGTCAAATCCTTGTACAAATAAATTTATTAATGCACCTAATGACTCATAGCCTAATTCTAGGGGAGTTAGAAACAACTTTCCCCCTTTTTAGCTAACAAGTTGAGTTTTTCTCTCAAGTCATTAAACATAATATTCTTTAACAAAGATGACCATAAATAGGCCCATTAACCATAAAAAAACTCATGAGACAACTATTACATCGAAATTTTTTACCTTTTACCTCCATGTATCAAGAAAAATCCTCAAACCTTGAAACTTAATGAAAAATTACAGAAGCATAGCGTCTGGCAGCAGAAGTGCAACGAACTTTGACAAGATGTTTTGATGACTTTGAGGGATCTTTTAACTTTTTTGAAGGCTAGTACAAGTAGCTTAATATGTCTACTACACCTATGAAGCTTCAAGTCACCAAAAATACATCTCTAATACACATCAAAACTTATTAGAACACAACTACTCCAGAAGCGCAATGAGTGACTCAAAACAGTGGCAGAAAGGTGGAAAATAGGTGGTTTCTGACATTTTTCTGAAAATCCATGAACTGAAAAGTAACCCCAAGTATATTTATGGAATTTACTAACCAGAATACACCTCCACATGCTTTTAAATATTCATTTGGAGCCTCTAGGAAAAACAGCAGCGAGCACATGCCGCGTTTCTGTGCACTAGTTTTGCTCGTGTGACAAAAAACCCAAAAATTTTCAAAATTTTGCCAAAATTTCTTTCCTTTTCCATTTTTCTGTCATGCCTTCAAGAAACTAAGGATGCATAAGCTGAGAGATCAAGATTATCTTTCTTCTTAATCTTCCTTAGGGTATTTTTCTTCATGTTCTTAACCCTAATTTTGCAAATAGTGTTTCTAGTGTAGTAGTGCCTTGCCATGTGCCTCTGTATGGCAGTGTCTCTGTTTTCCTTCTTCGGTAGCTTCTATAGTTGTTCATTTATTACCCCAAGCCATAATTCCCTATCTTCTTCAACCTCAGCAGCTATGATTTCATTGATGTCTTTATGGGCTTGAGGAGGAGATGGCTCTTTTTCATGTTTTTCTATTGTTGCCTCTGCTCTAGTTTTAGGCCTTCTTGGTTGTACCTGAATGTATTTGTATTCTAATTTCTCCACATCAATTATGGCCTTACCCTTATCACTTTCTTACATAGAATCTACCTTTCTACATGATGGATGGTCCCCCTGTGGTTTGTTTTGCAACATCAGGTTTAGTTTCAACTACCTATTTTCTTGTTGCAAGAAAGATACCATGACATTTGCCTTGGCAAGATCATTTTTTAGCTCCCTGATCTATGCCTCTTTTTCTTTGATTGTGTCTTCAGCTGCCTTGTATTCATGGTATTCTAGTAGGTCAGCCATCTCTATTGTAGGAGGCACCTCATCATGATGTTGGAAAGGTGACTCATCTCTGTCTCTAGGTGATTTCATCATAGTTTCAACTTGCACTTCTTTTTCATGGACAACCTTCTTATGTATTTTCTTAGCATGAAACCTAGTGCTAGATCTAGGTGTAGGAATATCCTTTTCAATCTCAAGGGAAAACATCAACCTCTCACCTCTGCTATAGGTTTTTGAAAATTTTTCTCTAGGTTGTGTCCTTGTTACTGATGACTTGTTTGATGAGCCTACCTCCTGTGGTCTAGCTGATGAAGGAACACTTGAGATCTTTGGCTGACTTCAGGCAGGTATAAGAGAATTTTCCTCCGAGAAGGTCTCCCATGGCATGTTGATCCATGTGAGCTGATGGAGAACTATGACTTTGATCAAAGCACAATGAAACAAGCTTTCCTGATGGTCTCTCCCTTTAGTATGCACTTTCTCAGTCATCTTAACCAGAATTCTGAACAAGTAATAGGGTATATATAGTGGTTTGATGGAAGTGAAGTGCATCAACAATCTTATTCAATACATATATGACCTACTAAACATGCCTTCATAAGTGAAATATTTCATAATCATTTTCATTAAAGGAGTATATTTATACAATAATTGATTGCAATGGAAAACATGAGATGGGAGTTTCCTTATACTGTGGTTTCAGGAACACTTTATAATTTTTAATGTCCAAATCCATCCCCTTAAACCAAATTTATCCTTGGTTAGGGATACCAATGGTTGAAGATTTAATATTCCAAAAATTTAGCCTTCATCTAAATGGAATATTATAGTTTTTTTTATCACTAGGTAGGTGAATAAGTGGGTGGGGAGGCTCATAAAACCCCTTTAGAAGGAATAATAACACTCCTAATGTGAAAGGAGGAAGAATAAGCAACTGGATTAAGCACCTTTGGGTGTGAACAGGGATTGGATCATGTTGATTCAGTCAACTTTGACCAAATCAACAACGTTGTCATGGAGGAGTGGCCTTTATGATAAGACAATGCAGTTTTAGTGGAGGACAACTTGCATGAGCTTGGTGGCAAGTATGGATGGGACTCGATGTGAGTAGGCTCTCATACTATATATGGAGGGATATAAACCATTTTTATTCATGTTTTGGTTTATCATTTTGATATTGGTTTGCTTAGACTTTCTTCCTCTTGCTGTTTAGCAAGGTTGTTATGTTGTTTAGCACAAGGGTGTTCTTGGTCGGGAATCCCTACCTCATCCTCAGTGAAGGAGAGGTTCTTTGAGATGCATTTCCTCATTCTGGAATTTTGGCCAAGCTACCTCCTTCAGCTATAGTGCAGTTTTTGTTTAGAGATGGGTTGTGTTGCAGGGTGCAGCAAAGGAGGATCACATAGAGCCAATTCTAGGCTTTTTTTTCAGTGGAGAGGTAGCCTATCCATGTGAGGATCAACAAGGAGGGATCCTGGGCATATTTATATAATTTTGGCATCAGGCCAACCATATACCATCCCTCACAATGTATTTCCAGTCCATAACTGCATTATTTTAGTGAGTTGTTGCAGTGGGTAACCCAAAAATGGCCGAAAATCCAAAGTTAAGATCTGGCCAAACCATTTCTGGGTTTTTTTGGGTTTTGTGATTAGAATCTGTGGTTAAATCCCAGATCATTCTAAGCACAATAGCAGCCTTCTGTACATGGTTATTTTCCTCAGAAGTAGTAGTTTCCAGTAGCAGCAGCAGTAGTAGTACACATTTCCAGTGCTTGGTTCTTTGGTGTATTTCAGCCATCTTGTGGCTTGAGTGCATTCTTTTTGGAGCACTATATTTTCTTCTTTTCTGGGAATTTATTTTGTTTGTATCAGCCATATTCCATTTATATATGTTTATAGCAGCAGCTACACTGATATAGACAACGTTTTCACTGCTCTCCAACATTCTATATAGTTGCAGCAACTTGTGTGCTGATTGTTCTGATCATTGGAGGATTGTTCTTATTGCTTGAGTGGCTTGTCCCTTAAGATATTTTTGTATATTGTTGCTGATATATTAATAAATGATGGCTGCATATTGATCCCTCTCATGTCATGATTATATTTGTTGTGTTTTACATTATTATGTCTTATATTGCTGCTATTTCCAATTTGGAATATTACAGTGGTATTAGAGCATAATATTGGCTCAGCCTGTGCATTCAAGACATTATGCCATTTGAAGAAGAAGCTTCTTCTCACAGAGAAGAGAATTTTTACAGAAGAAACAAAGGTAAGACTCCATTATTTGGAGAAATAAAGGAAGAGAGGATCTCCTAGCGTCTTTTCCAAACTATGAAAATTATCAAAGAAGATCTCAAGGAGATTAAAGGGGAGAAGTGTAGAAAATTTCCAAGAGGGTTTGAAAGTAGAGAAAGCCCTAGATATTTACATGATGGGTGTGAGCATTCAACCACACATGCAGATCCACAACACAGTTTATTGCCCACATTCACTATAAGAAGGATGGAGGAAGAAGATGCACCAAGGGAGGAGACCTTGAGTGACTATCTTCAAGAGTATGAATCTCAATCATGGAGATTCAAAAGGCACTTGGACTTCCAAGGGTTTTTCCAACTCAAGGAAGACAGAAGATCTAGTAACCTTAATAAAAGCAAGAGATGCAGAATATTTCTATCCAACTTTGATGGATCAGCGAAGTGCACAGCCAAAGCTTGGGTGGAGGAGCTAAATTCCTATTTTTAGCTACACCAAGTTTCAGAAAAGGAGGCCATTAGAGTAGTAGCACCACACCTCAAAGGTATGGCCCATGATTGGTGGTTTTGTAGTTCTGCTTCATTTTTTCATACAAGTGTAAACACTTATGTAGGGTTCACTAAGAGATTAGTGAGAAGATTTGATATTAAACATTGTAAAACATCTTTTGTTGAACCCAAAAACTCAAAACCTTTTCATGAGTTAGAGAGATCTATTCTGCCAACTCGACTCCTTATTTCTGTTGAAGGGGATAAAAACATGCATGATGCCTTGCCAAGGGAAAGATCCCCACTTCTTGAAGAGCCCTCTTCTATAGATGAAGACATGGAGGTTCCTCCTTCAAGGGAAGACCAAGATCAAGGGTCTCTCATTGATGATGAGTCATTCTGACATATTGATGAAGAGGATGAGAAGAGAAGAGCTAACAACGTTGTACCATCAGAAGGAGATCCATCACTACATGGAGATGGAAAGGGAGCCATTGCTTCCATTAGAGGAGGCCTTGTGTCTTTACAAGGAGTTCCGAATGATCCAACATGTGGGAACCAAAGAAAAATTCCAGAGCAACATGCATCAGTTATTTTAGTTTGTGAATCTTGGCAGATGGAATAAGAAGAGAGGGAGGATCATCATCAAGGGATGATGAGAATTCACCCTTCTCTATTTCGAGAGATTTCTGCACAAAAGGAGGTGACTTTATTGCGCAGTGAAGAGAGGGACAAATAAGTCTACTCATATATACGGTTCACTTCATATTTTGATGTCTCGCTACATGGGGGCATTCCACTTGGGAGGCCACCAGATTTAGAGTTGGTGAGAGACATCTTGTCACTTGATTCACCACTCTTAGATCCCAGAGAGGTGGATACTTTGGAGGGGTCTATTACAGCGCAGAGAGTATGGGGTAGACTCAAGGAGGTGGGATACATTCTCCCATTTTCAGCATTACCCACTCTCACTACCTATTCTGCACTGACAGAAGTTTCTGCAGTGATGGAGGATGGCACCACCATTGTACAAGGGAGTTGCTCCATGGATTTGGAGAAACAAAGAGTGCTTCCTTTGAGGAAGGAATCCTTCATACATTGGAGTAAATGGAGGCCACTCATGCTTACATTGGCTAGGATCAGGAGGTTCTTTATGGATAATAGCTTCTCATGGGAGGACAACTTCCAAAAGTCACCATTTCTATTTGAGCATGAGCAGCTGCATGATGGGCATGGCAACACTTTGGAGGATGAATTTGGCATGGGGGATGCCAAAGGAGTAGACAACACCATGTGGGAAGCTTCACATTCCATATCATCAGTGTTGTCTCTTAGGAGGATTGATCCATATTGAAGGTCTCAAATCTTGGTAGAGTACTCCAAGGATCTTGGTGCTTGCATGATTCTTGATGACCCAGATGGAGATGATAGATATATGGTGGATGATGTGGTCATCTATTCTCATGGCAAAGTCTTCTTGACTAAAGCTTCTAAGCTCAAGGAGAAGCTACTACATGTAGCACATGAGGACTTCCTTTCTATGCACTTTGATGCATATCATTATTTAATGGAGGAATTCACTTGGGAGGGCATCCAGCATTATATATATCAGCATATGGAGAGATGCATATCCTGGATGGTGATGGAGAGGTTGTCACATCTACTTCCCTACTCATGGAGAGTGAGGGAGAACTTTCAGTTGAGCCATTTCAACTCAATGACCAGAGTACATAGTAGAGGAGGTACATTTTTGCATTATGATTTGCACTTCTTTACTTTATTTGAGCAGCATATTGTACCAAGGAGGATCCTTCCTGGTTGTATATTGTATTGTCTTGTACTTGAGGTCATCTGCAGCATTGATATTGGCCATTCTATTGGCGGTTTGTGGGGGAAGCCACATGATTCTTGGTGTGCACCATTGACACCACATTTTACATTTATGATTCCATATTATGGGATGATTGTGGCAGAAAAAAAGTGGCTGGAAGGGCACTTGTTATTATTTTTTTGAGGTAAGTAAGGGGTGCACTGTGCTGGTTCCATGTGTGGAACTACGATCCACTTTCTGGTTGTCATATGGCAACTTGTTTTTATTGGTTTTTTCTTCCATATATTGTTGATATTCTTATGTTCATGGGGAGCTTTGTTTGGAGAGTGGGACAAGAGTTGGAGGTGCTCATTGGGAGTATGATTCTCCCTACTTTACATATTGTATGTTTTAGGAGAAACAATGGGCAAACCATGATTTTCGTATTACATCTCTTTTCTTCATGTGGGAGGAGCCATTTGGAGAACTTGGGTTCTTGGAAGAGGCACTTCATGGCTGATTAATTTTGTGGGGTAACTTGGGCCATTTTTGGAGGCCATGAAATTTCAGCCAGAGATCAACAACAACCCCATACTTACCATAAATGGAGAGAGAAACAACTTGGATGGGACAATCTAATCTCTCCATGCAGCCCCAACACATTGCATAAACCAAGGGTTGAGAACTTCTTTGATGAGCTACCTATAATGGATCATTTCATTTGGATGATAGCATGGGTATGGGAGACTCTCATTGGAGATGAGATTCCCTATGTTTATCATCACTCCTACCTTGAGGAGACCATTGGATAGCAAGAAGGTTTCCACTTACACCTTCCACCTTTTCATGATGTGAGACATTTTATTTTTCTTACTTGGGAGGAGCCATTGGAGGGCAGATTTATTGCAGAATATCTTGAGAAGTGGTGGGGACTATTGATGAGGAGGCCAGAAGGGAGGAATTTTGCTCCACCTTTACAGTTGGTTGAGGACAAGCAACATTTTGGAGGGGAGGACTGTAATATTCCAAAAATTTAGCCTTCATCTAAATGGAATATTATAGTTTGTTTTATCACTAGGTAGGTGAATAAGTGGGTGGGGAGGCTCATAAAACCCCTTTAGGAGGAATAATAACACTCCTAATGTGAAATAAGGAAGAATAAGAAGCTGGATTAAGCACCTTTGGGTGTGAACAGGGATTGGATCATGTTGATTCAGTCAACTTTGACCAAATCAATAACGTTGTCATGGAGGAGTGGCCTTTATGATAAGACAACACAGTTTTAGTGGAGGAAAACTTGCATGAGCTTGGTGGCAAGTATGGATGGGGCCCGATGTGAGTAGGATCTCATGCTATATATGGAGGGGATGAAAACCATTTTATTCATGTTTTATTTTATCATTTTGATATTGGTTTTCTTAGACTTGCTTCCTCTTGCTGTTTAGCAGGGTTGCTGTGCTGTTTAGCACAAGGGTGTTCCTGGTTGAGAATCCCTACCTCATCCTCAGGGAAGGAGAGGTTATTTGAGCTGCATTTCTTTATTTTGGAATTTTTTCCAAGCAACATCCTTCAACTATAGGGCAGTTTCTATTTAGAGTTCGGTTGTGTTGCAGGGTGCAGTAAAGGAGGATCACATAGAGCCAATTTTGGGCTTGCTTTTCAGTGGAGAGGTAGCCTATCAATGGGAGGATCAACAAGGAGGGCTCCTGGGCATATTTATATAATTTTGGCATCATGCCAACCATCTACCATCCCTCACAGCGTAGTTCCAGTCCATGATTGTGTTATTTTAGTGAGCAGTTGTAGTGGGTAACCCAAAAATGGCCGAAAATCCAAAGTTAAGATCAAGCCAAACCATTTCTGGGTTTTTCTGGGTTGTTTGAGTAGAATCCATGGTCAAAATACCAGATCATTCTGAGCATGCTAACAGCCTTTCACACATGTTTATTTTCCTCAGAAGTAGTTGTTTCCAGTAGTAGCAACAGTAGCAGTACACATTTCCAGTGCTTGGTTCTTTGGTGTATTTCAACCATCTTGTGGCTTGAGTGCATTCCTTTTGGAGCACTGTATTTTCTTCTTTACTGGGAATTTATTTTGTTTCTATCAGCCATATTCCATTTATGTATGTTTATAGCAACAACTACACTGATATAGACAAAGTTGTCACCGCTCTCCGACATTCTATACAGTTGCAGAAACTCATGTGCTGATTGTTCTGATCATTGGAGGATTGTTCCTATTGCTTGAGTGGCTTGTCCCTCAAGATATTTTTGTATATTTTTTCTGATATATTAATGAAATGATGGCTGCATATTGATCCCTCTTGTGTCATGATTAGATTTGCTGTGTTTTACATTATTATGTCTTATATTGCTGCTATTTCCAATTTGGAATATTATAGAAGATATGACCTCTGTTGATACCAAGAAGTCCATCCCTGCTTTGGTGGTCTTGCTCTTCTTAAAATTGGTGGAAAATAGAGTAGTTAGCTTACAATGGTAGTCCACCTATTGTATTTTCTCACAAAACCCTAGGCAACCTATTTGTCCAAATGACCTCTTGATGAACTCTGAAGCATTGATCTCCTACATATGAGTTAGCTCATATCTTGAGACTTGTCCCCCCTTATTGTATTTCTTCTTTTCATTGGCCATGTTGTTGGTTTTTCTTGACTGAAAACCCTAGTTTGATAGGGGAAAGGGGAGGGGTTTAGGGTTGTAAAACAGGGAAAACAAAGCAGCTAGTTTAGGGAGGGAAATGGATGGGATATGAGTTAGGGAAAATTATAGGGAAAATTTGGGGAGTAAGGGTAGATGTTAGGAATACAGGGGTAGTGAAATTTCTTAGAATGAGTGAGGGAAGAAGGGGAAAAAATGAAAAACACAGGGAAAACCCTAGAAAGGCAACAAAAGTGTAATGGGCGCTTGGGTTTTTAGGGAAAAATGATGAGATGAGGAAAATAAGTATGGGAAATAGTTGGGGAGAGTTTATCAGGTGTATACAAGGGTAGTTAGGGTAAAAAACTAGGGTATTTCTCCTTGGAATGAAGCAAAGACCACAAAAAATTGAAAATGCAGCAAAAACACAACAAATAACCCTAGAGGAGGATTTAATCAATTTGCTGGAGAAATTTGACTTAAGGAAGGGTGTGTGAGAGCCTCACTTACTTGTTTTAAGATGTATGAAACAATGAAATGGTGTTTGCATCTGTTTTTTCCCTCCATATATCTCCAAAACAAAAGCGCAACACCCTCCAGAAACGCAGCAACTTGATGAATGGAGCAATTTGAGGATGGATTTCGACCTTCTGATGGATGTGGCGAGTTTTTGAGTGCAAGAGAGGAGCTCTTGAAAACTTGGAAGGATCAGATGAACTCATGAAAACATTTATTTCCCTTAATTTAATGGAGATGAACCATTTGCAAGTTGAAACTCGATTTTGGCTCATGACATCATGTGTACTTGAGAGAATTACTTTTGAATGATTTGACATGCAGCATAATTTATCTAAGTGGAAATGTTACCTTTTATTTTTACTTTATTCCCTAATTTGCTAACTGTCATGATGGACATGACTCCCTTTTTTCTTTTTATGACTGACGTTATGATGACAATCAAATGAAAATCTTAGACCATGACCTATATGATGGCACATTAACTCTTTTGATGACCTAGGAAACCTAAATGATGACATGAACATGATGAGTGATGATGACCATGAGCAAGTGGAGGGAGTAGCACTGACCTATACAATAACCAATGACCATATGACAACAGAGAAATGTCAAATTTATTTGATTTTTTTTTTTAAATATAACCATTTGACACTAAGACCTTATCAATCACATGGAAAGAGTACATTTGATCACTGGTGACTCATAGACACTAACATCTGGGATAAAATCTTAAATATATGACGCTATCAATCCAGAATAATAACTAAGCTACTTTGCACAATGGAATATAAACAACAGTAAATCTACTAGTGCACAAAATATAAATAAATTTTTACAATTTTCAACCCAAATTCATGATATTAATCAAACTTAATAATACAATAGTCTAGGGCTCTGGTACTAGGGATAATGACCCTCATACATCTTCTAGTTCAAGAATATAAAACTGGGGCTATTAGTCATCAATATTTTTCACTATTTGTAGATGACTATGGGATGATTCTAGTTTTCTGAAAACAACATTCCTTGAATATTGTGAGTTTCAAAAATCTCAATGCCTTCATTATCCTTAGAATTTTTTTTTCACTATTCCTCAGTTTTCCATCTCAAGGTCAAAGACTTATGGGCCTATGCCTCTCATCTTCATCCTTCTTTCCTGCCTATGACCTCATTACCCTGTTTTCCCTTGTCAAATAAACTCCATCCTCCCTCTAGGGTTTCCTAGTGATGACTCATTCCAATGTCCCTTTGGGCATGATAAGTTATAACAATACTCTGTTTTCACCTAAAGATCTCCAAGTCAAAATCCAGTCAAGATCAGGTCAAAGAACACCCTGACTAGGTCATTAGGGTTTTTGCATTATTTAAGGCCATCCTTGGATGTTTTAGGAACAAATTTTCCTTTGCTAGAATCTAGATCAGATGTAATAGAATGTCAAGACATGGTTATTCAATAAGGGCCTAAAATATTTCCAAAGAATATTATCTTTTCAGTTCAGATTCTGCACATGAGGAAAAAGGACAAACTTTGGCACTTTTGCAAGAGTGTTGAAGGTTCTATCAGCAGAAGGTACTGATGAGGTAGACTTTCTACTCCTGAATGAAAAAAACTTACAACAAAGAAAGGGAACCAATTAGTCTTGTAGATGATTAGGGTTTTGAACTTGATGGTCCAGTTGAGTGCCAAAATAGTGACCCCTTGCAGAAAATGATATGGAGGAAGCACTAGACCTTAATTCCCTCTTCCACTAGGCTGGGGTTTGTTATGGAAAAGAGGAATAGGACCAGAAGATCTATATGGTAGGTCATATCAGCAAGCATTAAGCCATAAAAACTCATAAACATCATGCCTACATCATTTTCCAGGAATTCATTCCAAGAGCCCAGTCATTTGTCACTCATAGGGCCATTTTTGCTTCAAACTATGTTTCTAACCAAAAAGATATGCATTTGACAAACGTGAGAGAGTTTTTTGTCCATCATAGGTCCAAAAATAAAATCCTTCTTCATATTTTACCCAAGTGTCATGGTTTTAGAGAAATGTAAAAAATACAGGTGTCACGGGAGAATTGCTGCACTTCTGGAGTGACCTTGGGAAAATCAGGTTTTCTCATAGTTGGAGTGTCCAAATGACTTGATTGATGAGTCAAATGACAACTAGACTAGAAGAGATTTCCAATGAGCTATCATGAGCTTAATTTATAGTTGAGAAAGGCCTCCAAAATTTGCCTGCACCAACACTCTGTATTTCTGCACCATCGTTCATCACCTTTTGACTAGCATTGGGAGAATCAACTTTTGACAGGTCAAATAAACTCCAATAAGAAAAAAAAAGGTATATTTAGAAATTAGATAGGATACAATTTCCAACGAGCTATCATGGGACCAATTGTGACATCGGGAAGGCCTCCAAATGCCCTTTGCAAAAAGGCGCTACGCCCTTAGAAACTGGCGCTGCGCCCTCATCACTAACGTTGTGCTCTTGGACAGGAAGGATTTCTAAGCCCTCTTGATCTGAATGTGATCGATTAAGTGATGAGGTAGTTTGATTAGTTTGTCCTTAAGATTTATTGTTAACTGAAGAAAGCTTTTAAATGAAAGACGACATAAACTAGCAGCAAATAAATGATTAAATCACAACATAGAATAGAGAGAAGAAGAAGCAAACAATTGATTATGGAGTTCATCCTTCGTGGACTGCATTTCCTGGTCTGCTTTCAAATGGGCGTCCGCTTTATTAGGATTGATCATGAGGAATTTATTTACATAGAAATGAATCAGAATGACTGTGCTCAGAGGTATTTCTGGATATGTAAATAGAAATTACTCTCTCTTTCCTTTTCGACGCCTATCTCTGCGCTCAATTCCGACTCCCGACGGTCGAACAATGCTTAAAACAAAACTGCCTCTGTCTTGTTGAAAATTGAATTTCAAAACATCCATGTCCCTCAACAAGAAATTGTTCATGGCTTTATAGGTCTGCATCGAACCACTGATATCCAAATTTGGAATTTGGTTGAGCTATTTGAGTGATTAGGTTCTCGAATTCCTATCTTAATCATCATTTCCTAGTAACTAGGTGATGACATTAGCACTGAATTTAAATTAAAAAAACCCAAAAATAAACTATATGATAAAATTTCTTAGCCACAATGCTAGTTAACCAGGCAGAGATTTATTGATTCTGCATGTGAACAGACGAGCAGATAGGTTGGCTCTGGCGGTTACGGTCTATCCCGATGGCTTTGGCTTATCTGCTGCGATTCCTGCGTGACTTATCACATGAAAATATCTCGACGTGGCTTATATGCGGTTTACAACTGTTAACTACTAACATTATCCACCGTGGTCTTTACACCTGTTTACATGTGCTGACAATTATTTTCGACACGGTTTAGCATCACGGTTAATGCTAACGTTGTGGGTTTTTATTATAAAGTTTCATATTAATGTTTTATCACCGAACCTCTTTTATAGCCTGAACCTTTGTATTAAGGTTTTACACCATGGTGCTTAGGTTTTATAACATAGTTCTTTTGCGCTAGGGATTTTTACATAGTTTTAGGACTTAGTGCTAGGTTTTGACACCATAGATTTTTAGGTGTATGACATATTATTTAGTGTTAGGGTTTAGGTGTTTAGGAATAGGACTTTACATTTCATAGGGTATTTCACCATAGGAGACCTTAGAACTAGGACCATAAATACCATGACCCCTTATTCACCAAATTACAACATTATGACTCCAAATTGGAACCACATAACCATGACATCATATGAGCCCAAACTGAACCATGAACAACTAAAGTACTTCCTCTTCGGACGATACTAACAAAACTAGCGTATTGGAGATTGAACCGGATATCGGACTTCTTGGAGTTGACTAGACCTCTCTGCATCTGTACTGAACAAGATCCTCCTGGATCAATCCTCTCCACTTGAAAGCTTTTGGACCATAAAAGCTTGATTTTAAGCAGAAAATAAGCGAGGATAAAACTCCCTCACTTTTTCGATCTCTATCCATTTACTTGGATTCATGCACTTAAGTCCCACTCGAAGATATTCCACATCTCCTTGCCTGGAAGTACGAACTCTTCTGTTCAAGATGGTATCTTCCTGCAACTCTATCATGTACTCAGGTGATAAGTCGTCAATAGAAGGGATCTGTATATCATCCTCAGAATCAACAATCATCGGAGGTTCATACAACTTCAAAATTTCATCATTCACAACTGATTAAATATGCATATATGGTGGTAAATCTAATCGGAATGCATTATTTCCAATCTTCTTAAAAAATTTTAAAGGACCATACCTAATTAATTTCGGTTTCTTACCTTCCCCTTTTAACCCGTCTTTGTTGATATATAACCATACCTGTTTTCCAACCATAAAATTATGATCGACTTGATGCTTGTTGTGGCGAAATTTGAACTTGGCCTGACTCTCTTTCAACTGATTCCATACTGCCTTATGTATCTATTGAGAAGAGTGACCTTTCGGAATAACTTGCGCTTTTCCTTTCTGCAGTATACAAAACTTACCCAAATAATATAAAAACTTGTCATAAATATGATAATTTTTTTCTTCTATCTGAGTACCATGATTTAGCGATTCATAACTATCTTTGAAATCATCATCAGTACTATACTGTTCTACATAGATTTCATGTTTCAATGAACTGTTATGCAGTACTGTTGAAGCATTCAAAGATGGTCTAGATAGCATATCAACTACTTCATTTGTTACACCTTTCTTGTCCTTAATTACTCAGTGAATTTGTTGAATAAATCTCATCCAACTGTAGTGGTGAGATTGTTGCAACTTAGTATGTGACTGAATGTATTGAAACTGTTGATGATCTATGTGAATCACTGTTTCCATTACATAACCACTAGCATCTGTTTTAACTTCAAATGGTTGTTGATGATCTAATAATGCTGTGAAATTTTTCTGCTTAAATGAATAAAAAACTTTAAAATTGACACACATTCCCCATGTCCCGTTTTTCTTATGAGCCAAAATTATGGGTGAACTATATGAAGATGAACTGGGTCACATAGATTCCATCCCTGGAATTTGTTGCTTTATTTCTTTACACTCTATAACTGACTTCTGACACATTCCATTATTAGGGACATCAGACATCAACTACATCTCATGTGATATTTCCTTTTTATGAAGTAGATGTTTTGGTTCTTTAACTAGATCTTGAAATGAATCTACCTTTTTAACCAAATTACCTTCATACTGAAATTCACAACCTGAACAAGTATCATTAAGATCCTTATGTTGCTCTTTTATTGACATGAGTATGTATCTCTTATTTGAACTTATTAAGTGCTTCATATGATTAGCATTGATTAAATTCAAGTGATTTTGAGTTTTATGTGTCCGAACGATGTACTTAATCCCATCTTTCTTGAGATGATACATATGTTACTTCCTATAAAATAATGCATCACGGTCATAGAGATAAGGGTTTCCTAAGACAATTCCACATATGTCTAACGGTATCACATCTAGATCCACTTCGTCGATATAGTTAGTTGTGATTGCAAATTTTAACTGACACTATTTGGTAACATGAATTTGAGATTGTTCCTTTAACCATCCTAAAGGATATGGTTTTGGATGATTATGTGTTTTCAAACCCAATTGTTTAACCAATGACTCAGAAATCAAATTTTCCTATGATCCCATGTTGAATAATGTATCTATCTTTGTATGTTTTGAAGTTACCCTTATATGAAATAACTCGATCCTTTTATCTTCATTCAATTGTTTGATGTTTGAAGAAGCAGAAGTACTAGCTTCATAAATTTTACCTATTGTAACCATAGCAGTGATTTTGCCTTCATAACCTGAATCGGATCCCAAGTCCAAGCCTTGTTGGATTATTGTTTCAACCTTCTTTTCACCCTTCTTCGTTTGGAACTTATTTGGCTTTAGTTCTGGATGAAGTTTCCAACACCTAGCTTCATCATGGCTGATCCTTTGGCAATGTGTACAGGTAATTCTTTCATCTTCCTTTTGAGTTGTGGCAGTATTCTTTCCCTTTGAATTGCCCTTCTTTTTGTTGTCTTCGGTTTCCATCTGCTTGGATGTATTTGGTGTAAACTTGAATGGTCTACCACCTGATTCGACATGAATAGCTTGAACAAAAACTTCATCAAAGTCATTAGGATTGAACATTAATAATTTATGTTGTAAATATGAATGCAAACTGCCAATATACTTCAACAAAGTTTCTTTTGTGTCCAAATAAATACCAAGTGCTAACGCTTTGTTTCTGAATTCCTGTGTGAACTCTTGAACATTCTGTCCCTTACCTTGTCGCAAGTGCTGCCAATCAATAACAGCTTGTTGTGTGTGACCCAACGGGTATAATTGTTTCTTTAGAGCTTTTATGAACTTAGTACATGAGGTGATAACTTTTCCTTTATGCTTTAAATCTATCTGTGTCTTACTTTCCCACCAGATCAAAGCAGTACCCCCCATTCGAAGAGTAGCTAATTGGATCTTTGTCTTATCATCAGTAATATTTTGAATACGACAATAGAATTCTAACTATTTTACCCTATTATATAGTTTCTCAGGGTTTATTTCACCACCATACACAGGTAATTCAAGCTTAACATCAAGTTTCAAAAGTGGAATCTCAGGTTTCTTTTCTTTTTCTGATTCAGAAATAGAAGTAGAAGAGGAAGAAGAAGATGATGGAGATGATAGAGGAGAAGGAGATTTATCTGCCTTGCCTTTACCCTTGTCCTTCTTTGATGCCTTCGATGATGAGGCTGCATCTCTCATCTTCTTTTCTTCATATAATTCTACCAACATCTGTTGCATGTTTACAAACATCTGATGGATTTGATTCTCATCCATGGGTTTTGTTTTAGTAGCTTCAAGAGTCTCAATGTTCTCAGTCCCTTTCATCATTGATTGATGAATGAATTTCCGCTTTCCAATATCTGGATAGAATTCCTCAAGCTCACCTTTTCCACATTGCAATCCCAACCTGGTTAACATCCACTGACAAACAAAATACAAAGCACAATCTGCTCTAATACCAAATCTGATATGAATGTGATTGATTAAGTGCTGACGTAGTTTGATTAGTTTGTCCTTAAGATTGATTGTTAACTGAAGAAAGATTTTAAATGAAAGAAGACATAAACCAAAAACAAATAAATGATTAAGTCACAGCATAGAACAGAGAGAAGAAGAAGCAAATAGTTGATTACGGAGTTTGTCCTTGGTGGACTACATCTCCGAGTCTGCTTTCAAGTGGGCGTCCGCTTTATTAGGATTGATCGTGAGGAATTTATTTACACATAAATGAATCATAATGAATGTGATCACAGGAACTTCTAGACTCTGTAAACAACAATTAATCTCTCTTTCCTTTCCAATGCTTATCTCTACGCTCAATTTCGACTCCCGACGGTCGAACAATGCTTAAAACAAAACTGCCTCTATCTTGCTGAAAACTGAAGTTCAAAACATCCATGTCCCTCAACAAGCAATTTTTCATGGCTTTATAAGTCTGCATCAAATCACTGATAGCCAAATTTGGCATTTGGTTGAGCTATTTGAGTGATTAGGTTCTCAAATTCCTATCTTAATCATCATTTCCTAGTAACTAGGTGATGACCTTAGCGCTGAATTTAAATAAAAAAACCCAAAAATAAACTATATGATAAAATTTCTTAGCCACAACGCTAGTTAATCGGGTGGAGATTTATTGATTCTGCATGTAAACAGACGGGTGGACAGGTTGGCTCTGATAGTTATGGTCTATCCCGGCGGCTTTGGCTTATCTGCTACGGTTCCTGTGTGACTTATCACATGAAAATCTCCTGACGTGGCTTATATGCGGTTTACAACTGTTAACATTTTCTATCGTGATCTTTACACCTGTTTACATGTGCTGACAGTTATTTCCGATACGGTTTAGCATCACGGTTAATGCTAGTGCTGTGGGTTTTTATTATAAAGTTTCATATTAATGTTTTATCACTGAACCTCTTTTATAGCCCGAACCTTTGTATTAAGGTTTTATACCATAGTGCTTAGGTTCTATAACATATTTCTTTTGCATTAGGGATTTTAAATAGTTTTAGGACTTAGTGCTAGGTTTTGACACCATAGATTTTTAGGTGTATGACATATGATTTAGTGTTAGGGTTTAGGTGTTTATGAATAGGAATTTACATTTCATAAGGTATTTCACCATAGGAGACCTTAGAACTAGGACCATAAATAGCATGACCCCTTATTCACCAAATTACACCATTATGACTCCAAATTGGAACCACATAACCATGACATCATATGAGACCAAACTGAACCATGAACAACTATAGTACTTCCTCTTTGGACGATATTGGCAAAACTGGCAGATTGGAGACTGAACCGGACATCAGACTTCTGGAGATGACTGGACCTCTTTGCTGATCTGTACTGAACAAGATCCTCCTGGATCATAGACAAACTTAGTTTTCCCTAGGGCCTTTGTGAGAATGCCTGCCACTTGTTCTCCTGTAGGAGTGTACTGCAGCTGTACAACTCCTCGTTGGACACAGTCTCTATTGAAGTGACACCTGATGTCAATGTGCTTCGACCGATCATGAAACACATGATTTTCAGAGAGCTTGATGCCACTCTGATTATCACATAGAATACTGGTCTCTTCCATTTTCTCTTTTAGTAGGTTCACAAGCAGTTTCCGAAGCCATATGGCCTCGCACAAAGCTGTGCTAGGTGCTATATATTCAGCTTCCGTTGAGCTCAGTGCCACGGATTTTTGTTTCCTGTTGCATTAGGAAGTCATCCTTGATCCCTGACTGAAACAATACCCACCGACACTCTTCCGATCTACTGGACTCCCGACCCAATCTGCTTCGATGAGCCCACTTACCCTGATGTCACCGCCACGGGTGTACTTCAATCCAAGCTCGACTATTCCTTGAAGGTACCTGAGAACATGCTTGGTTGCTACCCAGTGAGCCCTCTCAGGTTCCACCATGAACTGACTGAGGGTATTTACAACATAACAAATGGCTGGCCTAGTGTTTACCAGGCATATCAAAGATCCTATGAGTTGCCTATACAGAGTAGGATCGACCTCATCATCTTCGGACGTGTCGATTTTCTTCTAGTTGGTGATCATTGGAGTCATCATGGGTCTACAATCCTCCATCTGAAATCTCTTCAAAATCTATCTAGTATATCTTCCTTGACCAAAAAAGGTCTCCCCCTTCTACTGCCAAACTTCCAACCCTAGAAAATAGTGCATCAGCCCTAGATCCTTCATGTCGAATTCTGTAGCCAAATTCTCCTTGCAGTCTTTGATAAGCCTCGATGATCTTGTTAGAAATAGATCATCTACATATAAAACTAGTATCAGGGGCTCGCTCCCTACCCTTAGATAGTAGAGATTGAGATCTGCATCACTCTTGACGAATCCCATCTTCTGCAAGTAGCTGTCAATTCGACCATACCAAGCTCTAGGGGCTTGCTTTAGTCCATACAAGGCTTTCGTAAGCTTGCACAAATGAGTCTTCTGATCATGCGTTTCGAAGCCCTTTGGTTGATCAATATACACCTTTTCTATCACCTCATTTAAGAACACAGTCTTGACGTCCATCTGGTGAATCTCCCATCCCATCTGCGCAATAAGGGATATCATGGATCTAATGGAGGTATATCTGGCTACTGGGGTGAAGGTTTCTTCATAATCTATCCTGTTATTGCCTTGCTGCCTACACCTACCTACAAGTTAGCGAGAAAAGTCTTTAACCCCACAAGGTGTGGTTGGTGGCAAGGAACTCAGAGAAGGGGCTATTACACTAATCCCAACTCTCTCCGTTTAAACTATCTCCTAGGTTAGCTATGAGGGGTGGTCCCTAAATGGAAAACTAAGTTAAAAGATGTGAGTTTCTAGAAGAGTTGTTAGAGTTAAATAGATTACTTCTTAAGATTTAATAGCAAAAAGTGTCATGAGCAATAACCATCAATACATAATTTAAATAAGCATAAAGCATATGAAAAACCAGTGCTCTCGAAGTATTTCTCTCTAAAATGAAAATGTATTTTCTTAAATGAAGTAAAATGCTTTCAAATGGAAAGCAAAAGTAATACTGAAAAGTGAAACAAGAAAATGTTAGCACAAGATAATGTAAATGCTTTCAAGATAAATAGATATATGAATCAAAACATGAGAAGCTATCTTGCTCAAAAGGAAACAATTAGTGTTCTACTTTGGAGAATGTAAACGAGATGATAGAAAAACTCAAATGTTAGACCAAGATAACAACATGCAATTAAATTTGCAGCACCAAATAAGGGTACTTGCCAATGAAACAAGATATATCAATCATCCATAAGTATAATGACCATTAAAATGACAACATGCAGTGAAGTTGCAAAAGTAAGCAAATTTCCAAGTACCATAGAATTAAACTTGTTGCAAAATTTAAGAAATTAAAATGTTTGCATCCAAAGTGTTTCTTGAGATAATATTTGCATGTGAAACTTTAAACCATCAAGATAGCAAAAAAATTGAGTAATTTGCAAGTAAATGTGACGAGATAGTGCTCTTGGTTTATTTTATTAGTTAGCTTTTAAGCAAGATTACAATTGAACTCTAATCCTCAGACTTCACCTTCGCCCAAAGGTTTGGATCTCACAGTGAGGAGTCCATAGAGGTAGAGGGTCCCTAAAATGTCTATTCAACCAACTTAAGTTGGAGGTAAATTTTAGTGATGCTTGGGGCATGTAAGATCTAAAAGTAAATTAACAAGAAAATGAAAATTCAACTTCAACTTGAAATATATTTGTTTGTCATGAAATAAAATGTAGCTTTATGTAATCCATTTAACTTAAGATTGTAGAGTGTGCTCAATGGTGAAGCATAAGCAAATCTGAAGTATGATTTCAAGCTAAATAAACTCAAGTAAATATGCTTGCATATAAAAAATCTATATTTGCTATGAAAGTAAATGCTCTTAAAATTTGTAGCAAATCAAAGTGAATAGCTAGTGAAATGAATGAAATGCATGGTTGTGTTAATTGACCAATTAGATGAGATGCATGCAATTTAAAGAGATCAACAAATCACACCACAAGTCCTCTCCAAAAACGAAGAGATTGAGATGCCAATGGGTAAAATCCACGCTCCCAAATTAGAAAATTTATTGGTTGTTAGAGGTAAGAGACTATGAAGCCTCCTACAAGCTCAAGGAAAACCTTTATAAATGAAACTTGAGGTCTTAGACTTATCCTTGATGAGAAATTTCTGCAATATAAAAACTCAATAGAAATCAGATTTTTACGAGTGAAAAAGAGACGCTAAGCCTCCTCAATGCTCACGACCAAGAGAGAAAGAAGAAGCCACAAAAGGAACTCGGCCTTCCTCAAACAAGCTCCTTAACTGCCCACGACCAAAGGAAAAAGAGAGTCCTCCTTGTTTGACATTAGAGCTCAAAGGTCCTTTCACAATTTGTTAGTAGTTTCTTGAAGGTGAATCCCACAAGTTGCTACAAGAAAACAAGTTAGAAAAGAAGGCTACAAAAAACCAACCAAGTGTTAGACAAAGAAAATCACAAAATATTGCACAATAATCTACAAAGGGCTAAGCCAAAGAGGATGAGTAGACTCTCCTCTTTGTCTAGCCATGCTTAAGCTCTTTAAATAGCAAAGTATGATCCAATGAAAAACAATGAAAAATAAAATATTTTTAAATGATTGCATGTATACAAACTATGTCCAAACGAATCTCTGCAAGACACTTTTTTGTAAGATAAACTATGAAAATCCAAATAACAAATGAGTGTTCCTTTGAAGGTTCTTCAAGGATGGGTTGGTCTCCCAAAGACTTCCCCTCACGCTTGATCCAAAAAAGAATTCTTCTACAATACTCAAGTCACACATTGGTCCATGTAAATTTAGATAAGTAAACAATGAATTGAAACTTCTAGAATTTTATTTGAAAATAAATTAGAACTTTCAACTTCTAGAGCCTACTTTCAAATCAAATGCTAATACAAGATAGTTGTGCACTAACAAATTCACAAGAATACATGGAAAATGAAATAACTCAAAGCATAGAAAATATTATACCAATAGCTTCCAATGCACCATGCTCCAAAAGAAGAACACCCATGAATGGACCCCCAAAGTCTTTTTATTGATATTTTTGAAAAGTATACAAAGTAGCGGCGCTTCCACAAGAACAATAATTCATATCCAATATACAATAGGAGAGCCCATGGCTCCATTATATAGAAAGTTGGGAGCAAATCCCAATGAAGAACCAAATGCCAAGTGGTGAGAGAGAGGAGATCACAAGGCAAATTCAAATTTGATATCTGGAGCTCCATTGCCAAGTGTAAAAATCGGATTCTGGCAAGCGGACATCATTTTTTTCTTCCCTTATGTGCCAAATTCGAATTTTATGATGGAAAGACAAGTGTAAATGGGTGGTAACCCATATGGGGACAATTTCCCACAAAAATCTCCACCAAATATTCTCCCAAATCCTCCCAAATGTGCATTGACTTTACAAATTCGAATTTCCCAACTAAGTAGCTCTCATTTAATGCTAGAAATTCAATTTTATTTGAGCACATGTCATTTCCTTGATTTTAGGAGTCCACATCACCTTTTGACTTCACTTTAACTCCTCCATAATTTTCCACCTCATTTCCACCTCATTTAGCATGTGTGGATATTTATTTTTCTCTATCTATTTATTTTTTCGCTTAATTAATTGCCAGATTTCCTACTAAACTTAGGAAAAGTGGGTTTTGAGGGTTCAAAACAAAATTTTATCCCCTCAAAGTGTGTCATAGTAGAAAGTGGAGGGTGAGAAGTGTAATTTTGATTACTCATACCCCATACAACTTCTCTAGACAACACTTATTACAATTCAATTACAATTTTTATTGCAATTTTCGACTTGCGGGAGATTTTAGAAATTAAAATATCACTACCTAGATCTAATCAAATTTCACAAATTTTTTTGTGTGATCTAGTATGGTAATATACATTAACTCTAGACACTAGGACTCACCCAAGGCCTCACCATCAAGTCGTACTCTGGCTTTGGGGTAAAATTGGAGGAAAAAACTCAATTAATTATCAAGTCCTGCAAGGGAGATGATAATTAACCGAGTGAAAAAAACCTCCTAAAGTAATACTCAGTTGTCGGCAAGGTCTCAAGCTACCTAGGTCTGTTACAGACTCAATACTAACTCAAATTCATCATTACTAGCATCACTTATTACAATTCCCCGTAGGGCGTGGAATCTGGGTACAAGAGAAAATGATAAAAAGTAGAAGTAGAGTTTAAAAACTCTATTGAACTGATGATATCTGATGGTACAAGTGTCCTTTGGTTCATCCTTGGGCATGGAGTCTTCATATAATCATCAGCTACCACTCCAGTGGTCAACATATCCCTTCGTTCTGAGCATACCCCTTAGCCACAAACCTAGCTTTAAATTTCTCGATGCTGCCATTTGCAACATATTTGATCTTGTAGATCCACCTTGAACCTACAACTGATCTATCCTGAGGTCTGGGGACCACCTCCCAGACATCATTCGTCATGATGGCACTGTACTCTTCCACCATTGCATCTACCCATACTTGGTGTTAAGCTGCTTCCTGAAAACTAGAAGGTTCCCAAACCTGTGCAACCAAAGCTTGGTACCTCTCAGGTTGCTTGCGCTGTCTCTTCACATCTCGGGGGGCTCCGACAAAGTCTTCTGCGTCCCTCAAAAATTGTAGTTCCCTACTTGTTCTCCCACTAGTAGTGGGTGGATTTCCTTGCTCTCCCTCCTGCAAGTCATCGGGAGAAGTGTCCCTTGGGTCCCCATGCCTTGAAGAGGCAGCTGAATTATCTACTGCAGGTCGTTGTGGTTGAACCAACGGATCTTCCTCAAACTGCGTAGTAGAAGGCAACTCTTGGGATCTTCTGAAGGCCCTCTCCTCCATGAATTTCACATCCCTCCGCACTACAACTTTCCTGCTTTCCAGAATGTAAATGCGGTAAGCCTTGCATTC
This sequence comes from Pinus albicaulis, assembly GCA_034641835.2. Lineage (NCBI taxonomy): Eukaryota > Viridiplantae > Streptophyta > Pinopsida > Pinales > Pinaceae > Pinus > Pinus albicaulis. Next base: position 231,492,481 of record CM076580.1, read on the forward strand.
TCGCTGTATCCTACCAGATACCCCTTTTCCGCAGTTATCTCCAACTTCCTCTTCTAACTGGGCACATGACAGTATGTTGTACTACCAAAGATCCAAAAGTGAGTCACCTCAGGCTTGATGCTAGTGAAGACACTTTCTGGCGTGATCTTTCCCAATGCATTGTGAGGAACCCTATTCTGAACATAGACAACTATATTACAAGTTTCAACCCACAAAAATTTGGGCATGTCTTGATCATACAACATTGCCCTTGCAGCCTCGACAATAGTCCTATTTTTCCTTTCTACCACACCATTTTGCTCTGGATTATATGGAGCGTTCCACTCTCTTCTGATACCTTCCCTTGTGCAGAACCCTGTGAATTCCTTGTCTGTGTACTCTTGACCATTGTTTGAACACAACACCTTGATCCACTTTCCTGTTACATTTTCTACTAGAGTTTTAAACTCTTTAAACCAACTGAAGACTTCATCCTTGTTCTTCAAAAAGTAGATCCAAGTTTTCCTGGAATAGTCATCAATAAAGGTGACGAAATACTCGGCACCACTAAGAGCTCTAGTGGACATTGGTCCGCAGATGTCCAAGTGTATCAAGCCCAATACACTCTTTGCCCTATTGTTGCATCTTTGATACGCTGCCTTGGCATATTTTTCCAACACGCACCCTCCACAGGCATCGTCCCACTTGGTGCTTATTTTTGGAACTCTTGTGACAGTTTTCTTGAGAATATTTAACGCCCCATGATGCAAATGCCCTATTCTTCTGTGCCATAGTTCATTTAGGTCCGTTTCATCGGTGTTGCTTATTAGTGCCATTAGGGATTCGAGCTGTAACTTATAAAGTTTGTTGCTCCTTACTCTAATTTGTGGTTTCTTCTTCCGACTGGGATGTCTCACGTCAACTCTGTTACCAATTAAGTAAACGTCGTAACCTCTGTTTTGAAGTTGAGATACTGAGAGTAAGGTCATCCCCAACCAGGGCACATGTAGTACATTAGTGGCTGGAAGCTTATTTCCAGCCTCGGTCTGAAATACTACAGTACCTCTTCCAATAGGGGTACATTTTGCTTTATTACCCATGGTAATTTTAAAGTTCATCTGCTCTTCTTGGTAGTCAGAAAGACATTCTCGCACTTCCTTCATATGATTAGAATCTCCACTGTCAATGTACCATACTTCAGGAGAAGCAGTGCTTGACACACAAGCAAATTCTTCTTCCACTCTGGATGCTAGAACAAAAACATCATGATCCATCTGTTCTTTCATGTTTCTCTTCCTTTTTGGAGAACTGCGTGAACCCCTTCGAGCTGATGCAGTAATGCCAGATTTTTGTTCACTTGCCAGTTCTCCGTCCCTGTTGTTCATCTCTGGCTTTGATACCATGTGAAAATTTCAATCTGGAAACCTACAGTTGCAATGATAGATTTATTTCTCCTACTTATTACTCCGATAAGTTATTTACATAAATCTATCAGTAAACTTCGAAATAAATACTACTGCAACATTCAAAATTATATATGCAAAGAAGTAAACATTAAAGAACATAAGCATAAGAACCAATCACATGTACACACTTATTTTTGGACAATTTTCCCTGGAAAAACCCAATGTGGGAAAACCGATGCAGCAGATGAGGGTTTTATTATTATTCTGTAGCAAATGAATCTTTACAAGGAATACACTGGCAGATATAATCAGAAAACACCTGAGACAAAATTCTCCACCCCTCCTGAAAATTTCCTGACACCAGGAAGAGCCTCTGACTTCCTCTGCATTTGTCTGTGTCTCTCTGCGCAGTCGCTGTGCTAGACTGCGCCCACTACGCTGCCTTCTGTGACACTCTGCATGGGTTCTGCGTGGGTTCACTATGCTGCCTTCTGTCACCCTCTGTGTTCCTGTATTATTCCCAAGTAGTAGCAGCTAATTGGTAATATTAAATTTTGGCCATTTTACTTTTATAAAGTTAAATCAGTTAATAAAGTGGGTGATGAGATACATAGGCTACACTTAGGAAATAAACATTCCCTAAAGTCACTTGAGCATATAATTATTTGGCATTGTGGGGCCCACAAGGATGAAATGGAAACGTGGGCAGCGTGGGCCCATGACAACGCAGTGAGAGAGAGACAACGTGGGCCAAGAGGGACAGCGCATTCTTGTGGGGCCCGGGTGAGGGCAAGGCTCTCAAAGCATAAAAAGGGGAAGAGGCTCCTCATTATCTGATTCTATTATGCATCTATGATTTCTGTCTTTTGACATTGAGCATGCTTTTGTTGTTGAGCGAAGTTTGCAAGTGTTGTCAGCACACCGGGTGTCTTCGAGCGGAGATCCCAACCTCAGCCCTAGGGGACTTCGAGTGCCTGTTGAAGTGGGGAGTTCTATCCATTGTTTTTCAGGAGGGAGCCATAGAATCATCAGCCAGGGAATACACACTTGCTTGGGCAGTGCAGTCTCTAGGAGAGATCACGCAGTTCTTGGAGGAGGCAGTTCTGGGAGTGAGGATTCATCAGGGGATTTAGCCCGAGATAGTGAGGATGGATCAACCCTTCACTATTGCATCATTTTGGTACAAGAGGAGGCCACTATTTGTAGAGGATCATTCAGGGCCAACGTATTCCACTAGGATAGCGTTATTCCTCAAGGGAGGTCAAATTCCGGGTTGATCCATTCCGGAATTCCTTTCTGAGCTTTTCTAGGTATTTGGAGGAGAGCTCATTCCCAGAGTTTAATATTTTTCTGAGCAGGGGAACAGCCCTAAAGAGCCATCCCATTCTAGCAATAGCAGCAACAACAGCATTTTGGAGATTACGCAGTCCTTGACAGAGCAACCATTCCTTGAGCATTTCTGAGAGTATTTCCAGCTTTCCTTATTCAAGCCAAGGTGCCATCATTCTGATCACCTTTGTACTCATTGTATCTCTCAGTTATATAATAAAATGGCTTAACATTTCTCCATATTTTGCATTGTTTATGTGACATCTCTCTATATGCTGTAGATTCTTGTTTATGTCGCTTTATATTACTGTTTATTTCTATTCGGAATATTACAGTGGTATCAGAGCTCATAGGCTTGGCTCAGCTTGTGGAGCAGATTGTCTATAACACCAGCAGGGAAACCATATATCACTTACTGGGGAAGGAAATACAAGGACCAAGAGCAAAGACATGAGGCCACTTTTGGAGAGGGAGACTACATGCCAGTAGTGGACGCAGAGGAGGAAGAACCGATGGCAGAGGAGAAGGATAAGAGAGAGTTCAGGAAACTCCTCCTAAAGTCTGTGCAGGAGCTATCGAGAAGGATAGAAGAAATGGGGCAGAAGTTTACTGTAGACTAGAGACAACGTGAAACCCCAAGTGGTTTTCACATCGGAGAAGGGTTTGGCACTTCCCACCATTTGCAGGAGCATCTCATTGCACAATAGGTTGTATCACTCACTCCCCCACGTTCCACGATGCCTAGATTTTAAGCTACAGGCATCGGAACAGGAGCACCTCAGGAAGCGGAGCCAGTTCATATGGGGAATTATTTTGCTGAGTATCGGTCCTATGGGCGAGAGTTTGGTGAAGCTCTCACTTTCCATGATTTTGTTCAGATCAAGAAGGATAACAGACCCCGTAACCAAAACAGAGGGGGTAGATACACACAGGATGGGGACATGCAGCGTACAGTGGGCATGTTTTTCTTGCCAACATTTGACGGGTCCTCAAAATGTTTAGTAAAGGCTTGGGTGGAGAAGCTGGATATCTATTTCTAGCTCAATCAGATGGCAGAGGGAGAGGCCATCAAGGTGGCAGCGCTGCACCTAGAGGGAGAGGCCCATGATTGGTGGTTCCACGGGATGGCCACGTTGGGTCACTCGGATGTGACAACGTATGCAAAGTTTACACGAAGAATGGTAGGGCAGTCTGGCCGGAGGGATCCGGAAGAGCACTTTGTTGAGCTGACCAAGCTCAAATAGACCGAGAGCCCGGAAACCTACATTTATGAGTTCTTGAGCCTTTTCGTGATGGTGCTTGACTTGTCCTCAGCCAAGATGATATACATGTTTATTGATGGGTTGGCAGAACCTCTGCGTGGGTTCGTCAGATCCACGAGGCTTGCTACACTTCATGATGAAGTTAGGAGGACCAGGGACTTGCAGGATGCTCTACCTAGGACCAGAGCCCCTTTCCCTCGGAGATCGACATTCTAGCCGAAGGGGAAGGACACGAGGGTTCCACCTTTGAGGGGGAACCAAGGTCGGGGGCCTTTGGACGATGAGACCCGGAGAGATATGAGACAGAAGAAGCTATGCTTCACATGCCAGGAGCCATGGGCACCTGGACATCGATGTGCCGCTAGGAAGGCACACTACATAGAGGTCTTCTCCGACAGTGATTGGGAAGAATATGCATATGAGGAGATGGACGCAGGAGGCAGCGTTGTAGTATAGAGAGGGGATCATCCAGCACCTCCACCACCAGGACCAGGAGGGGCAGCGTTTGCACCTATTGGAGGAGTCCTTACTTCTTTGCGAGGGGTTCCCAAGTATTTGACACTGCGTGTCCGGGGTACTGTGTAGGGACAACGTGTTTCAGTGCTAGTTGACAGTGGGGCTACCCACAATTTTATTGATGCAAAGTTGGTAGAGTGGAGGAACATACCGACAGAGAGCTTTGATGGGTTTTTAGTACTAGTACCAGGTGTCAGAACTATGCAGTGTTCCAGACATGTACCGGCTTTGGTAGTGACCATGGGGACTTACACTCTGATGGATCATTTCTTTGCGGTGGACATTCTGGACACCAACGTGATATTGGGAGTGCAGTGGTTGATCACGCTGGGGAAGGTCTCTACGGACTGGGAGACCATGGAGATGGAGTCGACGGGCAAGAAGACCGGTAAGCAGGAGATGATCCGAGGCATGCACATTTATCCTCCACAGACAATTTCAACACACCAGATGGAGGCAGACTTCCGGAAGGGAGACATAGAGTGGGCAGTGGAGCTACGTGTTTTAGAGGCATGATCTACAGGACAGGCCATTCACCCAGATGTGCAATCGATTTTGGACAGAAATGCTACAATTTTTGGGGATATACCGCCAGGACAGCCACCGGATCGGGGGTTTGAGCACACTATTGAGCTGGAGCAGGGCATCCAGGCCGTGATTACTACACCCTATAGGCATCCCAAAGCCTACAGGGATGAGATTGAGAGAGATATTCATGAGCTCTTAGCGCTGGGACACATCCAACCCAACACTAGCCCATTTTCTTCTTCTGTTGTATTGCCGAAGAAGAAGGATGGCACATTGAGGATGTGCATCGATTATCGGGTTCTCAATAAGAAGACTATGAAGAACCGATACCCCATCCCGCGGATTGATGAGCTGATGGATGAGTTGAGGGGGTCAAAGTTCTTCTCGAAGATTGATTTGAGGTCGGGCTACCATCAGATCCAAGTGCGGGACTAGGATGTCCCCAAGACAACCTTCAGATGTCACTACGACATCTTTGAGTTTTTGGTGATGCCCTTTGGGTTAACCAATGCACCAGCTACCTTCCAGTCCTGCATAAACCACATCTTCCATGGTCAGCTGAGGAAATTTGTGCTGGTATTCTTTGATGACATCTTGATATACAGCCGGACATGGGAGAAGCACCTACAACACATTGAGGTTGTATTGCGCATTCTAGAGGAGCAACATTTTTATGCTAAGCTCTCCAAATGCGAATTTGGGCTGATAGAGATACTCTATTTGGGACATATCATTGGTGTGGATGGAGTGAGAGTCCATGAGGAAAAGATCCGGGCCATCTGGGATTGGTTGGAACCGAGGAATGTGACTGAGCTTCAGGGGTTTGTAGGCATCTATACCTACTACTGGAAGTTCGTCAAGGGGTTTACCCAACTTGCTGCGCCCCTCACAGATCTTACCAAAAATGGGGCATTCAGTTGGATGGACACAACGTAGAGGGCCTTTGATAGGCTCAAGGAGGTGATGAGCAACTGTCCAATTTTGGTGTTGCCGGATTTCACGCAGCCCTTTGTCTTGGAGTGTGATGCATCTGGAGAGGGTGTAGGCGCAGTCTTGATGCAGGGGTCCACCCCATAGATTTCGGGAGGAGGAAGCTATTACCGCATGAGAGGTTGTATCTCATATATGACAAGGAAATGCTGGCTATCATGCATGCACTGGCCGAGTTTCGGCAGTATTTGGTGGGGAATAGGTTCAGGGTGAGGACTGATCACAACAGCCTCTGGTTCTTTTTAGAGCAGAAGCAGTTGCAGGAGAGGCAACAGAAGTGGGTCAGCAAGATCCAGGCATATGAATTTGACATCAAGATGCTCTTTCATGCAGATCGACATTGTTGTCTTTGATGAGCTTGGACACAGACTGGAGGGATCAGTTACTGGTGGAGTACTCCAAGGACCGTTTTGCCTGCGAGACACTGGATGGACAGATCATGGATGACAGGTACAGAGTGATGGACGAGGTGATATACTTCAGGGACAGGATCTTCTTGACTGGGAGTTCTCAACTCAAAGAAAAGGTACTGCATGCCTCACATGACTCACCACTATCAGGCCACTAGGGGTTCACCAAGACCTACAGGGCCATCAGGGAGAGGTTCTCTTAGAGAGGCCTCAAGGAGGACATACTCTAGCATGTTAGGGAGTGTGAGGTGTGTCAGCGGAACAAGGGGTAGATGAAACATTCAGCAGGATTACTACAACCACTTCCCATTTCGGAGGGTAAATGGGAGAGCATTTTGATGGATTTCATCACAGGGTTGCCCATGGTGCAGGGAAAGGATTGCATCTTTGTAGTCGTTGATCGGCTGACAAAGTATGCACACTTCTTCGCTATATCATCATGGCATTCAGAGATGTTTTTAGGTTGCATGGTCTTCCAAAGACCATTGTTAGTGATCGGGACAGCTGTTTCATGGGCGGCTTTTGGCAGGAGCTCTTTTTTCTGGTGGGTACGAAGTTGACTCCGAGTACCAGTTATCACCCTTAGAGGGATGGGCAGACAGAGATAGTGAACAAGTGGTTTGAAGGCTACTTGCGAAACTATGTCACGGGGCAGCAAAAGGCATGGTTATGCTGGTTGCATCTGAGAGAGTACTACTACAACGCCACTTTTCACATGTCCATTGGTTTGTCTCCATTCTATGCTTTGTATGGATATCATGCTTTGACTTTTGCTGATGTGATGTTTGGTGCTAGCAAGGCCCCCAGGGCCAAGGACTGGATCCAAGAGAGTCAGGATATACTCCGGGCTCTTAAGGATAACTTAGCTATAGCTCAGAACCAACAAAAGTCGTATGCCAACAGGGGATGGGTTGAGAGGCAGTTTGAGGTGGGGGACTTGGTCTACCTACGACTTCAGCCATACCGGCAGTCCACGCTGAAGTAGAAGGGGGCTGAGAAGCTCAATCCCCGCTTCTATGGACCTTACAGGGTGATCCGCAGGATTGGGGAGGTTGCATACGAGCTAGAGTTGCCTGCAAGTAGCTGGATCCATAACATATTCCATGTATCATGCCTGAAAAAGGCATTGGGGTAGCAGCTGATTGCAACAGAGGAGCTTCCACCGACAGATGATGAGGGTCATTTGGTGTTGCATCTAGAGGCCATCATAGACACTAGGGAGAGGCAACTACGGAGCAGGACAGTTAGGGAGTACTTGGTGAGGTGGAGGAACTTGCCAGATGAGGATGCCACTTGGGAGAGAGAGAAAATTTTGCAGCATCCATCTTTGCAGTTGCTTGAGGACAAGCAACGTTTTGGTGGGGAGGACTGTAATATTCCCAATTAGCAATAACTAATTGGTAATATTAATTTTTGGCCAGTTTACTTTTATAAAGTTAAATAAGTTAATAAAGTGGGTGATGAGATACATAACCTACACGTAGGAAATAAACATTCCCTAAAGTCACTTGAGCATATAATTATTTGGCAGTGTGGGGCCCAGGAGGACAAAGTGGCAGCATGGGCAACGTGGGCCCATGACAGCGCAGTGAGAGAGGGACAACGTGGGCCAAGAGGGACAACGCAGTCTTGTGGGGCCTGTGTGAGAGCAACGCTCTCAAAGCATAGAAAGGGGAAGAGGCTCCTCATTCTCTGATTCTATTATGCATCTATGATTTCTGTCTTTTGACATTGACCATGCTTTTGCTGTTGAGTGAAGTCTGCAAGTGTTGTTCAGCACACCGAGTATCTCCGAGCAGAGATCCCAACCTCAGCCCTGAGGGACTTCGAGTGCCTACTCGGGTGAGGAGTTCTATCCATTGTTTTTCAGGAGGGAGCCATATCATCTTCAGCCAGGGAATACACACTTGCTTGGGCAGCATAGTCTCTGGGAGAGATCACGCAGTTCTTGGAGAAGCAATTCTAGGAGTGAGGATTCATCAAGGGATTTAACCTGAGATAGTGAGGAGGGATCAACCCTTCACTATTGCATTATTTTGGTACAAGAGGAGGCCACTATTTGTAGAGGATCATTCAGGGCCAACATATTTCACTGGGATAGCGTTATTCCTCAAGGGAGGTCAAATTCCAGGGTCATCCATTCCGGAATTTCTTTCTGAGATTTTCTGGGTATTTGGAGGAGAGCTCATTCCTAGAGTTCCATATTTTTCTAAGCGGGGGAACAGCCCCAAAGAGCCATCCCATTCCAGTAGTAGCAATAGTCTGGTAGCAACAGTAGCAACAACATTTTGGAGATTACGCAGTCCTTGATAGAGCAGCCATTCCTTGAGCATTTCTGAGAGTATTTCTAGCTTGCCTTGTGCAAGCCAAGGTGCCATCATTCTGATCACCTTTGTACTCATTGTATCTTTCAGTTATATAATAAAATGGCTCAGCGTTTCTCCATATTGTGCATTGTTTTATGTGATGTCTCTCTATTTGCTATAGATTATTGTTTATGTTGCTTTATATTACTGTTTATTTCTATTCGGAATATTACAGTCCCTCTATCCTCGTGGTCAGTCACTGCTGACTCCCTCTTCTCCTTCTGATTCTGCAACTCTCCACCCTGCAACTCTCCCACAGAAATCGAATTCTATTCCTTCATAATTGATCTACTTCGGGTACTGAGTGTATGCCTGACTTACTTTTTAAATGACCCTCAAGCCTTTTTTTATAATCTTCTCGTTGATGAATCAACGACCCTGATTAGAAGTCTAATCAATGGCTAACATTAAAACTTGACTTGATCATTGTTCTCTAGAAGATTCATACTCTGTCTTATTAATACCCTTTAATTATTTAATTTCCCTAAGTTTAGACTTAGGGTCTCCATTAAAATAATTAATTATTTTAATAAGACATGAACAGAGTGGAATTTCCACAAATGTTTTTTGGGTTCTTTGGAATACTGATGTCCGACCCTCGTCCCAAAGTTTGAGACTTAGAACACTTTCCGATGCTACAAAAATCAACAATAGCATCAAGATAGAAGCATGGTATGGAGCACTTGAAGAAATAGCTCTTGGAAACCTCACTGATAACAATATTGATGGAAGGCAGTCATCAAGATTAAGGGTCATCATTTCAATAATCAATTTGGAAAGAGGTGCTGGCATTTTCTAAGGGAGTTCTATATGGATTCACTGCGTAGAAAGAAAGTAAAAGGTTTCATCGAGAATTCTATGTTACAGAATTCTGGGATTAGGATAGGATGCCATATTGATGAAGTAGGTCAAGGGAATAAAGTTCTTCATTCTAGTAAAATTGCTGCAGGATGACTCCAAAGGAAAAGGATGAGGTACATACATATATCTATGTGCTGACACCAGATGCTGTGAAGTCATGTCATATGGTTGCAGGTAATGGACTTCTATCTTTAGAAGTATGATCAAAGGAAGGAGGATCTCTTCTAGTGCACAGGTTGCCACTAACAAATGAAATTTTTTTTTTCCTCATATGGAATATGAGGTGGTTGTATGCAAACAAGGAACTGGATATTGGAAGTTCTTGGGAATAAATCTGTGTGGGGAAATCAAGGAAGAGATCATGAAGTGCAACCATGTCAAGAGGCATTTATCATCCAAAAGCCAAGAAGATGTGACTAGGAGATCTCCTGGGATGATATGTGGACTTTGATAGAAGTATGGTAAACATGAAGACCCTTGACAAAACATATCTTTAGGAGATGTATCAATCTGAATAGAGGATGCTGATGCATACAGGAAGATGTCATGATGAAATATCATCACTGAGGTGACTTTTGATTTAAAAGTTCATATGTATATGTTTATCTGGATGAGTTTATGCAGGGCTGCCAATCATGTGGAAGGATGTAAGATCCTTGGGTGATGTTTGAAGGAAAGCAACATGGCATAAAGGTGGACCAGATGAGAAAGACTAATGAATCACTTTTTGATGGTTGACATGACTCGTAGATGAAAGTGATGGATGATCTGTACCCTATGAAGCCAAAAAGTTGAAGATTCCTCAATATCGAAATCGCTGAGTTAAGAGGGAGTGACATATATGATTCTCTAATTCACGTGTCATGCGCTAGACCAGGATTAACAATCGTAAGTCTTAGTGAAGGCCATGAGGAGAGAATGGATAGACACATCATTTTGCCCTTCACCTGGGAAGACAGAATGGAGGATTGGGTAATCATCTGGCATCCGATACTCTTTGAGAATGAGATTGGGCATTCAAGATAAGAGTAGTCGAGGATCGATATTCTTTGAGGGTTGGCTACCCAAGTGAAGAATAGTCCAAGAAGGTCATACTCTGGGAACACCTAGGTGGAGTATGTACCTTGGAGAGACAATGACTATGGTGTCTATAAGTTATGTGTCTCGCCACCATTGTAACCTGTTGTCTCGTTGAGAGATGGGGCTGTTAGTTAAGGCCTTGCACTAGGACAATGCTGGTTGATATGATTCTATGTAGATGCGATTACCAATCCGATTCTTCTTATGAGATTCTTTGGATTGAAAATGACCATGTACCATTATGAATACCTCCCTAGTTAAGAGGGAGTGTTAGAAAGTGTAACTAGGATCAGTCTTCATATTGACTATATTTATGTAAAGAAGAAGACAAAGATAATAAAATATATTTTTGGTATGCTTGCCTCATGGGTGTCATGAGCAAGGTTTTATTATAGGTCAATAGACTTCTTCTTCATGTCTATTAGGGATTTGTCTTTTGGTCATAAATTGTATTAATTAAAGAGTCATGTTTATGAAGATTCAAGTCACACTTGTTTGCCTCAAGACCTTGTCAATAAAGCTTGAAGATATAGCTCCAAATGATGCTCAAGATCAACACTGGAATACTTTACAAGTCAACCTTCAATAACCTCTACAAGTTGGCCTCATTACACATGGACAGGTCAACTCAATTACAGGTAGGGTCAACTATATATACCCTATATGCTGCGCAAAAAAGGACACACAATCGCAGTTCTCTTTGAGTTTTTCGGACTAGGTTTAAGGTGATAAAGGCTGCGGTTACAGACACAAAGAACAAGATTAATACAACAAGAAGAGAGTGCGAAGAATGTTATAGTATAACATATATATGGGGAGTTTATAAGATCTGAATTTTGCATACAAATTGCAGGGATAAACTTCAGATACATAACTATGCTAAGGTGCGGAAAGGACTACATTTAAGTACAAAGAAGTTGTGTATTGAAGTGCGGATATATGACTATGGTAAAGTACGAAGAAGGGCTGTATTGATGTGCGTAATAGGACCGTGTTAAGGTATTGGAACAGGGATGTGTTAAAGTGGCTGCAGGAGAGCGTTATCATATATGCTTAGCAAGGAATGTTATCATAGGGTGGAGTGTACATTGGAAGTTATCAAGACAAGAGTGGAAAGTCAGTAAGGAAGGCTCAAGGTAAGACAGTGCATGACACATTGCTGATATCACAAGTAAAGTATCTTGTATAACTGGAGAAGGAAGAATACAAGTAGAGACCAAGCTCTCTAGTCTTGGTGCAGAAAGGTGCAGGACGGTGCAGGAAAGAAGGATCAGCTCAAGGAATCAATGAAGAAGTAGTGACAAGGTCTTGGAGGCATACAAAGGTTAAGGGTCTGTGTTTTGGTCATGGTACTTGTCATCTGAAAGTCTATAAGAAAAATTTCTTGTGGGTTTTTCTCTCCAACAGGGAGAGGTTTTGACCCTGGATCGAAAATTCCTATAGACCATCTGTAAGGGTTAGGATGATGATATAAGCCCTCCCTCTGCAATAGGATGCATCCTTTGGACCCTAGAACATCTTCCAAGTGTATGATGCAAGTGTGGAGTTGATTGGGCATGGTGAACCAGGTGCATCATCTTCATCCAAAAGGTAGAACACGAGCAATCGATGGGCATTGTTGGGTATCCATGAAGTAATCTGCTATGGAGGCTCATGGCTCTCAACGCTCACCCTACAAGTGCTAATGTGGTCCTCTTGAGGGCTAGAACCCCGTATAGGGAGACCAAGCCCCAAATGGAGACCCACCTATAATCCTACATAGGATCCAATGTGTCCCCTTGCCTTCTAATTCAACAAATCATCAGAATAATTAAGTAATAAAGCTTACAAGTCATGGAACCAATGGGGCACTTCATGGTGGCATGCCCTTCCATAGTGGGCTTTGGCATCTAGAAGTGTCTCCAAGCTCAATAGAGGGTTAACCAAGGACCCTATTAGGTGGTTTCAACCTCTAAAGGGGCTGACATGTCCATAGTACACCCCTCAAATGGTAGGTGGAAAATGATATAGTAATGGAGTGGAGTGGGGATTAGGGAAATCATCCAGACCACACGTCATGGTACAAGGTAAGCTATAATAAGGGAAGCCCACACCTAGGTATATGAGTGTAGGAGGGAGAAAATCGTGGTACATGAGTTATGTAGACCTTTGTTTTTCCACCCTTCTTCATATGCCCTTTTCCTTTTATTGATTTTTCTTCATAACTTCTTGTGGATACAGGGGATGAGAGCATGATGTGTAGTATATCGCAGTGGATGCCCCACTTAATGATGGAGGAGGCTCATCAAGGGCCCATAGGAGCTAGGGTGATAGCCATAGATAAGGGGTAGAGCTCATGCCATGCTTTTTCTCGCGTGCTAAATTTGTATGTCCCGACCATCTTTTGCATTTTGTGGTACATTTCCTGTTGAGAGTGGCCAAATTATGCCTTTTCTTTTTTTTTTTAGCTACATCAACCTCCAGGACATCATTCTAGGATCAACCCAAGGTGTGGACGAGGGGAGGGGGAGGCTAACCCTATGTGGACTCGGATGGGAAAAGAGATGAGTGGGGTTAAAATGAGTGGAAGAGGAGTGATGTAATTGGTATCGGAAAGTGGGACCACACAACCAAAATCGAGGTTTCCCATGTAGTGCTAACCCTAAAGCTAATGGCCAGTAAAGGAGATCCCATTGGACTAGGATAGAATGGTAACCATGATATCGAGTAGTGAAGACAAGAATACAAACCTGACCCACCCTTTATGCCAAATCCCCCCACCAATCCATGCCCAAAAGTTCTGATGACAAGGAAAATTACTCAACTATACCAATGAAAAGCCATACCTTTGGGGTCGGGAGGCTCACCTTCAAACATATAATCATGACAAGTGGTTGAGGGACCACATGGTTGGCTCAGGTGGCGGAGATAATGGCATATCGATCTATTTGGTGGCTCCAAGGGGTTGCTGGCTATGCTGATGATCATATAAGAGGAAAATTTCCTCCTATATACACTACCCACAGGTGGTGGGTAGCACAACCCAGTCCAGCATGTTCGAACTCTAGGGAGGATGCAGAAGCAAACCTCACCACTAAGTTGAGCGAGTTTCCAAGGGTATTTTGGCCAAAGGATTTAGGAGAAATTTTACTAGGGGTGGACCAACAATTGTGGAGAATTTCAGGGCTAGAGGTTGCTGCTCTTGAGAGGGCCAAATTTGTTATTCAAGGGCCTGCGCAGAAGGGTCACCTAGGCATAATTAGTGAGCTGGGATCTACTCTCTTGTGCCGGATTTCAAAAGGAAATCCCCTCACTTCTTTCGGGGGGGATTTTCAGAGCAGTTCTACAGCAGATTGAAGAGGGATAAGGGCCACATACAACAGTTGTGATTATGGGGGATGCAGTTTCTTCCAAGGAGGGCGTAGCACCAAAAATTGGGTAATTTTGGGAGGTCAAAATTAGCCCAATTCCTTTCTGGGTTTCGCTGAACTAGTCTCAAGGAGCACACAATTAATTTTGCATATTTTTTGGAGGTGTTTTGGGTCTTCAAACTCCAGTTTGCCTACAACAGCAGGGAAAAAAATTTTCTAGGTGCATTGTACACCCTGTTGGAGTCATTCATGTGCGAATTTTCAGTTGTATTGACCAGGGTATTTGATTGCTTTCCTAGAAATCCCAAATGCAGACTTTCCACTCCCTCTTGTAACCAAAAGTCCATGATATTATCAATAAAATGGCTCAGATTCGTTGTTGCTGCATTATTGGGTTTGTTTATTTATTTTATGAGCATGGTGAGTAACCTACCTTGCCAAATAGAATTCAGAGTACTAGTAGGGTAACTATGGTAAATAATACGTTATTACAATGTCACTGCTTTCAAATAGAATTGTCATTTATGACGTAGTCGGTGGTAATTCATTCAAACAAAAGACCACTATTATTTTTGCTCAAATAGAATGGGAAGTCTTTGACAAGAACCGCTGTATTTCAAACATTGTGCTTTCTTTTTTCTTTCAGCATGAAAAGCCTCTAGTTTATATTAATGTACCAGATCAATTTATCAAATATTCATCCATACATAAAGCTTCATAAAGCATGTGAAAATCATAAAAACAGTATTTCTGTGAATCATACAACAACAATGTCTATCCCATATGCATATACAAAAATTAAACTGTCCATTCCATAATTCCTCCATTAGCCTTGTAAAAAAACTCACTTGTACAAACAGTCAAAATCAAAAAAGCAAAACCCGTGCCCTTTGACCCCTTCGCCTTCAATATATTTCCTATGCTTTCTGATATAAACTGACCCCTTCGCCTTCAATATATTTCCTATGCTTTCTGATATAAACTGCCGCTCCATCAAAAAGCCCAAGAGAAAACTGATAAAACTGCCACACCATCCCCCTGCACTATCCCATTCGCCCTTCAAAAACTTGTAACCAAGAGAGTGCCAAGACCGTCATCTGTCAAAAATTAAAACATCTGAACAGTGCCCCTAGCACCAGTGCCCTTTGCCTCTGCAAGTTCATAATTAATCACTCCCAACCTACCACTCAATCTCAATTTTGACAGCGGGTCAGCAGTGGAATTCTTTTCTCTGAAAATGTGAGAGAAAGAAATCGAGGAGAAAGTTCCAACCATCTCACTTATACGATCCATTTAAGAATTAAATTGCACAGACGCCAAATTGTTTCTCTTGTTAAAATATTCAATCAAAATCTTTGAATCCCCATATATCTGAATGGAATCAATGCACAAATGCCTAGCAAACTAGAGCAAGCCCCATAAAGCTAGAGTCTCTGCAAGTTCCAACCAGCTCACTTATATGATCTATCAAGAATTAAGTTGCATAGATGCCAAATTGTTTCTCTTGTTAAGATATTCAATCAAAATCTTTGAATCCCCATATATCTGAATGGAATCAATGCACAAATGGCTAGCAAACTAGAGCAAGCCCCATAAAGCTAGAGTCTCAGCTTTCGTATTCGAACCCATGCCTCCTTTCCAAAACAGTTTGTAATGGTATATTGGACTAATCAGTGACCATGTTGCGCACCCACACTTACCATTCTGAGCCGCGCCGTCGAAAAATCCCACCGAGTAGGAGAAATCAAAAGGCCTCAATCTGATAGACATATCCTTTAGTGGCTTCTGCATCGTTCTGGATCCCTCCCATTGCTGAAAAAATTGGAAGGCAATCTCAATCTGTGACAAAGAACGATCCTCGAAAATTCTATTTACGATGGCAAATCATGCAATAAGACTCATTAAAATCTTGACGTTGGTTGTTTTTTAGTATCTCTGAACATTTCTAAGTTAATTTTCATACGTTGAAAAGCATCTAAAAGTTGTTTTTTCTATTAAAAATTTAGAAGAAATAATGCACCAGTGTGCTTAGCAACTCCAGGACTCCGGAAATCAATTACGTAAATATCATATTCTATTTTTATTTTTTTAATCAAAGAATAATTACAATTAAAAAAAATAAGCCAAATTGTTGCAAACATCCACAGAGCGATTTATTTAGCACCTAGTTTTATCACTCGAAAAGTCGGAAAACAAATCATAAAAATCACAATAAAATTGGGATAAAACTTTCATAAAATCACAATAAAATGACAAAAATCATGGAAAAAATGCTAGTGAATAAAAAAAATTATTATTATTATTATTTTTTTTTAATTTGATGGTTAATATATATTTTTTAATTTCATTGATGCTAACTTATTTTTAAGGATTTTTTTTTTTTTCTCTCTGAACTTTTAGTTATTTTATTTCAAATTTCAGCAATATTACTAAGTGTAGCAGGCATGGTATGGTACTAAGTATTCAGTTTTGCTTTGATTGTATAATATTTTGTCTAAAGTAAAAGTTTTTGTCACTAATTTATAGTTTAATATTGAAAATTCAATTTTTGTTATTTATTATTATTATTTAAATTTATTTATCTGTAATGTGATTGGTCAAAGTCTTATTATGGGCTGTTTAGTAATTTCCATTTCCATTTCTATAAGTTACTATTTTTTTGTTTTTAATTTTTTTAATTTTTTCCCTTTTTCTATTATTTCATTTTTCATGAATTTTAGTTTTTTTGTTATATTTTTAATATAAAATGTCATATCAATTTTACTTATTAGTTTTGTCTTTGACTAAAATTTATGCCCACAATTTAACATTGGTAATTCCATTTTATTTATTATTATTTAAATCGATTTAGTTTTAGGTGATTGGTTGAGGTCTTATTATGGATTGTTTCATAGCTTTCATTTTTATTAGTTAATTTTGTTTTTAAGTTTTATTTGTTTTTATTTAATTTTCTGATTTTTATTTTTATTTTTTTAAATTTTTTAATTATTTCCATATTTATAACTAATATTTTTTTTCCATATTTTCAATTTAAGATAACTTATTATTATATTAAAAACATATTCTAATAAATTTAACTATATAAAAATTATAAATATTAATGAAAAATAAAATACATAAAAATATAAAAAATAAATAAATATATGTATATATGTTAATATAAACAATACTAATAATATATAAACTATATTAATTAATAATATTTAATGATGACATTTAATAATATAATATTTTATTATTATTATTAAATTTTTTGTATTTATTAATTTTTAATTTAATTAAACTCTATTTAAGTTAAATAGTAAACACTAGCTATTCTGGTTTTTTATTTGAAAAAATAGATAATAGTACCCTCATGCATTAAGCTATAAAATTAGAATTTTATAAATTCATTCATGTTTCAATTTCAAAATTACCGAATACCAAATATATTACTAAGATGCAAAAATATTATTATACGTTAACTGATAAACATAGTGCTCCGGAGACGATGTCATAGAAAATCGAACCTCATTTTTCCGCAGTGGGATTGTTCATGGGAATATTTATTGTAGAGCTGATCGGTACAGAGTAAAATCTTCTTTTGAAGTACAATGGCCCCTGATCACGATAAATGGTTGAAAATGTCATCAATGACTAATCATTTTATTGGGTCGTGTTTAATTCCAGTTTCATTTTTCCTTGTGGATTGTTACTGCTGTTGGCATATCCCTGTGATTATTCATTCCATACTGATGCTCTCCTTGCTGGCCACTAAAAAAGTACACTTTCTTAGAGCCCCCGTGCTCATAATGTAACGTTTCACATAAAACGTTTCATTTAAGAAGTTAAGTCTCACTTTAAGCAACTTATTTCTTGATTTGTTCCGAGGCATTCTGCAAGTGATACATACTCCTTTTCCTCACTCCATTTCCTCGATTCTAGTAGATTGATACAGATTTGCAAAATTGTACTGTACTGAGACATTATTTATTTTATGTTTTCTACAAGGAATATTCTTTTAGCGTTGAAGCTGTACTTTCTTAATTCATTTTTAATTCCTTGTCTCTGGTAGATTGATACAGATTTGCAAAATTGTACTGTAGTGGAATTATTTACTTGATGATATTACTATGAATATTTTTTTAGCGCGGAAGTTGTATTTCCCTAAGGCTAGGTGAGGCTCTATTCTTAGTGATCTTTGATCTCACAATATTTGTGTTGAGTGCAGGAAATTCAAGTTGATGAATATGTTACACATGAGTTGCCATTTTCTGAGATCAACAAAGCTTATCAATTGATGAGGGAAGGGAAGTGTTTGAGATGTGTTATCCATGTAAGAAACTAAGAGCTTGTATTTAATTTTAGTTAGTATTTTTATTTCAATATTTTTCAAAAATAATAGAGTTGAATAATCTCACATTATATAAGTGAACTTTTGTTTTTGGCATGAGTGTTAACAAAATGATATTTAAATCTGAGTTCTTATGCTTTTGAACATCCCAGAAAAATAACAATTGCATATTGTTGTAATTCATGGTATGATTGACTTTGTTTTTTTTGTTTTTTTATATATATATTCAAAAGATCCATAAGTTAAGTTAAGATAAATATGTTTGTTTAACAAATGATCACAAAGTTAATGAAAATTTTGTTTTCTAAAAATGATGCATGAATGAAAATTTTGTTTTCTAAAAGTCTTGTGCACCCTTGCAATAGCCATTAGCCAGTTTGGCTATGGTTTGAATGTTGTTCTCGGAGGTTGGTAATGAATATCCAAGCTAAGCTACTAATGGATTCTTTTACCTACTGATGAATTTTGCTGTAACATCACCCATTGGATCCTATAATGAATATCCAAGCTACTAATGGATTCTTTTACCTATAGTTGAATTTTGTTGTAGCAACACCCATTGGATCCTACTTGTTACTGTTGTAACCACATATACGAGTGCCTAAGTGTTAAATAAAAATAACTTTCCATTATAAAACAAAGATGAGAAAGGTTTCTCTTGTTTACCAAGATGGTTTGTTAACTATATATTGGGATTATTTTGTTCCTCAAGTGAGGTACTATGATGATGACCATAGATTAACTCATTTTTCATCCATTTAAAGATTCATAGAAAATGATAAATTAAATTCCTACCCGATGATCTTTTTCTCAACTTTTCAAGGGATCAAATTTTATAGCTAGTTTTTGCCCTAAAGGATCAAAAGTTTCATCCAAATTACATCTAGTACACATTTAGTCTTCTTGAAGTATTGACACTCTTGAAAATCTGAGAAAAATGTAAAATTTATTAAGGAATCAAACTTTGTACCTAGTTTTTCCCTAAAGGGTTAGGATTTTCATATATTTTGTATTTGTTGCATTTATGCTATTATTAAAGTATTGAAACCCTTAGATTCTATGGATGTTTTCATTGCATTTCTGAGGAAAGAATTCTTTCGATCATGAGAAGAAAGAATTGTTGTTGTTTCTCGTTATAATAATTGAAATACTAGTTTACAACAACCCATTTGAAGATTTTCTCTCATTCATAGCTATTATGATACACTGATTTATGCCTTCAAACCATTGCATAAGATGATAAAGAATGCATTTTTTTTACTTCATTAAACTTTCATCAATACACATCTTGTTAACTGTAACATGTCATTCGTATGGTACCATTTTTGATAATTATTAATAGTTATTTGAGTTAGGGACTTTCCCTAATATTAAACTGCAAGTGTAGTTCGTCTTTAGGGAGAGTTAACTATTTAAATATCATTTGGAGACACTTTTTGTTGCTGAGTAGAACTATGACACTTACGAAAAGGTACTTTATGCCCTTTCCCATATTTCCTTAATTGATCATTTGCAAATAAGGCTAAGCTCTAGCAACATTTTCATGTTAGGTTAACTTCATTTCTTCAACAATTTCATATCATTCATTGACATAAAGTATTGTAATAAGGTGGTAGATTTCTTAAGCAATATCTAGACCTTTCTCACTTAGTGAGAAAATGCTTAACTTATCAATAGATGTATAAGTTTTAATGCATTTGGTAGAGCCATACCTTGTTGCATAAGAGAACGTTGGTCCATATGGAGCCTATGACTATAATAATTTGTAAGATGGAATGTTATATAAGTTGGGCATGTTGTGTCCCTCCCTATCAAGTCTTTTGGTACTCAAGGAGACACTTTCCTCATATTTAAACAATTTAGTTTGTTCAAGAAAGTTTCTCATATGTTGTGGTACTTCTTTCAACCTAGAGAGGAACAACCCATTGTGTACATGCACTTTAGGGTCTAGGAGTTTCAATAGTGATTGATACTCATGATCCCTTAGGTATTTACGAAGATAATTGTGGTAGACAATGGCTATATATTTTTAGTCTTTACTACCTTTCCCTCTAGACTAATGAATAGACAAATGTTATGAATACAATATAGTGTTTCTTGCTTGCATATTTGTTACTAAGTAAAATTTGACTCAAGGCCTTTCCTTCTCGTATCTAAATAACATAGTCATTCATTATCCAATATTTACGCTCAATTTGATATTTGATTTTGTTTTTTATGTTTTCAAGTTACTTTGAAAGTATTTACACCATGTTTGGGGGTGCTTCATGAGATTTTGCATACTTGTTGTATGTTTAGCCCCTAAATGGTTTGAGATGGGTTGTAGTATGAGAGATGATTTGTGATGATATGCACAATTGAGATAGCTTGCTTAGTGGATCTTAACCTCAATTAATTGCAAACTTGATGTTCTTGATTTGGATGTTGGAGATCTCTCACCCTTCATTGAGGCATTATGGAGGAACCACCTATTTTGGAGAGCACCTCACAAAGGGATGTGGAGCATTGTGCATCATGGAGGAGGCACTCATGCCCCAGTTGTTATGTTATAGCTGGATTTTCTATTCAAAGGATTGGAGATGTATCAGGGATGCTTAGGGCTTTGACAATCTTTATGTAGTGGGTATCTAACACAGTGGAGTGCATTGCATTAGAGAATAACTAGCCTATGGAGGTTTGTGAAGTAGTATTTATTGTGTAGGACATAACTATTGGAGCATGACGCTAATACTATATGGTGGGTGTCTCACATGTGTGGCCTACAAGGACTCATATAGCTTGCTTGTAAGGGCTTAGGTTCACATAAAATTATTGGCCTTCCTTCTCATATAAGTAGAGGTAGGAGAAAGTCCTTACATTCAATCATCATTTGTATTTTATTTTGTAGTTGTCTTATTTGAGAAATTTCGTAGGATTAATGAGTTCATGACAAAAAACTAGGAGAAGCCATTGAAGGGAAATATGACATCTTGGTTGGGAGTTTCTCTTATTATTAGGGTTTTCTCTTATGGAGGAGATGATAGAGTTGATGATCAAACATATTCATTCACTCATTGGTATTCACTCTTGTGGTGAAATGTATCTAAGAGAAGATGTTAGATTTTGATCACGAGCACAAAAGAATGTAGTTGTGAAAAATAAGTAACAATGGAAATTTCAAGCTTGAGACAAAAGAGGAAGAAGAGAAAAGGAGAGACCACTCTCTAGACCAAAGAGACAAAGAAATCAAGTCAAATTATGAGGCCAAATGACTAATGGAATTTCTTGTATTACATTGACACTATGTGCACGTATTTATAATGCTCTCATGGAGAGATGAGAAATGCACACTACATGTGGTTCCTTAGTGCATGCATAGGTAAACAAAAATAAATTCTCTAAATCTTGGTTTTAGTTAACTATCTCAAGAATTGAGTTAACTAGTAAAATATGGAGTGATCGATAATTAGCGTTAGTTAGCCCAAAATAGAATGAAAACTAAAGTAAGCATAACAAGCACAGTGAAGTGCACTTTCACTTCTAGAAAGGATGGTCTAACCCCTCCTCACTTATTCCTAGGAATTAGGAATTTACCAATGGTGGTTTCTGAGCCCATGGTTTTGGAAATCCATTGTATTTTTCCTTGTTATTATATGTTACACACTTGGTGGAAAATGTGTGTAACTCTAACTCTAGAAATAGAAACCAGTCTTTGAAATAGAACTAAAGTCTTAAGGAGATAAGGTTTCCATGAATAGAACCAGAGTCGAGGAAAATATATCCAATAATGTGCACTTTAGATGCCGTGTCAATGACTAGTCATTGCCACATGTTATCCTACATGGAAACACCTAAAAAAATAGACCTATAAATAGACCACTTGCTAAAAATAGACATGCTATATATAATGGTCCTCCTAAATAATGGAAAAAATGTAGGAAATCATAAATGTACACTAACATCCCCATTGAAGCACGTGAGAAGCCTAGGGCCTGTCCCATCACATGAGAAGCTTTTAGTTACACATCAAACCTTGTACTTATTCACAATATTAGTGGCTGTTTATGGAGCATCCCCAAACTAAAATTTGGTTCTCCATGGATTGCCATGATCACTCACTAGATCACTACCTACTTATAGAGTCTTTTGTTCCCACCATGTTCTAAGACTTGTGTTTGCAATATCATGCTCATGAACATCTAAATAATAATTTGAAATATGATTCGAAGAGTACAAAGAATCATCTCTTAGACTAGAAATATGATGTGGTTGAGAAGATGCAGTAGGTTCCTCCTGGAACGCATGCAAGGGACTTTCTTTAATTTTAACTCTTATTTCTTTGTTCTCTTCATTTACATGCATTAAAAGCATGACATAATAAGATTTAGGGATAAAATGAGAAAATGTATCCAACCTAGAATGGTTTCCACCTCCCCAACTGCAACTTTGGAACCATCTAGCATCACGAAGATAAGCACTGAATCTAAAGTGAATTCAACCTACATTTCTATCCTTGAATCAGTGATATGATAGATCGAGATTATATTAGCTTTGGAACAGGAACAAATTTTGGAAGCTTCCATAATCAAGATCCACTTTGCATTTACCACATACTTTCACATGAGTGTTTCCTTTAAAATAAAACTGCGGCAAGGTTCTAAAGAAGAAAAGTATGTTTTGAAGTGTCCATATGATGAGAGGCTTTGAAATATAAAATCCATTTATTATGTGAGGAATATAGAGAAATTAAAACATGGCTAATACCTTTACCTTTTGGTTCCTTTTTTCCAAGCTTATTCTTAGCATTTTTTGTTGTGCAATATGCGAGGTTATGTTGTTGAAGAATTTGTGCCATAAGATTGATAGTCTTCTTCATGCATTGTTTATCTAGATGAAATCCTTTGTCACAATAATTGCACTTTGCTGTCTCCTTTATTGTTTTTCTTGCCTTGGAATTTGATGTCTTAGTGGTTTCGTTACTTTATCCCTTCTTATGATCAAGATACTTCTTGCCTTTAGATTTTTCCTTCTTTTTTTTCCCTCTACTATAGGTGCATGGGCCTTGGAGTACTTGATTCCACCAATTTTTATGAGCTTGTGTTTCTCTTGTATGAGTGATTCAATGAAGTTATCCAAAGAAGACATCTTCCAACCCTTTCCCAATGATAGCCTTGTAGTATGAAAAGAAGAAACAAAGTCAAAATACTTAGGACCTAGATTAGAAAGAATAAAGAATTTTAGTTTCTCCTCTTTCCTATCAATACCATGTTCCTTTACTTGTTGAAGCAAAGTCGTGAACTTGGGGAGGGATTCTTGTAGGGTGTAAAAATTGCTTGGGCTTAACGAGCTTTGTTCCTTCTCCAATTTAGTTCTTAGTTCATCTTCCTCAAAGAGCCCTCCAATTTTGTCCATACATTGTTAGATGAACAAGATTCTACATGGAAGAGAAAATATGGAGATATAGACAAGCATAATAGCCTATAAGCTTCATCCATCCTATTAAAGTAATTTTCATTCTCTATAGTTGAATTAGGCTTTGATTTTGTACCCATAATAATCCAATAAAGTTCTTTGCTTCTTAATAGAAGTAGAATTTTGGACTTCTATTTAAAGTAATTGAATGGAGTGAGGATCATTGATATGGGATGATCAATTCTCTATGTAATATCCAATCCTATGTCACTTGTAATGAAATATATGTGTTTCTCCTTAAAAGCCCCTCCTATGCTTTAAAAACATGGTATATTGTGATCAAAAGTGTTGAGATTTTGGGGTAGCATCAGATGTGCTCTATCTCCGAAACTTTGTGGAGGGACTGGAACACATGAGATCTCCAAGACCCTGAAAGCATTTGGAGAAATTCCATTTGGTGTAAAATTTATTCAACTAATTTTTTTTTTTAATGAGGACCTTAAGTCTAACTTAGGAAAATTAAAAAATTAAAGTGAATTAATTTACACATGTGATGAGAACATTCTAAGTGACGTGGATCAAGCTACTTCTAATCTTAGTCGTTGATTAAAGATTAGATCACGTTCGTTGATGTGTTTATGAGAAAATTATAAAGGAAGGGCTTAGGGTCGGTTGGAGAACACACAGAAAGTCTAAGAGATCGAATTCTTTTGATGGAGCAGTGCTCAGACGAAGATTAGATCTAAGTGACTCAGAGAAGTAGTGAGGGGATGATGTAGTGATTGGTCAGGAGGGCCAAGAGTACAAAATAAATCAAGGGCGGCAAGGATGCAGTGGAGGCAACACAACCATCAGAGGGTGTGACGCAGTCTGTTAGGCGGATAAATCATTCTTGTGGACAAGAAAGATCTCCCTAGTATCACAAGGATAGCTAGAAACAAATAGGACAAATGTAAACTACTTTCTCTAGATTATATGTAATTTAGAATTTTCTATGATGAAGAAAGGACCTACCTGTGATACAATGCTAGTTGATTTCTTCTTTCTCGTTGCTCCAAGCAGTCACTTCTCAAGATCTGCAAACAAAAACATGGAAGAGAATCAAAAGCACCTGCAACATATACTAATTCACAAATCACAAATCTATCTTAATGATCAAGGAATTTAAGAAATAAGCCATTTAAGTAAACACATAAACAACTTATTGAGAAAACATGATCCATTTGTATTATCTTTAAATAAAAGGAGGAGTCTTACAATTGTGTTCGCCTTGATGTTGTACAGGTCCTTCTGGGGTTCAAAACAAGCGTTTTCCTTTGGTTTGACAAGCCCTTTCACTCTTTGAACGAGCCTAACTATGAGTATGTAATCGTTCTCGCAGCTAGCAAAAAACATATGTTTCTTCAGCAATTCCCTTCTCTATCGTAGCTACCAAGTACAAAGCAAGTACTAAGTGTATACAAAATGGATAGAGAAGTTTTACATATATCAGCATGTACCCTTGAGACTGAACCAAAGCTTCAATTTATAGGAGAAGGAAAGTTGTTACAGCTCCAAAATGGAAGGGATAGAGTCCCTTTATTAAGGGATTAAGTTCCAAAGACCAAGGAATAGGCTCCTTTTATGAAGGGATGAATGTTCATAAATGGAGGGAGTAGAGGCTTCGAATGGATAATGCCTTCTAGAAGCTTCCAGCTGGGAGAATATTTGACCAGCTGGGCTTCTAGAATTTACTTTCGCCTTTAATTTACCTTTTACAGGGGTCCGCACTTTTAATGAAGAAAACGTGTGGTCGGCTCCGCATTTTTTAGAGCAAAAGGGTGCGGTGCCGCAGGTAAGACTAAGGAAAAGTGCGGTACTAGTGTTTTTATAATTTTTACAAGCTTTTCTCCAAATTCAGGACTTGATTTAGGAACTTTAGGGTTGTAGACTTCTAAGGGAGCATTATATAGGTATTAACGAACACATATAGACAGTAAAATGTCATGGTGACAAAATAATGTGTAACACAGTCCCTCAGGAGGGTGACGCAGGCCCATGCAGGGGTAGCACAATGTCTCAAAGGAAAGTCCAAAATTCTGCTGGAGACTAGGGTTTCTGAGCCGGAAAGGCTAAAACAAAACTCTGGAGAAGCAGATCCATGCAAAGCTAGGGTGACGCAGTCCCTCAGTGAGGGCCATGCAACCTGATGCAGTGGTAGTGCAGAGCCAGCTGGGGCTTCAGCAGTTGCTCATCCAAATCAGTGGGGACTTGCGAGAGTGAGGTATATCTCACATTTTTCTCTATAGCCGAGGATTTCTTTGTTGGGTGAGACGGTTTATGGCACCTTAGATGTACTCGGAAACTGCTTCTTAATAATAATAAACCCTTGTATCTGCTTCACCAGTTTTCTCGCATTGGGTTTTTTCGGGGACATTTGTCCGAAAAATGTGTGTTTCCTTTGTCATGTGTGTGATGTTTAGTAAATGATCTGTATTTGTGTAGGTTGCTAGTTGTGTTTACTTCGAAGTTTTTCTGAATATTTCAGTTAAATAAGTTGTGTAAGAAATCAAGTAGGAGAAGTAAATCAATATTTAGTCGCAGGATTTCTATGCTCATAAATTTTCACATGGTATCAGAGCATTGCAGATCAAGCTAAACCATCAACAAAGGGGCTGAATATATTTTCTGCAGGAAGGGTAGATGAAGCCGCATAGATCTGGAAGAAGGAAACACAACACCAGAGAGACAACATAGACCTTGCAAGGGTGACACAGAGTCAGTCTGCTCATGCAGCTCCAGAAAGATGATGCAGAGCCAGTCTTCTCACACAGAGGTTGACACAACACCAAGGAAAGGACGCTGAGCCAGTCTCCTCACGCAGAGACTAACGTAGCACCAGGAGGGTGACAGAGTCAGAGTTGGAGAGTTGCTGCGTAGTTTGCCGGGGCTGGAAGTGCATTTTATGGTCTTCAGAAGTTGCTGGTGAGGTATCGGTTCTGTCGGTGAATGCCTAGCAAAGGTGAGAAAGGAGAACAATATCTTAGTAGATTTGTGCCAAAGAAATCTGAGATTTGATCAGGAGGGTGATCGTAGAGACTGATTTAGTAGATTTGGTAGAGGATTTTCAGGAGGGAAATTAGTTGTCAGAGGGAGCAGCTACTCTAGAGGGTTTATATTGCCAAGAAACCTAGATCCGGCCTTTTGTTGAGTGCAACAACAGTAGAAGGGAGAAGAGTACCTACTTCGACAGATTGTTGAGCAGAGATGGCCCCGTACGGACTGCTTGATCAGGATCTTGCTATCTGGAAGGTCAGAATCTTGACAGTCCTGGAGGAGTACAATATCAAAGACCACGTGGAAAATGTCCTAGCTCTGCTGACTGATGTAGACGCTCTGAAGAAATTCAACGAGAATCAGGCGCAAGAAAAGCACTTGATCATGGATGGGGTAAAGGATCTCGTGGTCCCACACATTGCCGAGAAGAGTACGACACATGAGATGTGGACATCCTTGACCACGCTGTATCAAGGAAACTCCATCCAACGGAAGATTCTTCTAGAGAACCAGATGAGGATGTTCCAGATGCATAAGGGAGAAGAGATCGATCCGTTCCTCTCCAGATTGCAGACAATCCAAAATCAGCTGATAGCCATGGGGGAAACTCCAGATGAAGGGCTCTTGGTAAGGACTACCCTGAATGCAATCAGTGATGAATGGGAGACCTTTGTCCAAAGAATTTTGGGCTGAGCACAACTCCCTAATTGGGGTGACATGTGGGCTATCCTTCGATAGGAGAAGATCTAGAGGATGATCAAGAAGGAATTCAGTAGCGGAGGTAACAAAGTGAAGAAGGAGGAGGAGGAGGATTCGACCTTAGCATCGAAGGGACAACGACAACAAGGGAAGAAGAAGAAGGACCTATCCAAGGTCCTGTGCTTCAGATGTGGCAAACTTGGACACTTCGCTAACACGTGTCCTAAGAGGAAGGACAAGGAATCTTCAGATTCCAAGTTAGTAGTAGCTAGAGGGGACAATGGTAGTGAGGATGATGTGGTCATGAGTGCTCATGTGTCTCGAGAGAAGAGGTGGGGCGATATTGATTTGTAGAGTAGCTACATATGGAAGGCAGGATCCTTGAGATGCCCAGACTGTTGGATCACACACAAGCTACGGGAGCCTTAAGACAGGAGTAGGATGACTGCAGCAGTGGGTGTAGAAGATCATGATGAGGCAGAGGTAGATCTGGGATGCAGTAGATTGGAGCAGCACAGTGCAATGGTAGTAGCAACATAGAAGCAACAATGCAGAGTTTGATGGGACTTCAGCAATGCAGAGGGGCAGTGCTTACATAGTGCAAAGTAGCAACAGTGCAGTGGCTCTAGAGAGACAGCGTAGCGCAACAGCCGAGGGTGCTTCAGTGATGAGATGCATCCTGACTGACTTGTCTGTTAGTGATTGGTTAGTGGTCCTTCAGTTGCTCACTTCTCAACTAAGTTGCAGTGCAATAGTTGGTAGCATGATGCAACAATTTGAGAGGGAGATGTAGTACAAATGTGGCAGTGTTAGTGACAATGACATGGGCAACAGTACAGAGAGCAACAACACAATGGATGGAGGGCAACAGGCCAAGCATCAGTGCAAAGATCGATGCTAGAGATCAGGGTAATGCTTGTTAATCAAGGTTGTCATTGATGCCAATATGGCTTTGACTAAGATGCCAATATTCTTGAGATGCTTCGTTCCAGATGACGATGTCTTGCCTTAAGAAGTTGCCAAGTGTCTGATTGGTGATCTAGTCCCTAAGGACAAGCCCATGATGTGAAGAAACATACTTTATGAAGCCATACTTGTGATGATGATATACTCTTATGTGACCACACTTAATGATGGTGTTTGATGAAGATTGGAAGACTAAGTGATGACGTCATTGATGATTGAAAGAGACCTTCCTAATGATAATGCCTATAACATATCACTACGCCACTATGTAATACACTCAGTGTTAATGTCCTACCATGATCCTATGATAAAGGTGTTAAACAATGAAGAAGCCAAAAACCATGAACAAGCCTAACAAGAGAAGCCTATTCTGCTCTGCCTCCATTTCTGCACTCATAAATAATCAGTCACATTAAAAAATAGTTTTTGATAGCTTAGAGTCAAAATTCCTTAATAACACCTACACCATCTTGAAGAGCATAATTTTTCCTTTCCAACGAGCTATTACTCAGCCTGAAACTCCAAGCGATTTGAAAGATAATGAATTTTTAAGTTAGAAAAATATTATTTTTTGGTCAGCCGACCTGTGCTAGCCTACTCATTTCGGCCTCCAAACATGGACGTGGCTTTTCGTAGTCATTACAAATAAGCCTATTTATATACAGTCCGAGATTCATTTTCTCACCCTTTAATTCGGTCAACAACACAGAAAAGAGAAAGAATTGTTCACAACTCGTGAACAAAAGAAGGAAGAGACAAGAGCATTTTTTATAAGGGTTTCCTAGTGATATTTTGGCTTAGATTATTGAAGATTACAGTGATCAGATTCTAAACAGCTCGGACAACCACCTAAGCCTGGTTTCTCGAACCTGTGGTCATATGCCTCTAACCACAGACCTTCAATCATAAACCTTAGACATGTTTCTTTATTGCAGAACCACAGACCTGCAATTCTGAATCTTTGGACCTGTAACATCTCTGCAATTTCGGGTCAGTATAAACCACTACAGGAATAGACCTTGGGTTTTCTGGGACACCTTATCTCTGCACCTCATTCTGTGTACTAGTATAGAAGACTGCTACTAGTATAGTAGCTTTGTTTGCTAAAGATTACAGTTCAGAATTCTTGACAGTATTTTGAGCATCATTTGAGGGTTTTGAAGAAGTGTCTTTGACATGACCTCAAGACAAAATTGTAACAACTTTGGAGCAGAACATAACAAAACTAGAAGAGCAGTTGGAACAGATCTTGAAGAAACCTTAAATGTAATATCCCCAACGGGAAATAAACAGTAATACACAGCAAAACAAACAAGCAGCTATATAGAACAAAATGCCGGAACTAGAATATGGAACAAGTACACATAAAATACCAGAACGCTAAGCCATTTTATTAATCTGAGAATACATATATGGGTACAAGAGATAATCAGAATGAGTGCACCTATCCTTGCTCTAGGCAAGTGAAGACCCTCTCAGAATAAGAAATGGCTACAACAGAGACTGCGTCCTAGCTGCTGGAGAAAACTACCGTAGAAAGCTGCTGCTGCAATGTACTGGAACTAGGGGCTGATCCCCTCACCGGAATGAACTGAAAATCGGAAGGCTGTCTGTACTCACCCCTCCGGACAAAACCCAGAAACCGTGAAGCAAATGCTCCACCTCCGAAAATCCACCAAGAATGCCCTCCTCAATGAAAACGCTGTCTCTCCCAGGAACAGCGCAGAAGCTCAAGAAATATGCTGGGAAAGGGGCCTGAATCCTCCTGCAAACCCTCCGGCTGAAACAACAATCTCCCCAAGGCTGAAATACGCTGAAGCCACCACAAAATCACCCACAACAGCGCTGCACAAACATTGACTGCGTCCTCCCTGCTGAAACTGCGTCCTCTCTCCTGGACTGCGCAGTCACTCTAAGGGGCCAGCTCCTCTGCAAAACGTCCACCAAAATCCACTGCAAATCACCTACTGAAACTGAAGGAAATACCTTGCCCGAGCAGGCACTCGAAGTCCCCCGGGGCGAAGGGCGAGATCTTCGACCGGAGACACTCAGTTCGCACTAAACAGTGCTGTAGACCGACTAAACAACCGGCGTGCTGAAGTAGACAGAAGTTCTCAATATCATCAACATATCAATAATGCCCAAATGAGGAGGCTCCTCCACCTTTTATAGCATTGGTTTCCCTCCAAAACCAACGTCCTCTCTCTCATTGGCTCCTCCACGGGGTGTGTGGCCCCCCTTGGCTCCCCCCTTAAGTTATAACGTTGCATCTACTAGGGAAACACTTTATTTTATTTAAGTGAGTTAGACCCCTTTTCTCACTTTTATTTATTAATAAACTATAGTCGGCAAAACTATACAAAAATCAAATATTCCAATTAGTGGTGCTAATTAGGAATATTACAGTCTCCCCCGGCAAAATGTTGCTTGTCCTCAAGCAACTAAAGTGATGGATGCTGCAAAATCTCCTCGCTCTCCCAAGTGGCATCCTCATTCGGCAAAAACTGCTTGTCCTCCAACGATGCCTGAACAAGCCTCCTCTCTAGCCGATGCTCCCCACTAACACTGCAAAATGTGCCGGGGTCCCAGATGTGCCACTGAACCCTCTCTGACCTCTGCATCACCCTGACATGAAGGGTCCTTTCAATGCCAGGATCCCAAACTGATCTTTCACTGACCGACAGTTCTCTCAGCTCACAATGCCACCAGGGCCAATCATCGCCCAAGTCCCACGGCTCAGGGTGCGCACTATCTCTAGCTATAACTGATGCTCTCAGGGGTGAAGACCACCAACTGGCATCAACGCTCCCAGGCTCATGCTGTACTACACCTGTAACTGCATATACTGCCCCACCAACTGCATACCAACTCATCACCTCTCTCCAATCCAAGTCATGACTCAATCCCATGCTGATCCTGCTCTCCTGAAATCGGGATGGAGTGCTGAAGAAATGATGTCTTGTGCCGCCCTGCCAACTGGAATCTATAACCTCTGTTACGTCCAAGGGCCCCTGCTCGACTGTGCTCCCTACGAAGAATACCGTACCATCTAGAGGGTACCAACTCATGATCTCTCGCCAGTCCATCCTAGAAGAAGAATTTGATGTAGCAACAACAACGGTATATGGAACATGCCTGGGATGTTTCCGCCAACCTGTAATCAACTCCCACTGCTCTACCCTGTCTGTCAATGGAAGCTGCCTGTAGAAGGAAGCCCCTCTCTCTATAATGGGCAAAAGTGGGCAAGGTATGCTGCAAGCTCCATCGATGTACTCCTGGAGAGTGCTACCCACTAAAAACGCTGCAGCTCTACTGACTGCGAGTACATCTATCTGCGCCTCATCCCAGTGTCGACCCAAAGATGGATGCTCCAACATATCCAACAGCTCCTGCCGTCTACTAACCCCCTGCATAACAATCCCATCAACCTCCAACACCTCCAGAGGATATGGATCTGCAACAGCTGTCACCGTACTCGATGTCAATGCTGCTGACTGCGCCTCCTCAATGGCTGACCCCGCGGTTAGCCGCATATCCATCACCGACTCGATGTGAGCCTCCATTTGGCTCTCCCTCAAAGGACCATCATGCATGATGTGCATAGCATCCTCCTCTACTGACACAGGCTCCATCACATATAGCTCCGACTGGATCGTCACAAGTGTCTCATCGCCTAGGGCATCTCCCATAGAGTCCCCTGACTGCTCACCCTGTATACTGGAATGCAGTTCTGGTCTACTGTCTCCATCTCTGTGTGACTGCTCTCGCTCCCCAGAAGCGACCTCAACTGATCCTATGGACTCATATGAAGAAGAGTCCTCACTCTGGCATACAGGAGAAAGGCCCTCCTGTTCTACCTCCACCACCTCATCTGCAGTGAATATGCCATCCACCCTCTTGATGAAGTGTCGATACAATGTCTGGAGTCTAGACACATGCTGGAATGCTATCTCTACTGAACCCAATATCCTCTGCCCATGCATGTTCTCGACACGCCGTGAGGGAAAAGTGATGCATGTCTCCCTCATGATCTGCTCCCCAAGCGTAGGCTCAGTGATGATTGATGCACCACCTCTGCAAAGGATCATCTCATCCCCCAACCTGTGGCTGTCAACTAGCACACCAACCCAGTGCCACTGCTGAGAAGTCTCTCGCCTAGTGTACTGAGTGTCATCCAAATATCTAGGGTGAACCTCGCGTACCCTGCTACTCACGCCCAAAGTGCCAAAGGTCAAAAACATAATCAGCTGTACCTGTGAGTGATGTCGAAGCGAGTCAGGTGTGTGAGTCCCCACAGATACCGCCAAGTATCGCTCCTTTGTCTCTCCATTGATCCTGGGTGAACTACTACCAAAGGTAAGCCCGATGTCCCTGTCCATGAGTCTCTCTGGAAGAAATGCTCTAAGACCCTGCTGTGCAGTACCGTGTGCCTTCGCATACCACCGATCATCCATATACTCCTCAACATGCCACTGCACACTGAGACATACCTCGGTATGCTGCTAGATACCATGTGCTACTGCTGTAGCACCCTGTACCGTCTCGTGCCCTGACTGTGTCCAGGCATCGGTCACTCTCCGCATGCTCTCAATGTGATGTAGGATACTCCTACTCCACAATGCAGTCCCACACACTATGGTACACCACCATGCTACTCCATGTGCACCGGCAATCCACCGCTCAATGCTAGAGGCTCCCACACATCCCTGGATGTGATGACCTAGAGCTGTGCCCCTACATGTCGAACTACCACTAATTGGTAACATCGTCTCCACCGTCATATCACTATACCTGCCGACGAAAGGATCATCACTCCAAATCCTCCTCAAGGGGTCCGAGAAGTGAATCTCCCTGTGTGTCAGTAGTGTTACCACCACTGCTCGGCTCCGCTGCATCCTCTGTGCCCCACACAAAGGTGAAGAATCCTTGGCCCCATACAAGGTGCCATCTGGTGGCCTGCCAATGCCACCTCCTTCGACAAGCTCCTGCCAAGGTGTGCTGACCACCCCGTGATCTCATGTATGAATGTCATGCCAAGAAAACCTAGGGAGTCTGCCCATAAACTGGTTGGCCACTGGAGCTGACCGAAACTGCACATGCTCTACTACTAAGCCAACTGTACTCTCCAAGGCATAGTCAGCCAACCTGCCTGGGGAACGGTAGGTGATCCCACCTAGATCCCAAGGCCAATCCGGGGTTCCTGTATTCCCCATGCATAGAAAATCCTGCTGAGCTACACTCGGATCCATCACTATCTCCATAGCCCGCTCCACCAAGTACCAACTCAAAATCTCTCGCCATCCAACCTCAACATGTGGATGCTGTACCCTGTGCAACTCTGATCGTCTCATACCGCTATCCAAGTCAACATATGGGATCTGACTAGGTGGCTCTGCCTCTCTCTCTCCAACGGGAAGAGATGACCCAACAACACTGCTAGTCCCATCCATGCATGCCTGAAGGGGAATGATCTGACGCTCCAACGTGCCCTCTGATTGTACCATCAGGGAATCCAGTCGTTCCCCAATGTGGACGCCGACTTGGCACAAGTCACTCTCATACCCTCCAGCTCCTGGTCCTGCAACAAAATGGCCTCCCGTACTGACGTGGCCTTCCCTCTCAAAACTCGAAGGTCCGTCCGAAGCCGATGATACCGCTGTATGCGACCATCATCCAATACCTCTGTACTTGCTAGTGCCTCATCGAAGGTGGATATATCTCCTAATGCCTCACCCATCTGTCGTGTGCTGCTACCACCTGAAGACTCGGACATGACTCCGGTCATCACCTCAATGGATGGCTCTACCGAGGTAGGCTCTACCTTCTCCACTACCACATCAACCGTCATGGCCAAGGAGGTCTCCAATGAGGGGGTATCCTGTGTCACACTAGGTGTAACCTCAGACTCCCTGCAATCCTGGGTGCCCTCATCCTCCAAGTGCAATGTACAATCCAACAATGGCTCATGAGAATGATGGTTCGATTCCTCCTTGAGTGTTTCCATGTTGCACGGCGCAGTGCAACCAGGCTGCTCTATAGTAGCAATGAGATTTGACCCTTGGTCTACAAGAGTCCCATCCTCAAAAGTGTTGGCTGCCCCAACTGTCGATGCATGTGGCTGCTCCTCCACAAGTGTGACAGTGTTTCCACAAGCCTCCTCAAGAGGTGATGTGATCTCTTCTTCTCGATTAGAATTGGAAGCGCATGGTACTTCCTCTTCTTTTTCTTCATTCTTCTTGACCTCCTCAAAGGTGGATGTATATTTTCTAGATCTGAAAAAGAAATAACTATCCCTTTTCACTGCTCCGGTCTTCTTGGGCTTAGACACACAGGGACTAGTGGATCCCTCATGCATGGGAAGAGGTGACCTCCCAATAGTACGCTGCAACTCTGAACTCTGCATGCTAGAAACTCCACTGTTACCACTGTCCCTTACTCCATCTTGCCTGAGTTGACAGTAATCTTTGAAGGGCACAACTGCCTTGAAGTCTTCCCCTTTGGACTGCCATAATCGGAAATAATCTTCAAGAGGTATACGACCATGTTGCCTCGGTACTTCAGGTAAGAATGTAGGCATTGTGATCCTCATATTTTCCATAGATAGCCAGCTCCACAGGCTGAGCCAGAACTATGCTCTGATACCACTGTAATATCCCCAACGGGAAATAAACAGTAATACACGGCAAAACAACAAGAAGCTATATAGAACAAAATGCCAGAACTAGAATATGGAACAAATACACATAAAATACCAGAACGCTAAGCCATTTTATTAATCTGAGAATACATGTATATGGGTACAAAGATAATCAGAATGAGTGCACCTATCCTTGCTCTAGGCAAGTGGAGACCCTCTCAGAATAAGAAATGGCTACAACAGAGACTGCGTCCTAGCTGCTGGAGAAAACTGCCGTAGAAAGTCGTCGCAATGTATCAACTAGGGGCCGATCCTCACCGAATGAACCGAAAATCTAAGGTCGTTCGTATCACCCCTCTGACAAAACCTGCAAACCGTGAAGCAAATGTTCCACACTTCCAAAATTCACCAAGAATGCCTCCTTATGAAAAATCATTATTTCTCCCTGTGAATGCTAAGCTCAAGAATTATGCTAGAAAGGGGCTCAATCTCCCGCAAACCCTCCTACCGAACAACACCTCCAAGGTCGAAATACGCCGAAGCCACCACAAAATCATTCACAACACACAGACAAACGTCGATCGCGCCCTCCCCGTCGAAACTACGTCCTTCTCTCTCGGATCACAGAATACTCTAAGGGGCCAGCTCCTCTGCAAAACGTCCACCAAAATCCACTGCAAATCACCTACTGAAACTGAAGGAAAGACCTTGCCCGAGCAAGCACTCGAAGTCCCCCGGGGCCAAGGGCGAGATCTCCGACTGGAGACACTCAGTTCGCACTAAACAGTGCTGCAAACCGATTAAACAACCGGCGTGCTGAAGTAGACAGAAGTCTAGCTCTCAATATCATCAACATATCAATAATGCCCAAATGAGGAGCTCCTCCACCTTTTATAGCATTGGTTTCCCTCCAAAACCAATGTCCTCTCTCTCATTGGCTCCTCCACGTGGTGTGTGGCCCCCCTTGGCTCCCCCCTTAAGTTACAACGTTGCATCTACTAGGTAAACACTTTATTTTATTTAAGTGAGTTAGACCCCTTTTCTCACTTTTATTTATTAATAAACTATAGTCGGCAAAACTATACAAAAATCAAATATTCCAATTAGCGGTGCTAATTAGGAATATTACATTAAAGTAGTATATATTGAAGTGAATTTGGAGCTGCCTTTGGGACATTCTTAAGCATACAATATTGACATTGTTTGAGGATTGCAGTAGTACATGGAGCAGCCTATTAAAGGACCCTTGAAGCACGTAAAGACGTTTGATAAACATAATAGAACTTGTGGTCTTCTTTGGAGCAAACCTTGAGAGGCATATTCTAGAAGGCCTTGATTGAGCAGCTACTGGAGGAATCTAGTGGTAGATTTATTAAAGTCTTTGCAGCTGCTTAAGAGAATTGACGTGAAGCATCTTTAAAGATCTGTTGAAGCCTTGGTAAGGCCTAAAGCAAAACTTGTTGAAACATCCTTGTTTACACTAGTGCGCTATTGAAGGGAATTAGAAGCATAATTTGAGGCTAGTGTGAAGACAATCTTGTGACCAAATTTGAAGAACAATGTTGAGGAACTGTAGTGGATCTGACCTTGGTTTTAAACAAGGTTGAAGTACTCTTGAAGGAGTAGTGATTTTGAAAATCTCTTTGGAGTTTATTGATGATACATTAGACCTGATATTGAAGACATCTCATTGAGAAGCTTTAACTGATCTTGGTAACATTATTGGAAATCATGATGCATTACTGATGTCATCATGAGGTGACATTGGAGAAATTGTTTGGGTGAAATGAAGAGTTGTGGTGACAGCTTTCGAGAAGACAAAGTTGTCATTGATGAAGTGATTGGAAAAGGTACTGGTGAAGATAGGCAGCGCTTGTTGAAGAGGACATTAAGAGCCGTGAACAAACATCAAACTTATATTGACAAATTGAAGTTGAGGGTTGGAGCCCTAGAGGTTGGAGCCTCATAGAGACAAGGTTGGTGCCTTGGAAGATAGGGTTGGAGCTCTAGAGGATAGGAGTCCTCAAGAAAGCAGGTTGGAGCCTGTACCAGAGATAGGGTTGGAGCCTTAGAGGTTGGTGCCTCAAATTGACAATGTTGGAGCATTTGAAAGACCAAGTTGGTGCTTGGCACAATACAGGTTGGAGCCTGGAAGATTGGAGTCTTCATCTAGGGTTGGAGCCCTATATCAATAGTGTACTTTAATTATTGTAAAGAATAACTTAATAAAAGTATTTATGCCACCATTGTTCATTTTGTGTTCTAAATATAAGTGATCTAACTGGTAAAATTAACAATTTAAAAGAAATACTGATTCACCCCCCTTTCAGTATTTCCAACAATGCTTCAGTGTGGAAGTATTGCTAGAGCACACTCCTCGCTAAGAGGGAGTGTTGAGATTTTGGGGTAGCATCGGTTGTGCTCTAGCTCTGAAACTTTATGGAGGGGCTGGAACACATGAGATCTCCAAGACCTAGAAAGTGTTTGGAGAAATTTCATATGATGTAAAAGTGATTCAAATAATTAATTTTTTTCACGAGGACCCTAAGCCTAACATAGGAAAATTAAAAAATTAAAGTTAATTAATTTACACATATGATGAGAACATTCTAAGTGACATGGATCTAGCTACTTCTAATCTTAGCCATTGATTAAAGATTAGATCACGACCGTTGATGTGTCAACGAGAAAAGTATAAAGGAAGGGCTTGGGGTCAGTTGGAGGACACACGCAGAGTCTAAGAGATTGAGTTCTTCTGACGGAGCAGTGCTCGGACGAAGATCATATCTTAGTGACTCAGAGAAGTAGTGAGGGGTAGATGCAGTGATTGGTCAGGAGGGCCAAGAGTACAACGCAGAGCAAGGGCAACAGAGACGCAGTGGAGGCAGTGCAGCTATCAGAGGGCATGACGCAGGCCCATGTAGGGCTCACGCAAGAGCAGTGTAGTGTCTCGAAGGAAAGTCTGAAATTATGCTAGAGATTGGGGTTTTTGAGTCGCCAAGGATGAAACTAGGCTCTAGAGAAGCAAATCCATGCAAAGCTAGGGTGACGCGGTCCCTCAGCCGGGGCCACGTAGCCTAGCGCAGTGGCAGCACAGACCCAGCTAGGGCTTCACCAGTTTCTCATCCGGATCAGTCAGGACTTGTGAGAGTGAGTTATATCTCACATTTTTATCTGTAGCCGAGGATTTCTTTGTTGGGTGAGCTGGTTTATGGCACCCTAGATGTACTCAGAAATTGCTGCTTAATAATAATAATCCCTCATATATGTTGCATCGGTTTTCCTGCATTGGGTTTTTCTGGGGACATTTGTCCGAAAAATTTGTGTCCTTTGTCATATGTGTGTGATGTTCAGTAAATGATATGTATTTGTGTAGGCTGCTAGTTGTGTTTACTTCGAAGTTTTTCTAAATATTTTAGTCAAATAACTTGTGTAATAAATCAAGTAGGATAAGTAAATCAATATTTATCAATAGGATTTTTGAGCTCAGAAAATTTCACAAAAAAGTGCATAAGAATCTAGTTTTCAAAAGGAGGTAACACTCGCGATTACAAAATTGAGACAAAAGAGAAATTAGGGAGAATGATAGACCACTCTTTAGACCAAAGTGACAATGAAAACAGTTCGAATTATGAGGCCAACGGGCCAATAAAGTTTCTAATATGACATTGATTCCATGGATACATATTTATAACACTCTTTTGGAGAGAGGAATGATGTGCAGTAGGTGTATTTCCCTAGTGCATGCACACACAAACAAACATGAACTCCTCAGGTATTAATTTTAGTTAAGTAGCCCAAGAATGGAGTTAACTAGTCAAAAGTGGAGCAAAAGATATAAATAGGGTTAGGTAGCCCAAAATAGATTGAGAATACAAGTAGAATAACAAGCCAAGTGAAGTGCATTTTAACTTCTAGAAATTAGGGTCTAACTCTCCTCAAAAGTGCACTTATTCCTAGAAGATAGGTTTAACACCCATTCCCCTCAAGGCATTTCTAAGTGTACGTGATGTTCAAACCAGAACTCCTTGATCACCTTAGCAAAGCGAGGGTATCAAAATTATTCTTCCTCTATGATCTAGATTGGATCATTATATTGTTTTTTATCCATATTGACGCTTTTAGAGTGGAAAATCGAAGGAATAAACTCACAAAACCATTTTTACCAGTGAATCCTAGTCTAACGAAATGGGGTTTTAAACCTTGCATAGGCAGTTTGAGGAATTTCTTGAAGTTTCTTGGTTTCCAAAAAATATCTATTTTTCCAATCCCCTTGGCATTAGTTTACAATCAAATAACTTTCCTACGACGTAAGGAAGACCTCAAACATAGTTTTTATGCAAAATTGATGCCACCTGGGATTTGACCTTTGTGTTTTAACACCATGGTGCAAGAGGATGTTGTGTCAACCCCGTTACTAATGGAAAATTCCCTGGCCACGTGAACATGATGAGGAATACTCTAGAAAGTTCAAATTGTAACTCCAGTTAAGAGTTAAAGGAGTC
The DNA here is from genome assembly GCA_034641835.2 of Pinus albicaulis. NCBI lineage: Eukaryota > Viridiplantae > Streptophyta > Pinopsida > Pinales > Pinaceae > Pinus > Pinus albicaulis. The sequence continues at coordinate 231,532,125 of CM076580.1, forward strand.
AAACTTACTACTAATAAGCTATTGGGCTATGTTATAATTGGGCCACTAGGAGGAAAAGGGGTTTGATACTATTTAAGTGCATTTTGTTTCATAAATGAGTAGAGTAGTTGCCAGTGGATAGAAAAAGAGAAAAATAGAGGGTTTGCGTTATGTATTAACCCATAGGCCACATGTCTCATGACTTTTTTCTTTCATTCATTTCCATGCAGAGAAAGAGAGAGTACAATAACCTCACCTTCCAACTAGGTTTTCTCTCATAAGGGTTTTCCAGAGCATGTAATATGTCATTGTGGTTTTCGAGTGTTCATTTTTCACTAATATCTATTTTCCATATTTCATATATTGCATGCATAAGCAAAAATAATAATTTGATAAATACAAGAATATAAAGAAAATTAAACCTCATAGTATAGATTTCGGATTTTCAATATATTTTATTAAATCTATTGTGATGAATTTCTTAGTGGAATATATATGAAAAATTATGGATTACTATAACCACCTTAAACCTTTTTTATAAGATCTCCATCATCTTCTCTTGTTGAAAGCTTTTCAATGATATAAATTTCATCACATTTGAGGCTTCAGACACAAAGTTATGGTCTTCAAAATATTTACCTATCTTAAAACTATGATAATATACATACCATTGACACATGGTAGACACATGGAATTATCTACTATTGTGTCACCAAGATATAAAGCCATGTCAACTAACATGTGGATGACACATGTAAGTTAATACTCATGTGTCATCACCACATAGGGGCATGTTTGTTGTCAGACATGTTGACTTACCAAACTCACATCTAGTTCTAGGAAAAATTTTAAATTCCTTTTTCTGAAAGTTCTAAATTTCCAAGTCTTTGGATTTTTAACTTTTTTGGATTCATTTAGAAATTCAACACTTTGAGATACATCTAGATCCATGTAATAACTTAGTCAATGACCAACATTCGGATCTAGAAATTCTCAAAAGGGTCTTGTTACACCTTGCCGCCTACACCTACCTACAAGTCAGCGAGAAAATCCTTTAACCCCACAAGGTGTGGTTGGTGGCAAGGAACTCAGAGAAGGGGTTGTCAAACTAATCCCGACTCAATCCGTTTAAGCTATCTCCTACGTTAGCTATGGGGGGTGGTCCCAAAGATAAACTAAGTTAAATATGTAAGGTTCTAGGAGAGTGTTATAGTGAAAATGGATTACTTTTAAAGATTTATGAGAAAATATGATGTGAGCAACTTGAAATAACAATGACAACCGTTAAGATGATAAAACTACAAACTAGTGCCTTATACGGAATTCGCTCAACAATTGAATGATATTTGTATTTTTCTCAAAAAGTAAAATGTAATGCTCTCAAAAATTGAAATCAAGGTAACCCTAAAATGTAAACAAAAGATTGTTAGCACAAGATATTGCAAGATACATAAAATGCCTTTGAAATATTCAAATTTAGGAATCAAACATTGAAACATATCTTGCCAAAACTCTACAATTAGTAATTAGCTTGGAAAATGTGAACAAGGAAATGCTAAGTTCCAAATGTGAAATTAGACTTGAAACATTAAAAAAAAAAAAAACACTTGTTAAGAGAATTACAATACTTCATTTTGGAATAAATTTTGCATATGAAAACTCAAAAAAATCAAGAGACAAGTAAAGTAAATACGATGGATAGTGTTATTGATTAATTTTATTATTAGTTACCTCTATAAAAAGATTGCAAATGAACTCATCAATCCTCAGACCTCACCTTCGCCCAAAGATATGGATCCCACAATGAGGAGTCAATAGAGGAGTATAGAGTCCCTAAGATTTCTATTCAACCAACTTATGTTGGAGGTAAGATTTCTGAGTGAGTGTTGATTGCCCCAATTAAATTGCTACATGCAATGGTTCAAAATAAATGAAATGGGATAGTGCTCATTGCAATAACAAATTAAACTTGAGAAATGAAAATGGAAATAAGCTCATATATGTTGCACCAATAAAATGAAAGTATACAAGTTAAATAAAATAGATTTTCCTTAAGACACAATTTGTTTCAAGTGAGAGATAATGCTCTAATAGTTCCCGAAATATGTAGCATAAATGGACCAAATAATGAAGCATGTGCTTAAATAACCATGAAACAATTAAAACTTGCCAATAATATAAATCGTTCACACATAAAAGAGATTTGAACAAGTTTGTAAATTTTGGAGCTTATGAATGTTAGATTTTTTAGACACAAGATTTAGTGAATGGAATGTGGAGTGAATGTGTTGTTAATTTTAAGCATGCATGTGATGGAAATAAGCATAAAATAAACTAGAAACAAAGTCAATCCAACCAAAAAAAGGTCCTTCTTCTTCAATTGAGGAAGGAGGATGCCATGGGAAAATTCCCAAGCTCCTTCAAGCAAAAACTTATCTTTTATTAGCAGTTACAATGAGAGAAAAGAAACCTCTAAGAAGGTTGCATAACAAATGAAAGGAGATCTTTACAAAGATAAGATTGGAAAAGCTAGAATATCCTCCTTGAGTAAGACAACAAAAGCAAATAGAAAAACTCTCCAAATCAAAAAGTTTTCAAACCTCAAAGGCCCACGACCTAGATAATTTGTTGCTGCCCCTATAGATCTCACGAACCCCTTACAAAATCAATCCTTGAGTTCATGGAAGGTCCTGCATGCAAGATGATTAGTAGTTTTCCAACACTTCCTCTACAAACTCTTCGTTGTCCAAAGCTCAAAACTATGGGCTACCAAAACAAAATCAATTATTAGAGTGGAAGAAAGAAAAATAAAATGAGATTATATTACAAACTAATGTACAAAACACTAGCTCAAGTAATGAGAGTGAACCCCCATACTTGTCTAGCTTAAAAATTGCTCTTGAAATATATTGTATAACTTTGGAAGCTCTAAAAAATAAGTATTTTAAATTTTAAATGAAGTAGATGATCAAGGAGCTAGAGAACGAGAAAACTCCATCTTGATCTTCAGTGGATGAAAGGCTTGGGATTGAAAATAGCTGAGTCTTGGATCGCTTTGAATTAAGGAGTGAGTTGATCTATGTGAGACTTCTCCCACATCCAAATGGATTTCCTGCACACAATACAAATAGATATTCCATGCACACTTGAACAACTATTAGTTTGCAAAAGTATTAGAGAATCATAATGAATAAGATAAACCAAACATTCCTCCGAAAATGACTTGAAAATATTATTTCTAGAATACTACTCTAAATCAATGATACATGCAAGATAGCTTTCATGTATCAATCCAAGCTAAATGACACATATAAACTAATATTGATAAAAAATGTAAATGAATTCAAGCACAATAGCCATATTATGGAAATAAATCACCTCATAATACCAAGAGAACACCAGCCAAATAGCCCCAAAGTATTGATTATATTAACCAATATACAAGTACAAAATGAAAAAGTTTTCTCAAGGCCAATTATAGCTCATAACCTGATGATAAAATGAGAGCCAATAGCTCAATTTATAGAGAAATAGGATATAATATCAATGTAAAGACTAATGACAAGTGCTTGTAAGAATTGTCCAAGTGCTGGAGACCACTGTTATAAATTGCTCCCTAACTAGTTGTGCACATATCCCTTGAGAATCAACGTTCGTCCTCTAGTAACCGGTGTGCGTGTCTCACTGTTGCCACATGTAATTATAGTGGAAAGGTGAGGAATCAAAGCTCCACTAAATCTGTTGTCAAATCCCATGTAATATGCCACCTCAAATCTAATCAAACTAGCTCTGCATGCTTGTTGTAGGTGACTCGCAGTGTTGAGGATAGTTTGTTGAGCATATCCGTTCAATTGAATAGTTGTAGCGTACACGTGTAAGGTGACTACGTGGAAGCTACCAGGAGTAATCAATGTTTAAGTGTATGGAAGAATGGAGTATGTGTATAGAAGAATGGAGTATGTGGAGATCAATATCCACGAATCTCTCACCAAAATGATCTTACATCTACGTTGATTTTTCTTTGACAACGTATCTCCTTTTCAATTTGTGTTAAACACTGCCGGGGCATGCATGGAGTTTGATTTGGCATGTGTTTGAAATTATGATTTGGCATATGTGTATCTCCCTTTGTGTGCCTTATACGTAGAAAAGGAATGTGAGTGGGGTCCATTCCCCACTCATTTTATTAAATTTCCAACTTTAATCTCCATCATAATGTATTAAATCAATAATCCAACTTTTCACCATATGTAAATTTTCAACGTTGCCTCTTTGAATTTTTTTTTGAAATTTTTGACTTGAGCTTGTTGTACCTTATGTGGTGGGCCCCAAATGATTTTCACATCACCTTTGACCTTCATTGAATTTTGCATATCAAAATTTGACTTATTTTGATTTTGGAAAATTTTTAAAATATTTCCAATTATTGAATTAAAAAAAAAATCCTCATTTTTGCCACTGACATTAGAAAAATTGGATTTTGAGGTCCTAATAGCCACTTTTTGACCCTCAAAGTGAGTCCTAGGATAATTTTGGGCCTCTTAGGATGCATTTTGAGTAGTCATACGCCCTAGAAATTTCCAAATACCACTTATTTACATCATTACATGGAAATTAAATAAAAAATCTCATTTTGCGGGACATTTTTAATTATTAAAAATCCTACTTAGACGTAGTCAAATTTCGCGAAATTTCAGAGATGACCTATCATGGTAATATACATTAAATCTAGAAACTAATATGCATTAGGGGCTCAATCTTCAACCCGTCGCCCCAGATTTGGGGTAATCTAGTGAGTAAAAATACCTAGAAAATTATTCATCGCTAAAAATAAGGAATAATTAATCAAGTACAAAAAACACTCCAAGGTGTACTTGCTTTTTGATTGAGTCCCAATACCCTAATCCTATTACATGGCTTTATTCATCATGCTAGTGACATTTATACAATATCCCCGTAGGACTGTGAAATTTGAAGACTAAAGAAGAAAATGAGAAGAGGCAGTAGAGTTTAAAAACCATGGTGATCTGATGATATGTGATGGTACAATTGTCCTTTAGTTCATCCTTGGGAACGAAGTATTTATATAATCATCAGGTTCCACTCTAGTGGTCAACATTTGGCTCCATATGAGGATGCATGCTAGATATGAAGTGATAGTGTGCAAGAGCCTAGAATTTGCATCCACCGACAAAAGACATATATCGGTAGTATTCATTCAAAATATTATCAAATGAAATTAAGTATAGAAATGAAGAAATGGAAATTTATTATAAAAGCATAAATGAAAATTTATTCATGAAATGAAACTACTTAAACAAAAATGACAAGGGATAAGGTTAGAAATATGATACAAAAAGATGCCCCATAGCATCAGATGTCCTCAATGAAGTTCATGCTGAGAACCTGCTTACTTTCATGTAGATCCATGGGCTGATTTTTTTATGTGCCCTGTCCAAGTTTGAATATTTTAGGACTTTGATCCGTCCCAAAATTGTGTTTTAATTGGCCATCAGATTTACAAAATCCTTTCCTCTTTTTTATTTTCTTCTTAATAGGCCATGATGTTGATGTTGATGCGATCAAAGTATACCTTTCTGCCCAATCTTGAAAATTCTCAAATGGGAAATTTGAAGTATTTAAGACTTCTTTGACCTACCTTTCTCCATTATGCAACTACTTTGACATGGGTGATGGATCATTCTCATAAGTATAAACTTGATTCCCCTCAGTTTACTTGCCATCCAGGTCATCTTCAATTAGCCATTTTTCAATGAAATAAATGCCCTTCTCATAATAAGATGAAGCTTGCTTCAATGGATGGGGAGGCTTATGATTTGTTTCTTTGTTCTTTTCCCATTTGTTATCTGACCTAAGTTGGAATTTTTGTACCTGTAATATTTCCATTTCCTCCAACTTATTTTGAAAAGTGACTTGATTAACCTTCGTAACACTTATCTCCTTGGCATGATTTTTTTCCATGGTGTTGATTAATTGTACTTGTTTTTCTTCCATGGTGAGCAACCTGTTTTGAATAGAGGTCATCTGATTAGAATGATTGACATACATGGACTTTATTTCTTGTGCATGACTTACCTCCATGGTCTTAATGAGTTGAGCTTGATTGAATTTCATATCCTTAATCATTTGAGCCAACCCCTTGATGAGGTCCTTATCATTCTCATTTTCTTTAGTTTTTACTTTGATCTTTCTTTCATCTTCATATTTTTCTTCAAAGGCATCAATGATTAATTATAGAGAATCGAAACTGTTAGCGAGAAAGTATATGAACCAATCCATAACATCGCCATCTAATGAAAATATGAAAAGTCTCATTTTAATGTCCTTGTGGTTAATATCATGGCACCATTTGTTGACACAAAGGTGGAAATTCCTAAGGTGAGTTTCGGTGGTAATGACATTGTTACCTAGAAAAACCAAGCACCTCATAAATAGCCTCAATGGCTTCATCCAGAATAAAATTCGGATAGCCTGGAATGTTAGTAAAATCACAAGGGGTGAAAAAATCGTTCATGATGTCATGGTCACTTGACCCTGAAAGGGAAAATTGATACGAGAGAGAGGGTACTGTCCAAGATTAGCAAGAAGTCTATGAGAAACAAGCTTTAAGTATAAATCCTTGCAGGAATTGAAATAAGTGGAATCGCAACTTGAACAGGAATCTAACTCTAAAATCCAACATGCAAAAAACAAAAAGTTAGTCGATTTTCAAGGTACAGGAAAGATTTTCCTTGAACACGATGCCAAAAATGGTACACCTTGTTGCCTACACCTACCTACAAGTTAGTGAGAAAATCCTTTAACCTCACAAGGCGTGGTTGGTGGCAAGGAACTCAGAGAAGGGGTCATCACACTAATCCCGACTCTCTTCGTTTAAGTTATCTCCTAGGTTAGATATGGGGGGTGGTCCCTAAAGAAAAACCAAGTTAAATATGTGAGGTTCTAGGAGAGTGTTATAGTTAAAATGGATTACTTTTAAGGATTTATGAGAAAATATGATGTGAGCAACTTGAAATAACAATGATAATTGTTAACATGATAAAACCACAAACTAGTACCTTATATATAATTTTCTCATATATATATATATATATTATCAAAAAGTAAAATGTAATGCTCTAAAAAATTGAAAGCAAAGTAACCCTGAAATGAAAACAAAAGATTATTAGCACAAGATATTGCAAGATACAAAAAATTCCTTTGAGATAATAAAATTTAGGAATCAAAACATTGAAACATATCTTGCCAAAACTCCACAATTATCAATTAGCTTGGAAAATGTGAACAAGGAAATGTTAAATTCCAAATGTGAAATTAGACTTGAAACATTAAAAAAAACGCTTGTTAAGAGAATTAAAATACTTGATTTTGGAATAAACTTTGCAGTTGAAAACTCAAAACCATTAAGAGACAAGTAAAGTAAATATGATGGATAGTGCTCTTGGTTAATTTTATTATTATTTACCTCTACAACAAGATTTCAAATGAAGTTTTCAATCCTCAGGCCTCACCCTCGCCCAAAGATATGGATCCCACAGTGAAGAGTCAGTGGAGGAGTAGAGGGTCCCTAAGATGTCTATTCAACCAACTTATGTTGGAGGTAAGATTTTAGTGAGCGTTGATTGCCCCAATTAAATTGCTACATGCAATATCTCAAAAGAAACGGAAATGGGATAGTGTCCATTGCAATAACAAATTAAAATTGAGAAACAAGAACGGAAACAAGCTCATATGTGTTGCACCAATAAAATGAAAGTAAACAATTTAAATGAAATAGATTTTCCTTAAGACATAATTTGTTTCCAGTGAGAGATAATGATCCAATATTTCCCAAAACATGTAGCATAAATGGACCAAATAATAAAGCATGTGCCTAAATAATCACGAAACAATTTAAAGTTGCCAATAATATAAATATTTCACACATAAAAGAGATTTGCTCAAGTTTGTAAATTTTGGAACTTATACATGTTATATTTTTTAGACACAAGATTTATTGAATGGAATGTGGAGTGAATATGATGTTAATTTTAAGCATGCATGTGATGGAAATAAGCATAAAAGAAACTAGAAACAAAGTCAGTGCACCCAAAAAAATGTCCTTCCTCTTCAATTGAGGAAGTGGGATGCCATGGGAAAATTCGTGAGATCCCTCAAACAAAAAATTATCTTTTATTAGCAGTTACAATGAGAGAAAAGAAGCCTCTAAGAAGGCTTCCCAAGAAATGAAAGGAGATCTGTATATAGTTAAGTTTAGAAAATCTAGAATCTCCTCCTTGAGTAAGACAACAAAAGAAAATAGAAAAACTCTCTAAATCAGCAAGTTTGCAAGCCTCAAAGGCCCACGGCCTAGATAACTTCTTTTTTCCCCTATAGAGCTCACAAGCTCCTTACAAAATCAATCCTTGAGTTCGTGGAAGGTCTTGCATGCAAGATGATTAGTAGTTTTCCGACACCTCTTCTTCAAACTCTTCATTTTCCGAAGCTCAAACCTATGGGCTGCCAAAACAAAATCAATTATTAGCATAAAATAAAGTAGAATAAAACAAGGTTATATTACAAACTAATGTACAAAACACTAGCTCATGTAATGGGAGTGAACCCCCAAACTTGCCTAGCTTAGAAATTTCTCTTGAAATAGCTTGTATAACTTTGAAAGCTCTAAAATAGAAGTATTTTAAATTTTAAATGAAGTAGATTATCAAGTAGCTAGAGAACGAGAAAACTCCCTCTTGGTCTTCGTTGGATGAAATACTTGGGGTTGAAAATAGTTGAGTCTTGGATCACTTTGAATCTAAGAGTGAATTGATCTAGGTGAAACTTCTCCCACACCCAAATGGATTCCTACACACAATACAAATAGATCTTCCATACAAAATTGAAAAAGTATTAGTTTGAAAAAGGATCAAAGCATCATAGTGAATAAGATAAACCAAAAATTCCTCCAAAAATGACTTGGCAAGCTTATTATAGAATAATAATCTAAATCAATGATACATGCAAGATAAATTGCATGTATCAATCCAAGCTAGATGGAAAATATAAACTAATACTGATGAAACATGTAAATAAATTCAAACAAAATAGAAATATTATGGAAATAAATTACCTCATAACGCTAAGAGAACACCAACCAAATTACCCCAAAGTCTTGATTATATTAACCCATATCCAAGTACAAAATGACAAAGTTTCCTCAAGTCCAATAGCTCATAACATGATGATAAAATGGGAGCCAATAACTCAATTTATAGAGAAATAGGAGATAATATCAATGTAAAGACTAATGATAAGTGGTTGTAAGAATTGTCTGAGCGCTGGAGATCAATTTTGTAAACTGCTCCCTAACTGGTTGTGCACATCTCCCTAGAGAATCAAATCTCATCCTTGGTAACTTGTGTGTGTGTCTTACTACTGCCACATGTAATTGGAGTGGAAAGGTGAGGGAGCAAAGCTCCACTAAATATTTTGTGCAATCCCATATAATATTCCACCTCAAATCTAATCAAACTATTTATGTGTGTTTGTTGTAGGTGACTGGAGGTGTTGATGATAGTTTGTTGAGCGTATCCGTTGAAATGAACTAGTGTAGCATACAAGTGTAAGGTGACTACGTGGAAGATACCAAGAGTAATAAACATTGAAGTGTATGGAAGAATGGAGTATGTGGAGACCAATATCCATGAATATCTCACCAAAACAATCTCACATATGCGTTGATTTTTCTTTGACAACATATCTCCTTTTCAATTTGTGTTGATCACTGACTGGGCATGTGGGAGTTTGATTTGGCATGTGCTTGAAATTCAGATTTCGCATATGCTTATCTCCCTTTGAATGCCTTATGTGTAGATAAGGAATGTGAGTGGGGTCCATTCCCCACTCATCTTATTAAAGTTCCAATTTTAATCTCCATCATAATGTATTAAATTAATAATCCAAATTTTCACCATACATAATATTTCAACGTTGGCTCTTTGACTTTTTCTTGGAATTTTTGACTTGAGCTTGTTGTACCTTATGTGGTGGGCCCCACATTCTTACCACATCACCTTTGACCTTCACTGAGTTTTCTATGTCAAAATTTGACTTATTTTGACTTTGGAAAAATTTAAAAATTTTTCCAATTATTGAATTGTTTCCTCATTTTTTCCACAGACATTAGAAAAATTAAATTTTGAGGGACCAATAGCTGCCTTTTTACCCTAAAAGTGGGTCCTATGACGATTTCGGGCCTTTTAGGATGAATTTTGAGTAGTCACACACCCGAGACATTTCCAAAGAACACTTATTTAAATCATTACATAGAAATTAATTAAAAAATCTTGTTTTGCGAGAAATTTTTAATTATTAACAAATCCTACTTAGACCTAGTCAAATTACATGAAATTTCAGAGATGACCTGGCATGGTAATATAAATTGACTCTAGACACTAAGATGCTTTAGGGGCTCAACCTTCAAGCCGTCACCCTGGCTTTGGGGTAATGCAATGAGTGAAAAAACCTAGAAAATTATATGCTCATAAAAAGCAAGAATAGTTAACGAAGTAAAAAAAGTAGTCCAAGGTGTACTATCTTTTTGATCGAGTCCCAAAACCCTAGGCCTATTACATGGATTTATTCATCATGCTAGTGAAATTTATACAATATCCCTGTAGGGCTGCGAAATATGAAGACTGATGAAGAAAATGAGAAGAAGCAATAGAGTTTAAACACTCTGGTGATCTGATGATATATGATGGTATAAGTGTCCTTTGGTTCATCCTTGGGCATAGAGTCTTTATATAATCATCAGGTGCCACTCCAGTTCTTAACAGGTCCCTTTTATAAAAATCTATTTCTTTGAATATCTAAATTCCAAGTTTTTGCAAATTCATCCATAAATCCAAAATCTTCTAGAAATCTAGATCTGGCCCCATGATTAGTTGTTGTTAAACCTTTGAATCTAGAAAAACCCAAAATGTCCTTTATTTTAAAATGTTGGTTTTTTTGTTAATATTTAGATTCTCGGATATCGATCATCCACTATCTAGATAAATCCATGTTACTGCCACAATGAATGCCACTTGGCCTCCAACTCATCATTGTCGTACTAATTTTTTTGTATGCACATACTTCTATATTTCTCTCTACTCTTGATGATATAACTACCATTCAAAACCATCTCATTTGTACCCTAATTCCCCCACCCAACTGCTCTACATGAGAATGTGGGGTCTAATACTTGGACTATGTTGTTAATTCATAAGTCACTAGAAGGGTACATTTCCCATATCTTTGGAGAAGTTCTGTATCACTCCCATTTTTTTTCATAATTGATGGGAATTAGTTGTCTAACTACCAATCTAAATTTTGTGGATATGGGAAACTAAGAATTTATTTCAAGATAAGATAAAGAATTTCCCAATTCCCTCTCACAATTTTCTTTGAGGCATTGAGATCTCCATAGGCTTCCTTCTTCTTCAACTTTTGGAAATATACTAAAATAAAATTGTGTTACATCAAATAAGTTTATTAGGATATCCATGTTGGCCATTTTAGAAATTTAAGTCATAATTGAAATTAATAAAATGGGGTCCAAACGAGGTGTTACAATCCTTTCCCCTTAATGGAGCACCATCCTCGTTGTTCTACTATTCATGGCTACGACTATGTACAACAAACAAAAGTGGGCATTGCCATTTTCATGGCATCCAGTAATTCCCATGTTTCCTCATTCACTCTGAAGTGCTTCCACCACACCTTGACTTGCATGATGGCTCAGTTCTAGATTAGGGTCTCCTTCATGTATGTGATGCTTTTAGGCTTTGGATTGAAGTATCCTTTAGGTTCCACTTGAATGAAAATCCAATGAATTATATGGTTAACATAATGTACATATTTATCAAGTCAAGATACATTGAATACATTATGTTATTTTATGGTAAGAGGTAAGGCAAGCATGTGTGCCAATCTTTCCACTCTTTCTCATATTTCAAATGGTCCACAATAACATGGTGTTATCTTGACGCAAGCTCCCATTATCAAAGAAATTATCTTGGGCTTTATCTTGAGGTACACATGATTTGCTACTTTTAAATCCTTATGAGTCATATTCCTATTTACATAGCTTTTCTGTCGATCTTGTGTTGCTTTCAAGTTTAATCTAATTTTTTCCACTTTCTCTTCCATCTCCTTTAGCATATTTGGTTCAAGCATGCTAGAATATGGTAGACTATCCCAGTTGATTTGGATATTAAATTTTATGTTATAGAGTACCTTAAAAGGACTCATCTTTAAAGACACTTGATAGTCATTATTATAGGAAAATTATACCAAAGGTAGATAATCTTCCCACTTCTTGGGATGATGCATAACATACATTTTTAACATATCGTCCAACGCCTTTTTTATTCATTTTTTTATCCATTTTTCTGAGGATGGTAGGTTGTGCTGAAATCCAAATATGTTCCAAAGCCTTCAAATAAATATCTATAAATTTGAAGTGAATATAGCATATTGATCTAATAAAATGGTCTTGGGCAAGTTATGCAATCGAAAAATTTATTTCATGAAAACATTGACAATGTTGACTGGTTTGTAGGTGGACTTCACAAGAGTAAGGTGAGTTATCTTACTCAAATTTTCCACCACTACCATGATTGTTTCATGCCACTTTGTTATTTTTGGAATATTAGTGATGGAGTTTATGGATATAAATTTCACTTCAATTCCAGAATTTGTATTGGTTGCAACAATCTTGTTGGATGCTTATGCTCAACTTTGACTTGTTGAAATTCCAAACATTTAACATTGTAATCAACAATTTATTTCTTCATATTAGGCTAATAGTATAAATTCCTTGTGGTTTTTATCATTTTCTGATTACTTTGGTGTCTTGTGTAAGGACTCTTACGAAGTTCATCAATTATCAGAATTTTTAATTCTTATGAATCCAGTATTTACAATATGTCCTTCTACATCAATAATATATCCTTTTTCAACTTATAATCTACACACCATGGCCCCTTGGGATCCTGCTTCAAGCATTCATTTACATATCGAAAGTTTTCATCACCTAGAAATGCATCTACCATTTTATATTTTTTATCTAGTTCACGTGTTAACTATTGTCATTTGTATTGTTTGTATTCTTCTATTAAGTGCATATCCTTATTATTTTTATTTTTCTTTAATGTTATAGATATCAAAATCAAACTCGTTGATGAGATCCATCCACCAAGCTTGTCTGGCATTCAAATGAGGCTTATCAAACAAATATCAAATATAGCTATGATCTATCAATAATACAAATCTTCTTCCCATCAAGTAATGCCTCCACATATTAAATATGCATACAACGGTTGTAGGCTTCAAATCATGTGTCACATAGTACTTTTCATGTTCATTTAGCTTTCTAGGTTCATAAATACTCACATGCACTTCTTGCATGTGAGCTCCTTTGATTCCGTCCTTATAGGAATCTATTCAAAATAATAAGTCTTTTCTTGGATCTTTAATTATTAAAATAGGCACATTGGTCAAGAGATGTTTAAGTTGTTGAAAGCTTGCTTCACACTTTTTTTTCCATATAAATTTCACCCATTTATTCTCTAATGAAGTGATTGGGTGATTGATCCTTGAAAATCCTTGAATGATTCTTTATTTACTACCATCGTAAATCCCATAAATGGTCTCAGCTCTGAAATATTTCAAGGTGTTGGCCAATCCATGAATTACTTGATCTTCTAAGGGTCCATTGTAGTTCCTTCCTCTAAAATTACATGACGCAAATAGTGTACTTTCTTTCAAAATAAATCAAACTTAATAAACTTGGCATATATTTTATGTTCTATCAACAATTTCAATACTATTTTGAGGTGATCCTCATGCTCCTCCTTGGAATTTGAATACACTAGATTGTCATTGAAAAAAACAATTTTATCCAGGTATTTGTTGAGGATACTATTCATTAAACACATAAATGTAGTGAGTGCATTAGTAAGTCCAAATGGAACCACTACAAACCCATAAAGAAAAAAACTGGTCCTTAATGCAGTCTTTTATGTGTCCTCATCTTTGATTCTAGCTTGATGGTATCCAAACCTCAACTCTATCTTGGAAAAAACTATGGCTCCTCTTAGATGATTAAAGAGGTCATTGATCGTGTCAAAAAATACTTGTTCTTGATGGTTATCTTATTCAACTGCTTGTAATAAATGCATAATCAGATGGTACCATCTTTATTATTAACAAGCAATGTTGGTGCTTCCCATGGGAACACATTAGACTTTGTTATCCACCATTTGTGGGTGATATCCCGAGGAGAAAATTTTCTCCAAGATGACCCTTAGCCGAAAGCCAACAACCCCTTGCAACCACCAACTAGCTCATTGTGCCATTTATCCGCCACCTGAGTCATCCATGTGGTCCCTCTCCCATCTGTTATGATTGTATTTTTGAAGGTGGGCCTCTCGAACCTAAAGGTATGCCTTGTCATTTGGTAATTGAGTATTGTAGTTTACTTGTCATGGAAACTTCTGGGCATGGATTGATGGGGAGATTCTGTTAGTCCAATTTATTGAGATAGATTAGAGCATGTATTTTAATATCAATCCAGGTTGGTAAACTTAGAAACACACCCAAAGTATATGGATCTTAGATCTAGCTAGTTTAGGAAGTAATTTCTTAGATACTCAAAAATGAATAAATGCATATTACAACCTAAAAGTGAAAATATAAAAGTACAAATTGTTGAATATGAAGAAAGCATAGAAAATCTGATCTATGAAAACATATCAAAAAGTGAATAGTGATTTTATTCAATTTTAGTTAACAATGAATACGCTCTTGTCTCAGAGGTCTTGGTTGTCATTCCTTATCATTTATATTCATTCAACAATACCAATTTCACTTATCTAAGTTACCAAAGCATAAGGCATCTAATTCAAGAAAGCATGAAGAAATGAATGCATAAATACTGATTTCAATTCACTCTTAGTTAACAAAGAAGAGGCTCTAACTTAGAGACCTGGTTTGTCCTTCCTTGTTGAAACTAATCATTTGAGAGAAATAATTTCCACTATATTAATAACCATGGCAAGCAATTGAGTAATAAATATTCACAATTGATCAAAACACAAATGCAATATTAACACAGAAAATGTAAATGCTAACATACATTTATGCACATAAATTAACAATAATGTACTTTAAATCTTAGTATGGGGGGCCTCCACATTTTCCTTGTACACCTTTAGATAATATGCTATAGTAAATCACCATTCACATCACAAAAATATATGGATAAGAAATCTTGAAACAAGTCTTTCTCTCAAATTGTATTCAAAAAATAATAATTACAATGTGTTTCTCTAGTTGTTGAGTGCTTTGCTTATAGACTAAAAATATTAAAATATTAGATATAATAGTTGTAACAACTAACAAGAGTCATATTCCATATCATAAGGTCGAGTGCATCCCTTTGTTACACAAAATATGGAAAAATCCCACAAAATCCTAAAATTGCCCCTGAATAAAGGGATTTCCTGTGTGATTGGTCAAGTTTGACCAACGCTGGCCGAGCCTGTTTTAACTGATTTGGAGCAAGCCAATAGGTGTCCCTCCATCCTTGGTTCCTATAGTTTCTGAATATGCCTTCATTTCATGCCTAGGTGCCCTGCACATATGAATTTGAACGAGCTATAAAGAGAAATTTTGTTTATGCCAAAAATGAATTTTAATACTCACTTTTTACTAAAAACTCTAAAAATGAAAATACATAATTGATTTACCTTGGTATGCATTAAAAGAGGTATAATGTGGTAAATATGATAAAATATAATGATAAATGATGTTTAAATGATGGAATATGTATGATAAAAAAGGGTCCAAATCGAGAGCTAACACTCCCCCTTGCTGATTTGAAAGCATGTCCTCATGCTTGTATGGACCTCTTAGACCTTCTTGCCTTGCCTATTGATCTTCCTGTTGACATGCCTGCTGATGTAGATTCTTCAATCTGTGCTGCTTGTAGGAGTATCTCAATTCCCTTTTCCTCCTTCCCTTCTTCTTTATAAATTTCACTTTTCACCTTTTTTTTCATACTTATACTGCGAATGCTTCTTTTCCTTCAACCACTTGTATGATTTCTTAGAAATGAGAAGGTTTTGAGTTTCCAGCTTCTTTTTTTCTTCATGAGTTGCTTGTTCTCCTTGAAAATTTTGTTATTGTGTTCCTTGTACATCTCATTCTCCTTTTTCAAGTTCATTTCCATTATTTCGATGACTTGAATCTTTGTCTTTAACTCTTCTAACTTCTTTTCCTTGGCATCCTCCTTATGACTCTTTGATGTTTCTCTCCGAGTCTCCTAAGATATTTTTTTTATTTTCTTAGTCATATTTTCATATGTTGAATAAGACAATGATTCCTCTTTCTCGCTATTTTCATACCAAGGATCTCTCTCTCTATTTCTTTGAGTTTTCCTATGCTTGTTTTCCAATTTCTTAATAAGATCATGATGTAACTGCTAAGCCCTATCAAGAGGCAGTTCTTCTGGAATTTATTCTTCAATAATGTTTTGATCCTCTTCAAAAGGTTCTTCTGACACTCTGGATTTTTCTAACACCCTATTCCTTGACTTTCTAGGAAAGGACGTGAAGGAATTTTCTCTTTCTATACTTACCCCTTAATATTTATTATTTGATCTTGTCATTGGATAAGATGGAGACTACATGATTTCGTTGGAAAATTGTGACTTTTCACTGGCTCCCATATCTTTGAATAGCTCCTCCTCTTCCTAAAATTACACGAGATTGTTTTTGTCAAGAAAAATTTTCCAAGCCTTTGCTTTGTTTCTTAATTGATGTTCAATAAGAATTTTGATCAAACCATGGTGATAATAGATAATCTCCTTTTCATTCTTTTTATTTAAACCATCCATAATGTTCAATAAATTATTTTTAAAGAAATAAGGAAGATTGATCTTACTATCCCCTTTGATGTGTTGGAGAAGCTTTATATGATACAAATATACTACACCATATCTTCCATCACAAGTGAAATATTTTTGAATAATAAGGGTTAATTAAACCCATGGTTCCTTGAGCCATTCTATTGGAATTCATTTTGACCTATTAAATGTTCCCTTCCTTGGTATTTCCAGGAAACAATTCCAACCTTTTTCTTTAAAATCCTTCCCTTTGTGGTATTTTTCTTTTGTTAATGGTAAACCTGTAGCATTAGCAAGGTATTCTTCTGAAATTGGAATAGTTACACCCCCTACAATTGTCTCTTTATCATGAGAATTTGATACAAATGCTTCTATTACCTTTATGTTGTAACCATTAAATATTCTAAAAAATTCAAGTAAATAGGCCTGATGAATTTTTTCCACAGTTTCCTTTGTCCATTTTTCTAGGTGAAATCCTATTGGTTCTAATCTGTGTTCCATCTCTGGGTTTTGATGACTCTGCTTTTTTTTCTCTCTCTCCCCTCTGTATCATTGTGTTATTCAAAATTCCCCTTGCTGGTAAATAGATTTATAAAAACCCTTGCCTAAAATAATTTCCCAAAAAAAACTTTTAATTGCATTATGTGTCGAGGAAATGGTTTTTTGGGAATATAAATTATTTACTTACCAGTATTCCTGAGTTTTGAAGATGATTTTTTTTTTTTTTTAATGCTGTTGTTGCCTCAAATTTATTCAATCCCTTGTGCCAGTATCATTGCGATTAATGCTTTGCTTTACACTCTTGCATATGCTAATAAGAAAACTATTATCCTGAAACAGACTTTGACAGTCGTAATTTATCCATCTAACCTCCTTTTCGTTATGCGATTTCGATATATGCCGTGTTAAATCATGCACATGCAATATGGAGTTTAAGTTGGAGTATTTACCTGCATATGCTTCCAGCCAGTTGATTCCCAAATCCACAAAGTTTTAATGACCCTCTGTTGACATGTTAATTTCACTTAATCACAAGATTTCATTTCAACTCAACTCTATCTCCTATAAACTTTAAAATTCATGATATTTTTTATAGATTTCATACTAAAATCTTGGGATCCCTTACCTTGAAACAGAGGTAAGCTTTAGTCTTCAGGGTATTTACTGAACGTATGCCCTAAATTTTATACTCGACAGCCAACTCATTCAACGATTTTTTTTTTTCCTTTGAAAACTATAAAATCGATTTAAACTTGAGTTTTTCGCTTCTTACCTCGCCTATTGTAGCTTCGTTTTTTCTTGTTTCAACTTTGTCTCTGCATATAAAATGTGTCTAGTCTTCAATTGAATACCTCCATTCAACTAAATGTGTCTTATTTCAATGGTGGGCTCCATTCTCGTACTCCAGAGGAAATGTGTTACTCCAGGTAGCCCTGTTGAATACATTTATTACTCCATGCAGCCATGTTGAATACACTTATTACTCCATACAACCTTGTTGAATACACTTGTTGTAGCACTGTAGACTTGTATAATTCATGATTTCATCTTTATACAATTTCATTTTTGTGCATCAATTGTTTGTACAGGTCTTAAATATATTCGATTGCATAAGTATCATAAAAAAATGAATTTTCATATCAATTCTTTTTCATTAAGTCATATCATTGTTGAAAGGTTGAAAGATTCATGAATCATTTGGTATTCTTTTAAATAATATTGTACAATCATCAGGATCACATACTTCATATGGTTTCTTTGATGATTGTCTTTGAAATGACCATTTCAACGTCATTTCAAGACTATTGATTGCTTTAAAAAGAATAGACCATTATTTCTTCCTTTACCTTGTATTTTTTCCTTTATTTCATAGCTTGCATTGGTAATAAGTGCATTAACTCATGCTTCCTTCTTTAGTGATAAAACAAAGTATTTTAACTACCTTCCTTCAAATAATAATCTGCTCCAATCCTTTGAAAACTTACTCTACTTTTGATACTGACTCAGGGTTTTTCATTGTTTTTGTAAAAAATACTTTCCGCTTTGTTTTTACAATCTTGTTGAAATTATCTTAGCAGGAAATGAGGTTCTCTCTTCGATTTTGAAGGGAAATGAAGGGTAAACAGATAAATGGTAAGGTAAAAGATTATATGCAGGATTTATGCAGGGTGTAAAATATTGTATGCATGGTTTATGCAAGGTTTAAAAGGTCGTATGTATATTTTTTAATATGGGGATTTATACTCTATGCACTAAGGTTAACTGGTCTTCTAATTACAATATTTTTTTTCAAAATCAAAAGCCTTAAAATAAACTTTTTTTACTTATAGTACTTTCCAACAATTCCTTTGATCAATTCATGCACTGAAGTGGGTTTTTCAATAGCTCATGTAGTTGATATTTGAGATGAAGTATTCTTTTCTTTGTATTCAAGTTCCTTTTGATATTTTTCAAAATTGAGCTTAAGGTCCCTCTATGAAGTAAAATATTCTCATATTCAAGACCATTCTAATATTTTTGAGCTTTAGAATTGCAATGTCTTCCATGTTGAATAAGTATTTTTCCAAATTTGATTTGAAAAGGATAACAAGGAATTTTAGAAATGCACATGTTTTCCTCTTTCTTCCCCCCTTGCTTATTCTAAGACTTGTCCTCAAGTCTTCAAATTGGAGGATTTATTTTGCAGAGAACAAAATATCCTAGCTTATTTCTAGCATAAAGTTGAAAATCATAAACAATGAAATGAATTAGAAACATATTATATTTTAAAATTCAAACTAGCCAAGTAACTTGGTTTTCCAATATGAATTCAAGTTTGTAATTGGCTAGAAATCTGGATTTTCACAACCAAACCCATTTATTATTTTTGACCCTTTTTTTTCTTTTTTAATTTGAAGGTAGGGAAGGCAGATCACTCTTCTTTTCCACAACTTCCAAATCCTCTCGTGGACAGTTCCTTAAGAAACTATTCTTTATTTACAAGCTTGTTATAAATTTCCAGCCCGTGTCCATTGACCAGAATTAATGTGGTTGCTTCATCTATAGTTTTGATTTTGAATAATCCATTGTGATAAAATTATTCAATTTCATAAGGACCTAACCAATGAGTAGTGAATTTTTCCTTGAAGTATTTATATTTTGAATCAAATAACAATGCCCAGTCCCCTACATGAAACTCTTTCTTTTTAATGAACTTGTTGTTGGGCCCAAATTAAGGTATGATTCTCACCCTGTAAATACTTCAAATTATGTTATAATTTTGGGGGAATCCCTCTTCATACTAACAATAAAGAATAAAAGACCATGAAAACGGGAACAATCGGACTAATGATGAAAATGATGTTTTTATAATAGAAAATTGACTTCTCTTATCTCCACATGCAGGAAAGCAGAACGCCTGGACTAATAGGAAATGGAAGCCAACCAACGGACGCAAGCATATGAAATCCTAGTAATTCCAGTAGTCAGTAGAAGGCAAAAATATGAATCCGAGTCCAAGAACTCAAACGACAGCCACGCGCAGTGAGCTGTCATTTGGGAAACACTTTCAAAATTTTGAAATCTCCTTTAAAAGGGCAAAGGACGGAGGAGAAGGGGAGTCGGAAACAAGACAGGAAATTCATTCTGTAATAGACAAATCAGGAACAGTCTGTCTAATTACATTTTTGTAACATCACTATATGTAATATAGAGCTTTGAAAAATCATCTTTTGAAGTTTTTACAATGCTAAGGCTTCTGGTGGTTTGGGCCCAACCTCTGGAAGCTCCACACACGTTTTCATACTCTGTGTAGTTACAAAACCGATGCTTATGAATTTGATGCAGTTGTAATGTATATCTCCATTCAATACAAATACAATTCTCTTTCTTTAGGATTGTTAGAAACTGTGTTCTTAAAGTAGGAAAAGTGCAATCATATTTTCCGACTTACGAAAATGTTCTGTTATCAATAGATAGTTCCAGTTCCTTTAATATCATTTCATTTGAATTACAGATCATAAAATAAGCTGATTTTAGCATTATCTGTATTTATGAATTGCGTTCTCCTTCTAGCATAATGAAGTGTTCAACCATCGATCAATGTTGATTAATTAAGTCATAAAGAGAACTCCATTGCAAAATTACTTAACTAATTGTTGCACGAGTTATTTAATTCGCTTCAGTCATACTACTGTTTCATTACTGTCCAACTTAGTTATCTTTCTATTCCATTATTGCACAACTAGTTATACTGTTGTTCCATTATTGCTTAGTTAGCTAGACTGTTGATTCAATTCGATTACATTACTGATTAACTTAGCTAAACTGCTGTTCCATTCAATTCCATCGTTGTTCAGTTCAATTTCTGCTTGGTTTATCTAGATTGTTGTTCGGTTCAGTTAAGCTGCTGTTTCATTCCATTAGAGAAACAAAAATTCTTGTTGCTCAATCCTAGGTTAAAAACATATCCAAGTCACCCCGCATAAGATAGGCAAGTTCAGGAAGTTAGTAAATTCTCCCTCATAATTGACAAGGAGCATTTGTAGACAAACTGACTCACATATATTGTGCCGACACTCTTGGAATAAAAAGGCTTACCCCTGATTGATAATTAAATGAGGAAGCACTAGAGTTGTCAATAAAAAGTCACCTCTTTCAGAACCAACATTTTGGCGCCATTGCCAGGGAGAGTGTTAAGAGTCATCTCCCTTATTCATCTTTCTCCATTGCTGTGAATAATTTGGTATTGAAAACGAGAGGTAAGAACCTGTGTACCGACAAGCAACATGCTTGCCCTTTAGCCCGCTCACTAGCAAGTTGTACAAAGAACCGTAGGATAGGTGCTCTTGTTTTATGCCTAGGAAGAAGAAGATAGAAACAATCTGAAATCATTCGCAACCATCATCACAACCCAAAGGACCGGTGATCCTTCGGAGAACAACATATATAGATGAAATCATTAGGAAAGCTGAATCTCAGGCATCTATAGGACCCAGAACTGTTTCCATTCAAAGTTCTAATGCACTCCCTCAGGCAGCAACCTCACCATCTGTAGCCTACGCCAAGATTCACTGCGACACAGAGGGGTCTGAGCAAAGCCTGCGGACTATCATTCATAGAGACACTTACCCTTCAAAAGAGGGAGGCTCTTGCAACCTGCAAGAAGGAGGGGGAGAAACTAGTGGAGGAATTCACATAGAGATATTAGAACCTAAGTCCCCTAAAGAAGTGATTGAAACAGAAGTTCTTAGAATCCTAGATCAGGGAAGTGTTGTAAAACCCCCACCACATTCACCTCCCAAGTCTATTAAAATCTCTCCTCCAGATCAAGAAGTTCTCAAAGATTTTTGGCACCTCTTTGATCAAATGGAAAATAATCAAAATCAGAATTAGAGGTAGACATCAACATTAGAGTACCCTATTGTTGATCATGCTGCCAATGTCCCTATGAAAGCCATTCCCTTACACAACATCCCCACCTTTCATGGGTTAACCACAGAATATCCTGACGCATTCCTATTTGAATTTGATGTCTTATGCAGAGGATATGATTACACCACTGATCCCCAGAAACTAAAATTATTTCCCTCTACCTTAAAAAGGACTACACTCCATTGGTTCATGGGATCAGGAGGGGGAACTATAAACAACTGGGACCAAATGAAGAATACTTTTCTTACCAAATACCAAGACTATTGTTGAACCCAAGATCTAAAAGATGAAATATTTAACATGTCTACAAAAGAAAATGAAACATTAGAGGAATACGTAGAAATATTTCAATACAATTTACAAAGATCCCCATATACCATGTTATCCAAGGACATTTTAAAAGCCACAATGCTTAAAGGGATGAAGGAAGACTAGGTTGAAATGCTTAAAATAATGGGAAGGGAGATATTTATCAGGAAAAATATGATGAGATTATCTCCTTATGTATTAGATGCTCCCGGGGTAGCTCACGCAATAGACCTGTTGGGCATATACCGATAGTGTGCACTCTTTAGGGTATATAAAGATCTGACATTATTAGACATTCATACAGTTGGGATTGAAAACAGCGTTTCTGTAATTGTCCCTCGAGGTCAGGGGAATGCCGTGTAGTATGAATCCACATGAGGTTAGAAACCCTGGACTGGATTAGATCCCTTGTATGGTAAACTTTCATAATCCCGGAAATTAAGGACCCACAAGCCTGTCCCTCGTCTCAGTTGTAGTTTAATTGTGACCTACTAGGTTTGTTCGAGGGGTATGGGGAAGGGAGTGGAGAGACGTGCGGCGGTGTCACTGATCTCTGCGATGAGGTTTCCCCATAGGGTATGGCAAACGGATTAGGTCTGAGTGTGGTTGACTCTGGCTTTAAGGAATGTCTACTAATGTAAGTAGCTAGCTTCTTTTTAACTACTTTGTTATAGGATACAGAGGGTCCATATATGGCAAAGGCATTAGGTATGAGTATGGAGCTAGCTATAATTTATGTCTGGAGCTAGCTTATTTTATAGGAAGGAAAAGATTTGAGTCAGAAGCCTATATGGAGCTAGATATAGATGGAGTTATAGACTGAGATATTTATAATTTCATCATGATATAGTTACTTATAGAGGAATGTCTACAAATTGTATTGAGCTAGCTTATTTATAGGAATGTCTACAAATTGTATTGAGCTAGCTTATTTATAGGAATTCTTTTTAGTCAGGATCTGTCTTTTTTATGTAGCTATTTTTCTCTGGATATAAAGTTGAAACTTTGCAGGGATGTTGGAGTTCGGTGCAGTAGTGGTCTGCAAGATAAACCAAAGGAGGCCTAGGGGATGTTTGGTTGATGGTCGGAAGGTGGGGTGATGGGGAACTACTTTTAGAGGTCAAAGAGGCTGTAAGCGCCTTTCAAAGGCCAAATTAGAAGGTTTCTTTTAAGGTTAGAAGTTGGAGTTCGGTGCAGTTGGAGTTCGGTGCAGTAGTGGTCTAAAAGATAAACCAAAGGGGGCATCTTTGCTTGATTTGTATCAGGCCTTTTTCAAATAAACTAAAACACCATTAAACAAAGAAGCCACCATTTGAAACCTTCTAATTTGGCCTTTTAAAGGCGCTTACAGCCTCTTTGACCTCTAAAAGTAGTTCCCCATCACCCCACCTTCCGACCATCAACCAAACATCCCCTAGGCCTCCTTTGGTTTATCTTGCAGACCACTACTGCACCGAACTCCAACATCCCTGCAAAGTTTCAACTTTATATCCAGAGAAAAATAGCTACATAAAAAAGACAGATCCTGACTAAAAAGAATTCCTATAAATAAGCTAGCTCAATACAATTTGTAGACATTCCTATAAATAAGCTAGCTCAATACAATTTGTAGACATTCCTCTATAA
Organism: Pinus albicaulis; assembly: GCA_034641835.2. Classification (NCBI taxonomy): domain Eukaryota; kingdom Viridiplantae; phylum Streptophyta; class Pinopsida; order Pinales; family Pinaceae; genus Pinus; species Pinus albicaulis. The sequence goes on from CM076580.1 coordinate 231,556,402, forward strand.
GTAACTATATCATGATGAAATTATAAATATCTCAGTCTATAACTCCATCTATATCTAGCTCCATATAGGCTTCTGACTCAAATCTTTTCCTTCCTATAAAATAAGCTAGCTCCAGACATAAATTATAGCTAGCTCCATACTCATACCTAATGCCTTTGCCATATATGGACCCTCTGTATCCTATAACAAAGTAGTTAAAAAGAAGCTAGCTACTTACATTAGTAGACATTCCTTAAAGCCAGAGTCAACCACACTCAGACCTAATCCATTTTCCACCCTATGGGGAAACCTCATCGCAGAGATCAGTGACACCGCCGCACGTCTCTCCACTCCCTTCCCCATACCCCTCGAACAAACCTAGTAGGTCACAATTAAACTACAACTGAGACGAGGGACATGCTTGTGGGTCCTTAATTTCCGGGATTATGAAAGTTTACCATACAAGGGATCTAATCCAGTCCAGGGTTTCTAACCTCATGTGGATTCATACTACACGGCATTCCCCTGACCTCGAGGGACAATTACAGAAACGCTGTTTTCAATCCCAACTGTATGAATGTCTAATAATGTCAGATCTTTATATACCCTAAAGAGTGCACACTATCGGTATATGCTTTTTTAAAAACATTATCTTCAAATGGTGGCTTCTTTGTTTAATGGTGTTTTAGTTTATTTGAAAAAGGCCTGATACAAATCAAGCAAAGATGCCCCCTTTGGTTTATCTTTTAGACCACTACTGCACCGAACTCCAACTGCACCGAACTCCAACTTCTAACCTTAAAAGAAACCTTCTAATTTGGCCTTTGAAAGGCGCTTACAGCCTCTTTGACCTCTAGTAATTTACATCACCCCATGGAGCCATCAACCTGTGACTTGTCCTAAGGCCTCCTTCTAGTTTCTCTTGCCCAGGACATGCTGCCAGAACTCCAACATCCACACGCAAAGTTTCAACTTTGCTCCAGAGAAAAATAGCTACATAAAGAAGAACGGTCTGACTAAAAAGAATTCCTATAAATAAGCTAGCTCAATACAATTTGTAGACATTTCCTATAAATAAGCTAGCTCAATACAATTTGTAGACATTCATACATAAGTAACTATATCATGATGAAATTATAAAAATATCTCGATCTTATACTCATCTATATCTAGCTCCATATAGGCTTCGACTCAAATCTTTTCCTTCTATATAAAATAAGCTAGCTCCAGACATAAATTATAGCTAGCTCCATACTCATACCTAATGCACGCATATGGACCCTCTTGTATCCTATAACAAAGTAGTTAAAAAAGAAGGCAGCTGCCCCATTTAGTAGACATTCCTTAAAGCCCAGTCAGCCACACTCGGACCTAATCCAAGACTTGCCATACCCTATGGGGAAACCTCATCGCAGAGATCAGTGACACCGCCGCACGTCTCTCCACTCCCTTCCCCATACCCCTCGAACAAACCTAGTAGGTCACAATTAAACTACAACTGAGACGAGGGACAGGCTTGTGGGTCCTTAATTTCCGGGATTATGAAAGTTTACCATACAAGGGATCTAATCCAGTCCAGGGTTTCTAACCTCATGTGGATTCATACTACACGGCATTCCCCTGACCTCGAGGGACAATTACAGAAACGCTGTTTTCAATCCCAACTGTATGAATGTCTAATAATGTCAGATCTTTATATACCCTAAAGAGTGCACACTATCGGTATATGCTTTTTTCTATGAAGAAGGATCTTAAGCAGACCAATGGCAATGTAACTAGAGCAGAATTTGGAAATTTTTTAGAAAATTTCAAAACTGACACCCTGGGTACTTTGACAACGCAACTTGATGTTTTACAAGCCAAGCAAAAATAAGCTATAGCCGAACAAAACCTGGTCATATTTTGCCCAAGATGTCGGAAGAAGCACAACCAGAGGGAGTGTCCTTTAGACATGGTCCAGACTTGTGCTATCTGCACTAAGGATCATGCTACAGACCAATGTCCTTCACTTCCTGGGCTGAAAGCCGTCTATAAAGAAGCAGAAGAAGAAACAGAGCCAGTCTATTTAATGAATCAGCATCGGCAATGGCAAGCACGACCTAGCATACCACAAGACCTGCCTCAATACTTCTCATTGCTGCAGTTCAGCCAGAAAAAACCCGCAACAACTTGGAAGACTCAAAACCCCTTCTCAACTTGGCCAAACCAAGCGTTTCCTATGCCACCTTGGCCTACGTAGCCTCCATCAGGGAGTAATTGGCAAAAATTCCCTAGTTCTCCCCCTTATTGGCAGAATGTCCAGTATCAAAACCAATGGCCAAACCATCCTACTCAAAACACCAATTGGAACTGGCAGCGACCTATGGGGATGGGCAATCTACCAATAGGAGCGGGAACCCAACAATTTCCAGCTCCCTACCCAGTTCAGCATAACCAACAGCCTACCATACACGCTTAATTACCAGCCCAACCCAATCCTAACCCAAATAATAGACCGATTCAACTAATTCATATGATAGGAGATCTAAAACCTAATGCCGAACAGAAACAGTGCAACGAATTGAGGTTAAGACCAGGACGTACCATATTACCTATAGAGGCCACAAGTCCATCTCAGTCCCAATTTGAAACATCCACAGAGCCTAGCTCAACGAATATAACAGAAACAGGTAAAGATAAGGAAACAATTGATCAACAAAGACCTAAAGAACTTAGAGTGACTTCGCCTCCATTTTCTGAGAGATTAAAACTACCTAGACCTATAATCACCCCAGATTTTGACATCCTGGGAGAATTAAGAAACCTTTGTATTAAAATTCCTCTTCTCCAAGCCATCCAAGGCATTCCCATCTATACAAAGACAATTAAGGAATTATGTGGAAAAAAACAAATTAAGAAAATAATGGCTGCACCAACTGTTCATGTGGTAGGAACACTATCTGACTTGCTGTTAGGTAGGGAACCACTTGTAAAATATGACGACCCAGGAAACCCCATTGTAACCGTGCAAATTTCTGGACACTCATTTCCAAACACAATGGTTGACCTAGGGGCAGCCATTAACATCCTAACTATGGGAGCTTGTGAAAAACTGGGCATATCGGTTTTAGAACCTACAGCCACACTTCTGGAACTAGCTGACAGATCTGTTATCAAACCAGAATGTATAGTGCAAGACATCATGGTCTCTGTGGACTCATGGGAATACCCAACACCCATTGATTCTTGGGCGGCCTTGGCTGGCCACAGCAGATGCCTACATAGGCTTTCAAATAGGTAGCATGACTATCACTAGTGGCAACTCTGTAAAAAATATTATTATTTATCCACCTTCCAAACCAAGTCTTCCCACTATAAAAATTCACAAACACCCAGATACATATTGGGAGCAAAACATCCGTCTACCCTTGACACTAGCAAAAGCCCTCGAATTCAAGGATCAAACTGAAGATGATGTGATTAATAACGTTATGAATCATCCACCCAAGACTGAAAATTTGAAGTGCCAAATGATGAAAACAGTCCTCGAACATGAAGGTCAAGAGGACCCTGTGGTGAACTTTGAGACTCAACATAGCTCCACAACTGCTGTTTGTAACAATGTACCTATTGAGATCGAACTAGGAAAGGTTCTGAATATTAACAGTAGCTTGGATGACAACCAAAAGCAGAAACTCATAAAAGTCCTCTAGAAGCACCAAGGTGCATTTGGGTGGGATTACCAAGACATGAAGGGCTTGGACCCACAACTGCTCACGCACCACATCTATACTGATAGGGAAACACACCTCGTTAGACAACCCCAACGAAGACTAAACCCACATTTAAAAGAGATTGTAAAAGAAGAGCTGCAAAAACTGTTAGATGTAAATTTCATTTATCCTATCTTAGACAACAAATGGGTCTCCCCTTTGGTGGTCATCCCTAAAAGAATGGGAAGTGGAGAATCTGCGTAGATTATAGAGAATTAAATAAAGAAACTCAGAAATATCATTTCCCCCTGCCCTTCATTGACCAAGTCCTTGACACATTAGCTGGAAAACATTTCTTCTCTTTCCTTGACGGATTCAGTGGATACAATCAGATCCAAGTAGTTCCTGAAGACCAAGATAAGACAACCTTTACCTGCCCATGGGGAACTTTCGCTTACAGAGTTTTACCATTTGGATTATGTAATGCCCCAACAAAATTTCAAAGAGCCATAATTAGCATTTTTTCTGACTTAATAAATGAAGGACTTGAAATTTATATGGATGATTTTACACCCTATGGGGAAGACTTTGATCAAGCATTGGAAACGTTAGACAAAGTGTTAGAACGATGTATTGCTACTAGACTATGTCTAAGCAACGAAAAATGCCACATGATGATGACTGAGGGGGTAATCCTAGGTCACTACATTTCTGCAGCTGGAACATAGGTAGACCCGGCTAAAATAGAGGTGATACTTTTGTTGGCCACACCTTGTACACAAACAGAGGTATGCAGTTTCCTGGGATATGCAGGATATTATCGCAGATTTATAAAAAAAAATTCACAGATAGCTGCACCTTTGTATGCATTGACTGGGAATGTTGAATTCCATTGGACTGAAAAATGTGACACCGCTTTTACATAATTGAAGAAGCTGGTCTCAATAGCACCAATCTTGCGAGGCCCTAACTGGAAACTGCCCTTTCACATCTCTTCTGATCCATATGATACAACAATAGGAGCAGTCCTTGGCCAAGCAGAAGACCAAAAGCCTTATGCTATTTATTATATCAGCAAAAACCTTACTCCTGCCGAATTAAATTATACAATGACCGAGAAAGAATTCCTGGTTGTAATTTATGCTATCAATAAATTCAGGCACTACATAACCAGATATCAAGTGTTCCTATACACTGACCACTCTGCTATTAAATATTTAGCTAATAAACCAATCACGAATGGAAGAATAACTCGCTGGCTACTGTTATTGCAGGAATTCAATATAACAATCAAAGACCGTCCAGGGAAGGAAAACGTGGTCACAGACTTCCTGTCCAGAGTCCCCAAGACAGATGACACACTAACAGTTGATGATCAATTCCCTAACGAACACCTGTTTGCTGTAGTGGTCAAAACACCATGGTATGTAGATGTGGCAAATTATCTGGTAGTGGGGAAGCTACCCAGACATTTAACGGTGAGAGAACGAAAACTAATTGTACAGCGTAGCGAAAGATTCTCTTGGATCGGAGGATACCTATTCCATACAGGGGCTGATATGCACATACACAGATGCATAAGGGAAGACGAAATCTATGACATCTTACGGGCCTGTCACGATGAACCCTGTAGTGGCCACTTCGCAGAACGATGGATGGGGCATAAAGTGTTGCAATTAAGCTATTACTGGCCTACGATTTTCAAAGACGCAAAGAAGTATGTCTAGGCCTGCGATAGCTGCCAAAGAATGGGCTGCCTAGGCCAAGCTGATGAAATGCCGCTACAACCACAATTGGTGGTGGAACCATTTGAACGATGGGTGTTAGACTTTGTTGGGCCATTCAACCCACCATTAAACCAGAAAGCCCACATATTAGTTGCCACGGATTATGTCACCAAATGGGTGGAAGCAGTGGCCTTGTCAAGAGCCACAGAAGAATCAGTAATTAAGTTTCTCTTTGAACTATTCATACGATACAGCTTGCCAAGGGAAGTGATAACCGATAGGGGGGCACAATTTACAGGCAATAAGATCACATCTACCTTAATAAATCACCATATCATTCACAGAGTTACGTCTCCTTACCACCTGCAGGAAAATGGACAGGTCGAAAGCACTAACAAAGTCCTGAAGGCAATCCTTACAAAGAAGGTAGCAGCACACCACTGGGATTGGGCCACTAGACTGCCAGAAGCCTTATGGGCTTATCGAACAACCTGGCGAAATACCACTGGATATTCACCATATCAGCTAGTATTTGGGAGAGAACCTATCTTCCCTATTGAGTTTGAAATTAAAACACTGAGAACAACCCAGGAAGTGGGATTGGACTTAACAGACGCTCAATCTAAAAGACTCCAACAAATAAATGAACTGGATGGAATTCGAATATTTTCCCTGCAATGCACAACGATTATTCAACAACAACGAGCCAAGTGGCATGACAACCTAATAAAGAATAAGGTATTTCAAAAAGGAGATTGGGCACTCCTCTATGATTCCAGTTTCCAAGACTTTCTAGGAAAACTGCAAACAACGTGGCTCGGTCCATATGAGATTCAGGAAGTACATAGCAATGGTACCCTCACCTTGACCACTATAGATGGGTCTGGCTCAACATTTCGAGTTAACGGGCACAAAGTATGCCTCTATCACAAGCCTCTCACAAAAGAATCTTTCTTTCAGCATGCACGAAACGATCCCACCATCCAAGTTGTGGTGCAAGGGGGTGACAACCCCACAAAATCAAGTACATGAGAGGTTTGATAGCATCACTTGTAAATAATGTACATAATTTTTTTTCTTGTTGTACATTCTTTCCATTTGCAATTCATTTTCTTTGTAAGATTGTGTTTGTTATTATTGCTGTGTCTTTTTCATTTTTGCTGTTCAATTCGCGGATAGCTACTGTTCAATATTTGAACGATTGTTGTTCGATTGAATTGAACAAGCCAGTGAATGTGTTTTTCTTTTTGCTGTTCAATTCACAGACGACTACTGTTCAATCTCTAAATGGTTGCCGCTCGATTAAACAACCATCTACGGTGTTCTTATTTTGCTGTTCAATTCTGGAACAACTGCTATTCAATCTTTGAATGGCTGCTGATTGAACAATCATTTTTTTCTTTTTCATTTGCTGTTCAATTTATGAACGACTGCTATTCAGCCGAGCTGAATAACTGTTTGTTGTGTTTTTTATTGTTCTGTTCAATTTGAGAACGACTGCTGTGCAATTTTTGAACGGCTGCGGTTCAACCGAATTGAACAACTTTTTGCTGTGTTTGTAATTTTGCTGTTCAATTCATGGACAACTGCTGTTCAATTTTTGAACGGCCGCGGTTCAACCAAATTGAACATATTTTTTCCGTGTTTTTAATTTTTTTGTTTAATTCGTGGACAACTGCCGTTCAATTTTTGAACGACTGCGGTTCAACCAAATTGAACAGTTTTTTTCCGTGTTTTTAATTTTGTTGTTCAATTCATGAAGAGATGTTGTTCAGTTTTTGAACGGCTCAACCACAATTGAACAGCCGTTTCATGTTTTTAAATCTGCTATTTAGTTCCTGAACAACTGTTGTTCATTTCTTGGACAATTGTCGTTCGGACGAACTGAACATTTGTTCACTGCCATGTCTTTATTTTTGCTGTTCAATTTGGGAACAACTGCTGTTCCATCTTTGAATAGCTGTTGTTCATTCGAATTAAACAACCGTTTTTTAGCATTTTTTTAATGCCGAACAATATTTAAACAACTGCTGCTCAATGTCTTAACAAATGCTATCCGACGAACTTAAATATCCATTCTTTTTATAATTGAGTAACTTTGAGTAGGGAATGGAAGTTGGAAGAGAGAGGGAAAATGGTAAAATTACAAATATGATGCCCCTTTGGCACTATAATTCTTAAAAAAGAAGTTGATATTATGCACACATGAAATAAAAGGCTAAGTCACCCATAGTTCAAAGATGATATCAAACAATTCAGGACCTTATGATGATATGTCTTTTTGCACTATTTGAGTAATATGTCCCTACAACATGAAGAAATGGAACGAGGGGTATTAATGCTATTAGTCTTTCTTCTTCTTTCACCATCCCTCACTCTTAAGGAGTCAATGAGTCTCCCTTAACAATCATTGTGTGTTCATGCAAATCTTTAAGAGGATAGGGGGTCTCATTATGAGCCAACCTACCATGATCATAAGGATTTAACAAGTGACATGCCCATTATGGCTACCACACTAGGGTAATGAACTTCTCATCTATTAGAAGTACAGGAGGTCTCATCATGAGCCGGCCTGATCACTCTGTTACAATTCTAGTGAATGGCATTGTGACTATCTGACTACCACACCAGCACAGTGACCTCCTTATAGATCAAAATGTTACAATCCAAAAGGAAGTACTACATTTACATGCAAATCTTAAGAGAGGATAGGGGGTCTCATCACGAGCCAGCCTACCATGTTCATAAGAGTGTAGCAATTGACATGCCCATTGTGGTAACCACACCAGGGTAATGACCTTCTTATTAACTTGAAGGACATGAGGTCTCATCACGAGATGGCCTGATTACTTTGCTACAACTCTAGTGAGTGGCACCATGGTTACCTGGCCACCATACCAACATGGTGATCTCTCCATAAAATTGGGAAAACAACTATTCTTAAATAAGGATCATGGCTCATTTTTCGGGTTAAATAGTAACCCTGTCGAGGCTATGAACGCCTACTGGCAGCAGTGGCTCTGCTTGTGGTATGAAAGAGTGCTCCTTTAATTACCAATTGCTGTTATATACACCTTGTCTTCCATTTATTTCTTTTCAACCACAAAGCTATTACTCGAATTAGTAACAATCATGACTTACCATAAGAATAATTAACAAAGATCTGTTTACATATTTTGAACTTTGGAATGACAACTCCAATCATTACTTGACCTAGTCTTGCTTCCGTCATAACTTTTCAGTAGTGCAAAGACATCATATCGCAATAATGTCAATGCTATTTTCTCTCGCTTTCTGGTCACTTCCGTGCAAGATACAATTATGAAAACTTCTAAATCTGACCTTTTTGCCACATATGTAGTAATTATTCAATCGTCGATCCTTCACACACAGACTTACCAAATTCTCAAATTCCCATATCCGCATTCATAACAGGCAAAATCTCTCCTGTACTTGAGGGTGTGGGCACCCTTTCTTCAAGAGAGGGGGTGTAATTGGCCTTAATTAGGCAAGCGTGTGAAATCCCTGCACAAATCTCGTCAGATGCATCGATAAACACTACAATTAAGGCATGAAGATTATTTACGCAGAGCCGTATTCTCTCTTCCACTTGCAAACAACATCCAGTCGAAACAATAGAGCCAAGAAGAAAAATAATCAGAGGAAAAAAGCATATCAGTTATGGGAGGAAATACCCTTTGAAGTGAGCGTGCAAACTTTCCGATTTCAGAGGCGGCGGGTGCCATCCTCCAGCAAGCTGGATGGCTGACATATGTACACAGATTACAAGGATCCAACACGAGAATTGCAATCGAATTTCTGTAGAATTTGCAGGAAGGGAAAACCAGAGTTAACGGCTGAACTATACTTGTTGCAGAGGGAATTATCGCGGAAGTTTCTGGAATACCAGTGCAAGGGGAAAGATGGGTAGAAAAGCATCTCCTCCTGAGAGAAGAAGGAGCAGTATACCAAGACCCAAATGAACCATTGGAATGAAAATCTAGAGGGATTAACCCTGCCTCTTTATACCAGCCATGGCAGGAGCTGGCAGCATTAATCTAGAAGTTTATAACATGCGAAGGACGTTGATATGTGGTAAAACCTCGACAGCTCAAACTTTTAACTGCACTCAAACAAAAAATTTCAATTAATCTGCCTACCTTTGTGAATTCTGTATTATATGATACTGTTGTTCGATTGAGGAAGGCCAAGAAGCCCCAAGCAGTGGTTAGACAGCAGGGCTTAATAAAATTAATCATCATTCATGAGCTAGATAGGCAGCATATAGCATGGGTTAATTTCGTCAACCCAGAGGCACAGGAACCAGAAGTAAACCCTGAGGGATCCGAAACTGAGCCCCCTAGGGTAAATCCTCTAAGAAGAAAAAGAACCCGAACCTCAACATCATAGCCAAACAGGCAAATTTGGCCCAAAACACCCCAGGGAACTTCAAACCCCATGGAGGAAGCAGAACCATCCCATGCACCCTTGTAAGAATTCGAGGAGGAAATGGCCCGAGTCTTAGGACAAATAAGGACAAACTATGAATTGAGAAACTCATTGGAAGCAGGGGAGCAAGAGGAACTTGCTGATAAAACCGCCACCCTTAGTAGCTCTGGTCACACTAACGTCCTATCTAACCAAGAGGAACCACAAGATGATGAGGCTCTATCTCCTATTGATAATTACGAAGTGTATAGTGATGGACAAGCAGAAGAGAGATTGGAATCATAGGATTATTCATGTGACACTATCCTTGTGGAGCAGAGCACACACACAGAGACAACCCCTTTGTCACCAGGAGGTAGCATCGCTCCTTCTATTCAGGACCCTCACATTGAGGTCAATTCTGAAGATGTAATTAGAAAAACCATTCTAGATGCTATCCCTGAAAAAGAGAATTCTGCTCCCCTATCACCTACTGAAATAAGAACAGGTGAAGGTTCAGATGAGAGGAGAAGTGAGAAACTAAGAAGGACCTGCAAGAGATTGGAAAAATTGGTGAAATATCCGAGGAAACAACTGAAAAAATAACGAAGGGCCTGGAAGCCAAGGACAGAAACCTCTATTGCAGGAACTCAAACTGAACCAGTAAATATGGTTGAAAGTGAAATGCAAACTGACTTAGCCAGCACCATGGAAACTGTAACACAAACCAATTTGATAACCATTATTGAAACTGAATTACAAACCAACCTGGTAGACACCACCGAGGCTGAAGTGCAAACATAACTGGAAAACATCATCGAAACCTCCACCCAAACTGAGCAGAAGGTTATAGAAGAAAAGGGGAAACAAACAAAGGAAGCCCCTGCCTATACCCATTTAGTAGAGATAGTTGCCAACTAGAGATTACGAAATGAACTAGTGCAAGTGTGGCATGAAATGGCACAGTACAGAAAGGAGGGGGTGCCATTACAAGAATATCAGGCACTACAAAAGAAGTTCACCGACCTCTCTGTCACAGAAGATGAGAGATTCACCCAGCTTAGAGGAGAGCAGGCAAAGGTTAAAGTGATACAAGAGCAGGTAGAGCAAGCTAAGAAGCAAATCTCTACAATTTGCTCTCTATATGATGATGCACTATCATGCAGAGCTCCAACAACCAACTATACCTTGTTCCTAACAAAACGATATCTACTCTTGAAAGTTAAAGCTGTGAGGGCAGGGAAACCCACTACCTTCAGGACTATAGAGGAATTTGTCCAATGTTGTAACGATCAGGACGAGCAGGTCCAACGCCTCTTGTGTAAGTTTTACATGCATAACTTCTTCTTAGAATAAGACATGGACAACAACGCTAGCCCCTTCATAGGGGATGTATAGCTGCAAGCCTTCCTTTCATTTTCTAAAATCCAGATCAGGTGGGCCAAAGCCTATGACATGTTCTAGAAAAGAGAGCATAGTCTAGATTTATGGGTTAAGGGGGAGCCTATGAAACCCTTGCAACTGATCATCTAGCACAAAAAGTTCATAAGAAGGCTAGGTCTGAGGACTAGGTTGGGACCCATCCATAAAGATATCATAGAAAATGCACGAGAATACTTTGAGGACATTCGTGAAGTGGCCTTAGCACCATCCAAGCAAAGGTGGATGGCCTCCACAAATAATGTGAAGAATAGGGAGCCATTCAATTACAGGAATTTCAAGGCTGCTGCCTCCAGGTTCCTTTCATATAGCAGCCTAGTCTACAGCATGGGGCCTGCCTGGTTGGGATGCAGATACAGAAACCCTCTCCTCTGGCATCCCCCCAAGGATTATAATCACAATTACGAATTACCAAAGGGAGCCATAGGCGCTGCCTTTGCACTCATGAAACAAAAACAAGGCTTCAGAACATACAACGAAAAGGCCTACCCCACTTACTCCTTAACACAACTACATCTCAATCATCTGTTTGCATGAGGACATGCAACTAGGTAATCAGGGGAGTATATTGGGCCCAAATTAAGGTATGATTCTCACCCTGTAAATACTTCAAATTATGTTATAATTTCGGGGGAATCCCTCTTCATACTAACAATAAATAATAAAAGATCATGAAAACAGGAAAAATCGTACTAATGATGAAAATGATGTTTTTATAATAGAAAATTGACTTCTCTTATCTCCACATGCAGGAAAGTAGAACACTTGGACTAATAGGAAATGGAAGCCAACCAACGGACAAAAGCATATGAAATCCTAGTAATTCCAGTGGCCGGTATAAGGCAAACATACGAATCCGAGTCCAAGAACTCAAACGATAGCCACACGCAGTGGGCTGTCATTTGGGAAACACTTTCGAAATTTTGAAATTGCCTTTAAAATGGCAAAGGACGGAGGAGAAGGGGAGTCATAAACAAGACATGAAATTCATTCTGTAATAGACAAATAAGGAAAAGTATGTCTAATTGCGTTTTTTTAACATCACTAGATGTAATATAGAGCTTTGAATAATCATCTTTTGAAGTTTTTACAGTGCTAAGGATTCTGGTGGTCTAGGCCCAACTTCTGGAAGCTCCACACACTTTTTCATAGTCTGTGTAGTTACAGAACCGATGCTTATGAATCTGACGCAGTTGTAATGTATATCTACATTCAATACAAATACAGTTATCTTTCTTCAGGATTGTTAGAAATTGCGTTCTTAAAGTAGGACAAGTGCAATTGTATTTTCCAACTTACGGCAATGTTCTGTTATCAATAGATAGTTCCAGTTCCTTTAATATCATTGCATTTGAATTACAGATCGTAGAATAAGCTGATTTAAACATTATCTGTCTTTATGAATTGCGTTATCCTTCTATCATAACGAAGTTTTCAACCATCGATCAATGTTGATTAATTAAGTCATAAAGAGAACTCCATTGCAAAATTACTTAATTACTTGCTACACAAGTTATTTAATTCGCTTTAGTCATACTCCTATTTCATTACTGTCCATCTTAGTTATCTTGTCGTTCCATTACTGCACAACTAGTTATACTACTGTTCCATTATTGCTCAGTTAGCTAGACCGTTCATTCAATTCGATTCCATTACTGATTAGCTTAGTTATACTTTTGTTCCATTCAATTCCATCGCTGTTCAGTTCAATGTCTGCTTGGTTTATCTAGATTGTTGTTCGGTTCAATTAAGCTGATGTTTCATTCCATTAGAGAAACACAAATTCTTGTTGCTCAATCCTAGGTTAAAAACCCATCTAAGTCACCGCTCAGAGGATAGGCAAGTTTAGGAAGTTAGTAAATTCTCCCTCATAATTGACAAGGAGCATCTGTAGACAAACTGACTTGCATATATTGTGCTGACACCCTTGGAATAAAAGACTTACCCCGGATTGATAATTAAATGAGGAAGCACTAGAGTTGTCAATAAAAAGTCACCTCTTTTAGAACCAACACTTGTCAAGTAATTATCAAGAAGTCATCAAGAAAAAGTCTATAACCTATAAAAAATTTTACGTTCTTCTTGATGTCTTCAAGTAATGCTTTATTATAGGTAAGCTCACAAGTAATTATCAAGAAGAGAATTTGTAATAATCTTCAACCCTCCAAATTATCAACATCGAATCGGAGCTAACGTGTTGAACTCAAGGGCTTCCTAACAAAGGAGACACTCCAGGAAGAAAAAATCAAAAGGTTGGTTGGAAAATCAAATCAGTCTAAAAGGAGGACCTTAACTTTTGAAGATATCCTTCATCAAGGATTCAAGATCTCCTACATTGAAGATTCCTATCTTAAAGATTTCATCTTCAAACATCGTTAAGAAATTTGCAAGACACTCTACTCAAGTAAGTATCTATGACGCTACTTAAATCTGTCAAGATGTCTTATTGTAAAGAAAGCAACAAGCTGGTTGGGTCATCAAACCTTGGCGCATGGAAGAAGAGGAAAGATTTGAATTTAATTGAAGACAAAGTTATGGACTATATCGAAGGATCTACAATTCAACACCCAAAAGAAGATGCTCCAACTCATGCCAAGTACATGAAGGGATAAATTAGAGCCCAGAGGATTCTCATAGAATACATTAAGGATGCTCTCATTCCCTATGTATAAAAACTAAAGACTGCAAAACAAATATATGAGAAACTGGTGGAGCTATTCTCTGTGAGTACTGCAGGAGAAGCAATCTCTCTGAGACAAGAACTATACAAAATGAAATTATCAAGGGAAGTATGAACCAATCCATAATTTATGAGGATTTCTAAAATAAGAGATCAACTGTAGGAACTAGGAGAAGTAATGTCTGACACAGAGATGACTACAATGGTGTTGAATGCTCTACCAGAGGAATGGGGAAAGTTCACTTCTATTTTATACGGGAAGAAAGAAGCCACCCCATTCCATGATTTACGGTCTCTATGTAAAATAGAGGACACAAGAATAAAGGCCAATGATGATACATGACCAAGTGAAGAGAATCATGCCTTTGTAGCCTCATACAAGAAGAAAGGAAGAATAAAAGAAGGAATATGGACAACGTACGATGCTTTGGATGTAATGAACTTGGGCATTATAAAAGAGATTGTCCTAAATATGGAAAGGAAAAGAGGAAAAAGGAAGAAGCCCATGTCACTAATGAAAGGGAAGAACCGGATGCTAAGAAATATAAGTAAGAGAAAGTGAGAGATCTCTATTATGATTGATATCATCTTTCTCTTTAAGTCATTTCTAATTGGTTGTAAAATAGTATGATAGGAAGCAATGTACATTAATAAGAATCATGGTAGAATCATGGAGGGAGGTCTCAATGAAACAACTTGTGGAAAAACATCTTTGATAAATATGCTGAAGGATGGTAGTCATCAAGATAAAGGGTCATCATGAAAAACATAATTTTGGGATGTGATGACATATTGATGGAGCATGCCAAGGGAATGAAGCTCTTCATTCTAGTAAAACTGCTGAAGGATGACTTAAATGAAAAATATATGAGGTATGTATATATTTATATGTTGACACCAGATCCTGTGAAGTCATGTCATATGGTTGCAGGTAATGGACTTCTGTATTTAGAAGTATGATCTATGGAGGAGTATCTCTTAGTGCACTAATAGATGAAATCAAAATAATATGTCCTCATGGAATATTAGGTGGTTGTATATAAACAAGAAACTAGAAAATTTGTAAGTTCCTGGGAATGGAGAATGTGCAGAAAGGAAGAGATCATGAAATGCAACCATGTCAAGAGGCAATTATCATCCAGAAGCCAAGAAGATGTTACTAGGAGATCTCCTAGGAGGATATGTAGACTCTAACAGAAGTCTGGTAAATAAGAAGACCCTTGAAAAAACATATCATTAGGAGATGTATCAATCTGAATAGAGGATTTCGATGCCTACAGGAATATGTCATGGTGAAAGATCATCACTGAGGTAACTTTTGTTTTAAAAGTTCATATGTATATGTTTATCTGGATGAATTTGTGCAGGGCTGCTAATCATGAGAAAGGATGTATGATCCTTGGAGATGATTCAAATAAAAGTAGCATGGCATAACGATGGACTAGATGAGAAGGACTTATGAATCACTTTCTGATATTGGACAGGACTCGTGACTGAAATTAATGGATGATCTGTGCCCTATGAATCCAAAAGTTGAAGATTCCTCAATATCGAAATCCATGACATCAAGGGGGGAATTCTTCATGAGTAGCTGGATTGCTGCTACAAGACCTTGGTTGAGAGGGAGTCTGGTTGTAAGTTTCTTACTTGGAAGAAACTTGAAGTATGTCCTTCTTTTGTTAAGAGGGAGTGACATATGTGATTCTCTATTACATGTGTCATGCACTAGAACAGGGCTAACAACCTTAAGTCTTAGTGAAGGCAATGTGAAGAAAATGGATAGACACATCATTCTTGTCTTCACCTGGAAGACAGAATGGAGGATTGATTAATCATCTAACATTTGATACTCTTTGAGAATGAGATAGGTCATTCAATATAAGAGTAGTTGTGGACCGATATTATTTGAGGGCTAGTTACCCAAGAGAATACTAGTCTAAGAAGGTCATACTCTGGGAACGCCTATGTGGGGTATGTACCTTGGAGAGACAATGACTATGGTGTATTATAGTCATGTGTCTCACCAGCATTGTATCCCATTCTCTCGTTGAGAGATGGGGCTGTTAGTCAAGGCCTTGCACTAGGACAATGCTGGTTGATATGATGCTATACAGATGTGATTACTAATCCAATTATTTTTATGAGATTCTTCAGTTTGAAAGTGACTATGTACTTGTATGAATACCTCCCTAGTTAAGAGGGAGTGTTGAAAACTGTGACTATGATCGGTCTTAGCAGGGGTTAAGTTTTCGCTAATAAAATATATGTCATAGTTCAATTGATTTTATTTTTGGCCTACAGATGTGCCTATTTTTGTATTTGATGAATCTATAGAGATGTGAAATGGTAATGTCGAATTTGGTCCTCTGAGAATTGGTATTGTAGACAGTTTTTGTTTGAGTTTTTTAAATGCAATTTGACAATCAGTATCCTATTGAAACTTTATGTCTTTTATATGTAGTTTGAATAAGGGCAAGAGATTTTTTATAAAATTCTCAATAAATCTTCAATAATAGCTTGCATATCCAAGAACAATTCTTACCTATTTTTGATTTTTTGGTGCTAACAAATTTACAATGATTTGGATTTTCCTGGATCTACTTTTATTCCAGAAGAGGAAATATGATGACCCAACACTACCCCTTATGTTAACATCATGAAACATTTTTCATTACTAAGAGATAAATTTGTTTCAATGCATATTTTTAAAAACTTTTCCAAGACTTTCAAACAATCTTCAAAATTATTTCCATACACATTGAAATCATACATATAAACTTCTACACATTCATGTATCAAATCAGAAAAAATGGCGAGGACTGCTCTTTGAAAAGTATTTGGTGCATTACATAAAAATAAGGGTAACATATTGTAAGCATATGTACACCAAGGACATGTAAAATTAGTTTTGTCCTGATCTTCTAATGCTATTTTGGTTTGATTATAGCCACTAAATCCATCTAGAAAGGAGAATTTGTTTTTCCCAGCTAGTGAATTTAAGACTTGATTGATGAATGTTAATGGAAAATGATCTTTAAGTGTTCCTTTTTTCAATTCCCTATAATTGAAATAGACACTCGATTTCCCATTTTTCTTTGGAACCACTACTAAAGGAGAAACCCATTGGTTGTCTGAGATAGGGTAGATAAATCCTACATGTAATAATTTTTGCAATTCTTCCTTAACTATCTCTTTCATCATTGGGTTCATTATTCATTGTGGTTGCCTTATAGGTTTAACAACGTCATCTGTATAAATATGGTGAATACATGTTTCAGGATGAATTCCTTGCAAATTAGTGTAATTCCAAGCAAATGCTTTTGAATATTTCCTTAATAATTCAACCATTTGTTTTTCTTATGATGGTTGCAAATTGTTTCCAGTGTTAAGAGATTTTTTAGGACTGATTTCAATTGTTTTTATTTTAGAACATGTGATTGAATTAACAGTAAAGATAGCATCAAATGATGTTTGCAGAGAATTTTTTATGAAATTTTCTTGAAAATATTGTTTTAGAATTTGACTTGCAACATTATATTGCATAGTTCTTAATTGCTCTGAAATATCTGGTTCGGAAATGAAGAAATATATTAAATCCCCGTTATCCTCTTCTCTGAAATAAAAAGCTTGATTAATGCTTAAATAGATTGAATTTATTCCTTTTTCTTGTTCCATTTCACTAGGCCATGATACCAAAGAAGGTGATTGAGCAGGAGGATAAAGTGTTATATGATTTCTTTCATTTCCATGTGATATAATCATGCTTCTCAATCTATAACCAATGAAGGCATCATATGCGGCTAACCAAGGTCTACCAAGAATTAATGGGTGCCCTTCTATATTTGACTTTGGTTGAAGAACTAAAAAGTCTACCGGATACTCCCAAGAGTCTAAAGAAACTATGATATATTCAAGTACACCTTTTGACACTACTTTAGATCTATTAGCTAGTTCTAAAATTATAGCAGTTGGTCGAATATTTCAAAAATTCAGATATTTCATTGTTTCTATTGTCATCACATTAATAACAGCCCCCAAGTCAATAAAAGTTTTAGAAACTGAAATTTTGTTAATGGAAATTATCACAATTGGAATTGCAAGATCAACATATTTTTGAATTGTACTATTTGTTGACATGAGGCTAGCTATCTTTCCAATCACATGAATTGTTGGTGGATCTTTTTTTATTTTGTCAATTTTCTTTATTCATAATTCCTTAATTTCCTTTGTATAGATTGGAATATCTTTAATAGATTTCAATAATGGAATTTTCACATAAGCATTTTTTAATTGATATAAGATATCAAATTCAGGAAGAGAAATTAAAGGTTTTTTCTCAACAAATCTTTTTGGGAAAGGAGGTGTTTAAGTCGTTATTGTGTTACTCTTTTGAATTTCATTATCTTTTATTATATAACGTGTTGGATTTTTTAGTACTCCCTTTTTCTTCTATTTGCTCTTTTATAATGATAGGGAAGTATTTTTGTAGAACTTTTCTAGAACTTAAATGAATATCTTGAATAGGAAGGGTTAGATATGTAGGAAATGAAGCCCCTTCCTCTGCATTATATATTGATATTTCTCCTTTATTACTCAGATTTTCCATTGGCTGGGCTAGAAATTGAGTTAGTCTGGGTGGTGGCTAGTTGGATGGAAGCAAAAGCTGCTGAGGTTGGGTTAATGGTGGTGTAGGTAATGATTGTTGAGGAAATTAATTTGTTTGTTGCGGTTGCTGAAATTTTTGATATGGAAAAGATTGTTGACAATAGGACTGATAAGGTTGTTGAGGATAGGAC
This sequence comes from Pinus albicaulis, assembly GCA_034641835.2. Classification (NCBI taxonomy): domain Eukaryota; kingdom Viridiplantae; phylum Streptophyta; class Pinopsida; order Pinales; family Pinaceae; genus Pinus; species Pinus albicaulis. The sequence continues at coordinate 231,575,144 of CM076580.1, forward strand.
TGGTATGGCTGAGAATAAAATTGTTGAGGAGGTTGGGCTCCATAAGCATGATCCGAATTTATGAAGGAATGAAACATAATACACATATAATCATAAATACAAATATGCAGTAGAATAACACTTCATTTCATTAATATCAAATAACTAAAATTTGTTTACAGACATAATGGAAATAAACTATTTAGGGTGCTGGTAGCTTATCTCTGAGAATAGATGTGGCGGTTACATGCCTTTGAACTCTGTGTTACAATGAGGCTTTGAAGACCTATATATTATTGAGAAACAATGGAAAAACATAAACATCCAAAAACCTAACTCTAGGAGATGAAACGCCAGAATATGGGCCCCGTCGGGGTAAATTGGTACATCAATCTCTCGGGGTTGTAATTTTTGCATAATATCTTCATTTGACGCACATGACACATCGTTAGAAATATCTATCCGAGGACTACAATTGTTGACAGTGAATGTTGAGTAAAAAATGGAGTCATATTCACAAACGTCATTTAGGGCCTCAAAACGGCTCCAGAAGTTCAGGACTTGAAAAACTGCTAAAAATAGTAAATTGTGATACAATTAAGGAAACTGAAAAATTGAAAGAAATAATGGTGGGGGTCTAAGTGGCATAGGTGAGTGGCCACCAATATCCACCCGGATCAAACCATATCCTCACCAACCTTGAGAAGGCTAGTTTTGGGTTTGCTAAGGAGGCCAAGCCTGCCAAGGCATAAGAGGATTCCATAGATTTTGAATAGGATATTGATGATTTTGAGGAAATTGCTAAGCAATTTGTTGAGTAGGATTTTGAGGCATACCTGCAAATTGTGGTTGCCAAGGTCTTCTTGGTGGTAAATAATAAAGATATTTCATTCCTTGAAATTCTTCCATTTGGTTTTCCTCCAATTCCTTCAACTTTGGACAGTCATTAGTTGCATGATTTTCAGTGCAAAGTCCACAAACATGAATATTGTCTAAAGGACATTCTCTCAAGGGATGCTTCTTTCTACATTTAGGACATAAAATTTATAATATTTTGTTCCTCTTATTTCTTTCTTTCTTTAAGCATATCAACTTGTGTCCCTAATGTATGTAAGACATCATTTTTGAAATCTTCAAATAAGTTTCCTAATTCAGCTCTTGTTATACTTCGTGTTACTGATTTGGTAACTTTAGAATTTGCATCTCTCTTTCCAGTTTTAGCTCTTCCTCTTGAGTATTTTTTACATAACTCTACAATTTCATCAAATGGTAAATATGAAATATTTCCTTTACCCATCACATTAATAATATCAAGATACTCATCTCGTATACCTTTTAAAAATATTGTTCGAATGGTATTAGAGTTTAAAGAATGATGTTTAGATTTTTGTAAGTTATAGAGAAATATTTCTAAATATTCCTCTAAATTTTCATCTTCTTATTGAGACATTCTAAAAATATCATCCTTTGAATATCTAGGCCTACAGTATGCTTGATATTTCTTAAGGAAACATTTTCTCAAGTCTTCCCAACTATTAATAGTATGTTCCCCTAATTCCATGAACCACTTTAATGCAGCTTCTTTAAGAGTAGCATGGAAAATAAGAAGATTATGTGTATCATCAATATAACCATAGTTACGACATAGAATATAAAATTCAAACAAGAATGAGTTAGGATCTTCAGAAGACATACCATAGAAATTTGGTACTAAAACAAAAGGTGGAATATTTTTCATTTTTACCTCTTCTCCAAAAATTGCTCTAGTGTCTAAGATTGGAAATCCAAAAGTAGTTTCCTAGTCGTTTTCTACTCTTTCATCATCTCTTATATTATTTTCATTTTCTCTTTTGGTATCTTCTTCTATTTTCCTATATTATTCTCCTTTCCTTTCCCATTCTCTTCGTTGTATTTCATATTGTATCTGTTGTTCAAGAGTTAGACATGGAATATTGGATCCTTGTCCTTCTTATGGAATCTCTTTTTAAGATGTTTCAAATGTTTGAGTAAAAATATGAGATTGTATGTATTCAACTTTGTCAAGTTGTTCAAGGATAGGTTGATCAATTGGATTTCTTGTTTCTTTTTTGTTTCCTATTGAAGATGTTTCTACTTGTGTTTTTTTTCTCTTTACTTCATAAGTCAACAAAGTTTTTCTTTCAACAAGAGTTAACCTTTATCCTGAATGTTTTTTTTTCCTCTAAATCTTCCAAAGTTTATTTTCTAGCAATTGGTGTTAGTTCAAATGTAGATGGTCCTGCTCCCACCAATGGTTAAGATGTTTCAAATATTTGAGTAAAAATCAGAGATTGTATGTCTTCAAATTTCTCAAGTTGTTCAAGGATAGGTCGATCAATTGGATTTCTTGTTTCTTTTTGGTTTCCTATTGAAGTTGTTTCTACTTGTGTTTTTTTTCTCTTTATTTCATAAGTTAACAAAGTTTGTCTTTCAACAAGAGTTAACCTTTATCCTGAACGTTTGTTTTTCCTCTAAATCTTCCAAAGTATATTTTCTAGCAATTGGTGTTAGTTCAAATGTAGATGGTCCTGATCCCACCAATGGTTGAGTGGATGGGGAGCCTTTTTTTATATATCTACCATTTTCATCTCTTTTTCTAGGCATGAATAACCATAATAAAAAATCCTAAAAATCCTAATTTTTTTTTTTAATGTTTTCTAAACAAGCTTCCTAACTAGCTGTATCTAGGTGTGCTTCCCTGGAAATGACACCAAAAATTTCAGTCCAATTTATTGAGATAAATTAGAGCATGTTTTTTAATATCAATTTGGGTTGGTAAACTTAGAAACACACCCAAAGTATATGGATCTTAGATCTAACTAGTTTAGGAAGTAATTGCATAGATATTAAAAAATGAATAGATGCATATTACAACCTGAAAATGGGAAGCTATAAGTATAAAGTGTTGAATATGAAGAAAGCATAGAAAATCTGATCTATGAAAGAATATGGAAAAGTGAATATTGATTTTATTTAGTTTTAGTTAACAAGGAAGAGGCTCTTGTCTCATAGGTCTTGGTTGTCCTTCCTTATCATTTCTATTCATTCAAAAAAACCAATTTCACTTATCTAAGTTACTAAACCATAAAACATCCAATTCAAGAAAGCGAGAAGAAATGAATGCATACATACTGATTTCATTTCACTCTTAGTTAACAAAGAAGAGGCTCTAACTTAGAGACCTGGTTTTTCCTTCCTTATTGAAACTAACCATTTGAGAGAAATCATTTCCACTATATCAATAACCATGGCAAGCAAGTTTGTAATAAATATTCACAATTGATCAAAACATAAATGCAATATTAACATAGAAAATGTAAATGATAACGTGCATTTATGCACATAAATTAACAATAGTGTACTTAGCTCAGTATGGGGCCCACCACCTTTTCCTGGTACACCTTCAGATAATAAGCTACAGTAAAACACCATTCACATCATAGAAATGCATGCACAAGAAATCATGAAGCAAGTATCTCTCTCAAATGGTATCCAGAAAATACTAATTACAATGTTTGCTTAAATAGACTAAAAATATAAAAATATTAGCTATAATAGCTGCAAAAAATAACAAGATTCCTATTCCATCTCATAAGATCAAGCTCATCCCTATGTTACACAAAATATGGAAAAATTCCACAAAATCCTAAAACTGCCCCTAAATCAGAGGATTTCCTATGTGACTGGTCAAGTTTGACTAGCATTGACTGGGCCTGTTTTAACTAATTTGGAGCTAGCCAATAGGTGTCTGTTACACAACACTTTGTTATCATCCCTGCAATCCCTCGTCCCGTACATTGGAGGAATAGTCCCGTGACTTGTGAATAGTAAAATGTCCTGAAAACAGCTTGATGTCATTCTTCTGCATAAGGGCAAGAATTCTCCTTGAGAACATTTCCTCAGGAAAGCCCCAAAAACCCATGTTTTGGCATTGGTACGAGTAGCTAGTTCATCCCTTACGCCGATGGGGAAAATATACACTAGTGGGCACGCCAGCTGGTGCTCTGTCCCTGTGTTTCACCTGGGCCAACCTGTTTTGGAATGTTTTTTAACAAATTGGAGGTGGAAGTTCGATTCTAACAACTTCAGAATGAATCATTAAAAAGAGGTTGGGCTGTTTGGCTCCGAATCTCCTTTTTTAGGAAGTGGTTTTCCACCTCTCATGGAACCTTCCTAAGAGATAGGACTCTCCCCAGGATTATAGGGATCCTAACCTCTCCTTCTCCCTCTATAGAAGCCTACCGTCTCTATTCACAACCTAGCTGAACATTTGGGAAGAAAACTATAGTTGAGTGACTATTGAGAGCAGAGATAAGGAGAACCCCGTATGAGAGAGAGCCTTGTCTGAATTCCCAACAAACTTTGTGAAACATGCTCCACTGGAAGCCTGCCAAAGGAAGAACGTGACGTCGAAACTCGGTTGTAATATTTCTTTCACATTTTAATATATGCTCGACTATGTTATTGGTTCCATCATTGTATTGCTCGTTTGTGTAATGCAATTTGATTCAATATTTTCTGACTGATTGATAGTTATATGTTTGAATTATTACATTGTATGTCGTTGTTTTTCTCTGCATGTGTAGAGGTGTCCGGACGCAGTGAGCGAAAGGATTGTGATCTGTCAAGCTAGGAACAGGAAGCATCAATTCTTCTCTTACAACAATAGTGTAGGAGTTGAGGTAGGCTATCCATCTTGGCTTTGTCTTTTGTAACTAAGAATCGATATCGTAGCGTGTCTTGTTTGTTGCTAGACCCACTCTTGGGCTAGTGGGACCGCCTTTGTTCGCAGAGGGGATTTACCTCTCCAACAAATTGGCGACTCCGCTGGGGACTAGTGTGAGTTAGTCCCTCTCCCATCGGGTTGTGTTTTGGATTTTTGTTTGATTAGTATGCTTTTCTGGTTCACCTTCCTTGGTGTCAAACCCCTGTTCAGCCCGCAGAAGACCAGATCTAACCTCTGTTTGTTCCTTTTTCTAATTTTCAAGGGTAAACCTGATTGGCACGGTTATTCCTCTTACAGTCATTCCAATTGGCACTAGTTTCTAGTTAGGCACCTGTGCCATCCCCTGTTTGGCGCCGATTACAGCCAGACAGGCGTGCCAACCCTAGTAGGTTTTAGGGTTTGCGTAGTTTTGGAGCTTTTGAGCTTGAGTTTTGGTCCTGGGTTGTTTTTTCTGATTGTTTGAGTGCTTTGAAGTCATTTTTGACTGGGTTTAGCCCTTGTCCTCTGGTTGTTTGCCCTCTTCTATAATTTTTTCATTTTAGCCCTAGGGCTTCTAGGTGCTTTAGTGTGCTGAGCCTCCCATGGGAGTTTTGGGTCCTTTGTTTCTCGGTCAACTTCGTTTTTGCTTCTTTGCATTTAGCCTCATGGATCCGTTTGAGTGATTGCATTTTTTGAATGATTGTCTTCTCTTTTGTTCAGTTTTGGTTTGTGTCTCTCCAAGCCTAGATTACATGGCTTGTCCGGGTCACTTTTGAGATCTTTCTTTTGATTTGAGGGATTTCATCATTGGTTTGAGTCTGGTTGTACTTGTTGTGAGTTGAGTAACATTGTGTTGTTTCAACTCTCGCTTCTTCGTTCTCAAATTGGTGTTGTGATTAATTTTTCGTATCATTTAGTGCATTTGATTTGATATATTGGAAAATACAAAAAAAATATATTTTTCATTCTTGATTAGTATAGTGAAAATTGGAAAATCTTTCGCATTTCTAGCATTATATAATTCTAGGGAAGAGCTTTTCAGTTTCATTAGCTTGCATCAGATTCAGTATTGGATGTTTTCATATGTTCATTTTGTTGCTATCACTTGGAAGCTCTTAACTCTCTTGTAGATAGCCTTTCATTGAACGAAATGGTATTTTATGGCATGTAGCTTGCATTTAGGGATTCGTGAGATTCAACATTCAATAGGACCTTGGAACTGAGACATAATTCAAGATCAAATTTAAAATTTATTTAATTGACCTAAGGAAGCATTGAAACCTAACGAAAATTTTTTAGTGGTCTAAGTTAGAGACGTGTTCCGACGTCTTTAAACCTAGCAGCTGTCACTCGCCATCTGGCTTCAGACAACACTAGTACAGACTTGTGCTCCCTGTACTGTCCAGTATATAAAGGGAGACCCCTCTAGGTTGCAATCCTTTTATCCGTAGGAAGCCGAGTCTGCCGCCTTGTAACCATGATACACTGGACACAACATTCGGGGAGACTACCTGCATGTACGTCAAGTCCTTGGTTGATTTCTCTTTCATTTTATAACCAAGGTGTATATGGTAGTTCACGAGAACCTGGTACATCCTTTTACTTAGACTACCTGAGTAGTCATTTTTTGATCTTTACTGACTCTATAAACTTGAAAATATCATCAAGTGCTTGTCCTTTCATGCTTGTTTCCAACCTAAAAGTGATAGAGTCACCTTTTGCCTATTTCTCGACTCTTAAAATATGAAACAACAATGTTTGGTTTCAGTGTCATAAAATTAACTTCCTGCGAAATAATTTCTAGTTAGAGTTATTGTCCTTAGTGTGCTTTCAGGGTTGTTTTCGATGGCAACTTTTCCAAGGTTTTCCAATCAAGGAATCCCCTCTGAAGGGAATCCTAGTCCTTTTCCTGCTTTAGGAAATATTGGTGCTCCCTACATGGCCACGTTATCCCTCCCTGGGTTAACTGTTGGGTTGCCTGTTTGGTTGTTTTCAATCTCTGTGGTGTTGAATGTCCCGGCTACTGTTCAATCAGTTCCTTCGCCTGAGAAAAATCATGTTGACTCTAAGGTGGACCTCTCCCCTTCTTTGCCTATTTCTTCATCCTCATCTTCTACTTTGCCTGGTGGAAGTTTGGATTCTAGTACCCAGGTGGCTAAGAAGAAGAAGAAGTCAGATAAGCGAGAGGCTAATTCTATAATTGTTGCTCCTAAAACACCTGCTCTCTATGAACCTTCCAACCCTCTATGGAAAGTTAAGTTCCCTTGCATGTTATGCTAGGGAAACCATCTTCTTCGAGATTTCCCTAGCATTCCCAAGGTGCTCGAAGTATGGTCCAAAGGTCGTACACCATTGCCTTTGGCTTCCAGGAGTCAGGTTGGGGGCACGTCTTCAGCTAGTGCTGGTAAAGCTCCTAATAAGTAGGGTAAGCTTGCCAATCCATGTAGGTTGTGTGAAGGGCACCATGCCATTCACCTTTGTCCATATATGGCTGAAGCCAAGAGAGTTTTGGACAACTTGACTGTTTCTGCACTGTGCCTTCTCGCTGGTTACAAACAACTTTCTTTGAGTCCTTCACCAGTTGATTCAATGATTAGTCAAGAGTCATCCTTGCTTGATCCCACTCCCCCAGAAATTAACCATCATGAATCCATCCCTGACCAACCATTGGTCATGGGATCGATTGATCTGGCTCCGTCTGCGGTGCACCAGGTCTTTTCCATCGAGAGTGGATCTCATATCCCTCATGTTCTTCTTGTTTCTTCAGATTCCTCGGACTTGGAGAAATATTCTCCTGTCCCTATACCTCGGGAAGCTGTTCCTCTTCCTCTCGTGATGGAGGTCCCGGAGGATACCCCTCCTGCCTCCATGATTGAGGTCGTGGAGGATGCTCCTTCTTCTCCCGTAACACCAGGGGAAGACCATCTTGGTTCAATGGTAGCCCCTCCAAGTAGTTTGGTCGCTTCCTTTGATTGGGGTCGATTCGCAGGCTACAACCTTCCTTATTATGTGCCTTTTGAGGTCACGTTATAGACCTTTGATGTGGTCATACCCAACACTATTATAGATGAAGGCGTGGCTGTCAGTATTTTATCCTCAGCTACTTGGCAAGCTTTCGGTTCACCGCCGCTTGTGCCTGTTACACAGAATCTGTTGGTGTTTAACAGAGGAACTAGTCAACCATTAGGGATCCTTCCAAGGTTACCAGTTACTTTGGGAGGGAAAAATGTCCATATGAACGTGATGGTTGTTACAAGCCCTTTGGATTTTAATTTACTCTTGGGCCACGATTATAATTATGCCATGGGAGCGCTTGTCTCCTCCATCTTTCATGTGATGTGTTTTTTGCACCAAGGTCAGATTGTGACCATTGATCAGCTTGCGTTATTTAGTCCTAATATGGCAGCTAGTCCACCATCATCTCTGCTGGATATTTATCTGCTGGTTGTGTCATCCCTGCCGCATGTAAATTATGTGTCTACCTGTCCTGTGCTCGTATTCAGTGATAGTGCCATTGTACATCGTGTGCTGGGGGCATTGGGTCTAGACTTCCAAGATGTTTTCCTTCCATTGGAAGGGAAACCCTTGGAAGCTATGACTTCTTATTCATTTTGATGAGGTCTATCGGAGCAAGGTTCATCTGCTTGTGTCAAGCTCCTTAAACCATGAAACAAGGTCTCTTGGAGCATGGTTCATTTGCTTGTGTCAAGCTCCCTAAAAATGAAACAAGGTCATTCCAAGGACGATTCGTTTACTATGTAAACCTCATTAAAAAATGAATTAGGTTATGAGTACAGTTCTTTTAGTGTGTCAACCTCGTTAAAATAATGAAACACGGTCCTGTTCAATTCGAGTCTTTGATATGATCTCAATCTCGTAATTCGAACCTTCATTGCATTTGATTTCCATATACACTGAAGCTTGGGGGGCATGTACCTCGAATTGAGACACCATGCTGGGGGCATGCCCGATTTTCCTTGTCATTTTCAAGCATACTTTACTTTGTGTTTCGAGCTTGTGTAAAAATGAAACCCATCTTCAAGCATAGTTTACATTTGTGTTTTAAGCTTGCATAAAACATAAAACTCATTTTCAAGCATAGTTTGCGTTTGTTCTTTTAAGCTTGTGTAAAAATAAAACATTTTGGTTTGATGCATTTTGCGAACTTTTAACTTTTCCATTGGGTCATTACTTATGCAGATTATTTAGCTGATACATTAGATAACATTGTATTAGACATTTACATAACATATAAAACATCATCACATATGTAAAGCAAGATCCATGTAGAATATATATATATATATATATATATATATATATATATATATATATATATGTCGAGTGTTTGCAGCATGTGCATCGTATAAAACCCAAAATAATATATGTCTGTTTCAGTTACGTCATGAGACAACATGTCTCTCAAAAATGTGTAGAAGTAAAGCCTAATGCCTAGTCAACATGGTGCTCATGATAGCACATCACCGCCTGTACCAACCGCCTCAGTGAACGGTGGTTACGGCTGGGCACTCCCACAGTGTGCCTCTGATAGGCTCGGGGTACGTCATCAAAACACACATAATCAAGGACCCCACGGGTGATTCCCTCCAAGTTTTGTACTAGCTCCTCATCGATGTGCTCCCCTGGGGGGTCAAAGTCGTGAGGAGTCCACCTCTTTATGGGAGACATGCCTGCAGGACGTTCTGGGCCAACATCTGCATTCATATGAAATTAGCTGTCAGAACATGCATATATACTAAAAAATCATAAAACTCATAAAAATAAAAAATGAGTCTTACCAAGTTCTTCATCCCAGTCCTCTCCCTCCAAGAGCGGAAGGTTTGGGTTTCCGGTAAAATATGTGCTGGCGTAGGGCCAGTCCTCCACGACGATCAACTGTCGTCGGAGCTAGTTAAAGAACTCAGGCCTCCAGGAAATCTACTGGCCGCCCCCTGCCCTCAGCATCAGTGTCTCCCATCAAGCCATGCATGGCTCTCTCAGTGGTGGATCCAGGACTATGGCCTTTGGTGCTGAAAAATAGGTAGTCGTTCCAGGAAAAACGACACCAAGATCGACCCATACCCAAACTGTTTTAGTTTGGTCTTCTTGCATTTTGTGAGTTGTCATTTGATGTTCACGGTCACAGCCTCAGCCTAGTTAAAGATAGTCGGGTTCATGCACTCCGAAGCAAGAAGTAGTTGTGTCTTTGTGGCCTCGTGTGGTGCCTGCGATCCTGTAGCCCGCGTAATGGTGTGTAGCACTACTCTCAGTGCTAGATTAGGGACGGTCTGAATGTCCACTTTCCTTCTCCTTGTTCCTTTGCTTGCCCCTGGGCACACCCTGTTCATGACCATTGACATGCTTTCTCCTGAATGCCTGGTACCAGTTAGAATAGGGACTGGACCCCTGCGTGATAGTCCAGTGAAGAAGTATACATCTAATACTTCGAGCTCAAGTTCCTGGTCTCAAAGTTTGAATTTCTCCTTGTCCTCATCCCAAATATTGATGAGATACTGCAGCAATTTGGGCTAAGCCCGGAGACATGGCGTCAGAAAGAACTTTTTTAGCCCGCAATTTCTAAGAGCATTCATACATTGCTCGTTTTCCATTGCCAATTCATCTTCTTCGCTATGTTCTCTCTCTTTCCATTCAATAACCATATTTTTCACTAGATACCTACATCAATCAATCATAGGAACATATAAATCTCCTTGGGTATTAAAAATTGCATTTCATTGGTTGAATTTTGAGAAATTTTAGCCGGATTTAGTGTTGCGCCATTGGCGCGACTGTTTTGCTAACAACCACGCCAACTAGCATGATCCCTATGTAAAATAGGGTGGATTGGTGTGGGTCCGTGCCCGAAACCCGTGCCAACTGCGAAGCCCTAAAATTTGATAATCCTCCCCTAAAGGACCTCAAATGACAATTAAATGCAGTAAAATATAACTTAAAAGATGGAAAAAGAGGTCGGCTCTCACCTGAACCAGACATAATTCGATTTGGTCCACTGGATTGATCACACTCGTCGCCTGTAGATCAAAGAAGAAATGGATCATTGTTGCTCTGCAAAGAGGTAAAAGTGAAAAGTAAATATTTATTACCACTGTTGGTCTTTTATAACTTTTCAAAGTCCTAAAATAGGTTTTAAAACATATTTATCGATATATTTTCATATTATTTTCATGGGATATGTTTTACACGCGTCTTTTTGTGCAGCAATAGGGTTTTCACATGGTTTTGACAAAGAAACTAGTTGTATTTTATACTTTTTTGGACTCGGTAAAAACACGAAAAAGTCACTTCTGGAGTCACCTTTCAGCTCTTTTCTGACTCTCTAAAACTGAAAATATTGTCGAGTCACTTGTCGTTTTGAGCTCGTTAAATTGGCTACGAAGCGATATCTACCTAGTAGACGTTTACCCCTTTTTCGGGCTGGGATAGATTATTTATGAAAAAGGAATACCCTAGCCCATCGCGACTAGGAGGTTTTCTCAGACACAGTTTTCTACCTTTTCGGATCTGAGGAACTATTTAAGAAAAGGGACTGTTGGAGTTTTATTTTTTGCCTTCTTTTCAAACTCTCTAAATATGAAAAGATGTCAAGTTCTTCCTTTGTCAGACTCGTTAAAAAATGATGACATCAGACTCCGTCGCAATGACGATACTCGAGTTTCTCCTTCCTGGGGCTCGTAAAATGTACTAGGTTGGATTTGTCCAAAGGACAAACTTACATCGCAAGAACATGCTATCCCCTTCAAGCTTGTTTCCAAAAATAATTGGGGTACTTGCCAGAAATGGTGGGGGAAAATGGAACCAAAATCATAGTCGTGTTGGCAGTATGTCGCTCTTGAACATGGCACTTTTCCGCATTCGTGTCGGGTTGGGGACATCTCATCCCGTTATCTTCTTACCTTCATGGGTTTGGGTAATCTCTTTTGACTGCTCATCTGCTCTTTGCCACATCACCATGACCTCAGATCCCTTGATGTCAAATACTGCCAAATCCAGTTTCGTGCTGCCGATATGTTTAAGAGAAGTTTGCCTCTAAAGTTGTCAACCTCCCTCTGATTCTCTGTTGGTCTTGATTCACAAACATCATGTTCCTCTTTCTTGTGTCAATGATGTGGGAAACATTATGGCCCACCTTCGATCAAGGTCACTTCCTATCTACCTCAGCTCATTATCCAGGAAGTTGATCTAGAGACTCCTCCCAGGTACCTTGGGGCCTGCATGCCTCAATGGCAGGTTCTTCACATTCGACGCAAGGTTTTCATTATTGGCCTTCGATTGGATGATTCTACGGGTGTTCGACGCTAGATCACTGTTCACATTCCATGGATTGTACCTCTTGTACCTTGAGAACCATTGTCATTATTGGTGGTTTCTCTCGTGTCTGTTAATAGTTTTCATAATTGGCTAGTAATCAGACAATGTTCTTGCATGTTCGACTTTAGCTCACGTATTCGAATGCTCAAACTTGTACTTTGTTCGGGTTGAGATGGAGCAGAAGACCTTGGATTTTGTTTGATGAAATCCAGGCTGTGGGTTCTTTGTGGATTTTTATGACTTATTACATGACTCTTTTGATTGGATGGTTGTGACCATACCTGAGTCTACTTATTGATCCTTATTTTGCTGGATGGTTGCGTCCATACCTTGGATATCGGTTTTTGTACACTTTATTATGGATGGTTTCACCCATACCACATATCATGTCTCAGAGATGTCAGTTGTATTTGTGCTCACAGGTATTCCAACGTTAGTGTTTTCAGTTGAATGCGTTCTCATAGAGAATTTCACCCCTCCTTCTCTCTCGGACCTCATCCTTTAGGGGGCATCTGTTACACAGCATTTTGTCACCATCCCTACAATCCCTCATCCCGTACATTGGAGGACTATTCCTGTGACCTGTGAACAGTAAAATTTCCTGAAAACACCTTGATGGCATCCTTCTGCATAAGGGCAAGAATTCTCCTTGAGAAAATTTCCTTAGGAAAGCCCTAAAAACCCATGTTTTGGCATTGGCGCGAGTAGCTAGTTCATCCCAACTGCCAATGGGGAAAATATACACTAGTGGGCATGCCAGCTGGTGCTCTGTCCCTATGTTGCACCTGCGCCAACCTATTTTGGAATTTTTTTTAACAAATTGGAGGTGGAAGTTCGATTCTAACAACTTCAGAATGAATCATTAAAAAGAGATTGGGCTGTTTGGCTCTGGATCTCTTTGTTTAGGAAGTGGTTTTCCACCTCTCATGGAACCTTCCTAAGAGATAGGACTCTCCCCCATGATTATAGGAATCCTAACCTCTCCTTCTCCCTCTATAAAAGCCTACACTCTCTATTCACAACCTAGCTGAACATTTGGGAAGAAAACTATAATAGCGACTATTGAGAGCAGAGCTAAGGAGAACCCCATAAGAGAGAGAGCATTGTCTGAATTCCTGAAAAGCTTTGTGAGACACGCTCTGCTGGAAGCCCTGCCAAAGGAAGAACATGACGTCGGAACTTGGTTGTAATCTTTCTTTCACATTTTAATATATGCTCGACTATGTTATTGGTTCCATCGTTGTATTGCTCGTTTGTGTAATGCAATTTGATTCAATCTTTTCCGACTGATTGATAGTTACATGTTTGAATTATTACGTTGTATGTCATCGTTTTTCTCTGCATGTGTACAAGTGTCCAGATGCGGTGAGCGAAAGGATTGTGATTTGTCGAGTTAGGAACGGGAAGCAACACTTCTTCTCTGACAACAGTAGTGTAGGATTTGAGGTAGGCTATCCATCTTGGCTTTGTCTTTTGTAACTAAGAATCGATATCATAGCATCTCTTGTTTGTTGCTAGACCCACTCTTGGGCTAGTGGGATCGCCTTTGTCCACAGAGGGGATTTACCTCTCCAACAGTGTCCCTCCATCCATGGTTCCTTTAGTTTGTAAATATGCCTTAATTTCGTGCCTAGGTACCCTGCACATATGACTTTAAATGAGCCATTACGGGAAATTTTGTCTCTACCATAAATGAATTTTAATACTCAATTTCTACTAAGAACTCTAAAAATGAAAAGACATTATTAATTTACCTTGATATTCATTAAAAGAGGTAAAATTTGGTAAATATGATAAGAATATAGTGATAAATGATGGTAAAATGATGGAATAGGTATTATAAAAAAGGTTCAAAATCGAGAGCTACTGAGATTCAACAGAAAGAGTGCGGTAGGTCTGGATTATTGTCCCCTAAACCTATTTTGGATGTTACCCTTGGATATTAGTCATGTGCGATCTATTTTACTGAGCTTTGGGCTTTAGTGATGATCCTACATGGGAAACCGTAATTTTGGTTGTGTTGTCCTGCTCCCTCATCCACATATATCACTACCCTTCCATTCATTACAACCACATTCATCATTTCTCCCACCTGGGTCCACATCCCTCCACTAGGTCCACATAGGATTAGCCTCCCCTTCCCCTTTCCCAAATCTTGGTTCAAGCCTAAAACAATGCCCCAGAGGTTGATGCAACTGAAAATAAAAATAAAGGCATAATTGGCCATATTCAAAAAAAAAATGTACCACAAAATTAAAAATATGGCCAAGCCAAACGTTTTTGGCACGTGGGAAAAATCCAATGCATGAGCTCTACCCCATTCCCATGGCCACCACCCTGGTTCCTGTAGGCCATATATGAGCCTCCTTTATCATTAAGGAACTCGTGATTGTCCCAAACCTTGGTGGGAAATGAACTGTACTACCTTAAAGGGAATATCCACTGTTATACCTTACACATCATGATATTATCCCTTGAGCCTCGAGCAATGAATCAAAGAAAAATCATAAAAGGAAAAAGGCACATGAAGAAGGGTGGAAAAATCAAGGTCGGGGTATCTCATGCACCATGATTTCTCCCTACTAAAAAGTGTATACCCAAGTGTGGGCTTCCCTTTATTAGCTACCCTTGTACCTCGACCTGTGGCCCAAGATTGCCCCTTTCATTACCTACTCCGTTCCATCACTTTATCACTTTCCACCACCATTTGAAGGATGTACCTTGGACATACAGTCCCCTTTAAACGTAGAAACCACATAATATATTACTTGGTTAATGCCCCTTGGAGCTTGGAGACATTAGCACATGCCAATTCCCACTATGGGAGCGAATGCCATTACGAATTTCCCATATGTTGTCAATGGTTTGAAAGCCTTTTAACTCAATTTATTTAAATGACTTGTTGTATTGGAAGGCAAGGGGACACATTGGATCTTATACAAAATTGCAGTTGGTCTCCATTTTGGGTTTGGTATCCCTATATGGGGTCCTAACTCTCCATAGGGACACATTGGCACATGTAGGGCATGTGTAGAGGTCCATGGGCCTCCATAGTAGAAAACGTCATCCAATGGATCCCCAGAGTCATTCAGATATTCCTTGTGGTTCACCTATTGGAAGAGGAGGATTCACTTGGTTCATCATGCCCAATCAGCCCCACAGTTACTTTATGCACTTGGAAGATGATCGAGGCCCTGTATGATGATGTGGCATCACTTAAACCATCATTTATTGCTTGCAAATGGTATACATGCATATTATATAAGTTTGGAGACCGATGAGGTTACTTGTGTGCCCCCACACCCATTGTGAGCACCACAAGTTTATTATATGGAGAACAAGAGGCCAACCCCTTGTCCACTACTTTTGTGATTCCTATTTCACATTTATGGCACATATGGACTTCATCAAGCCTCCTCCAAGGACCAACGACATGTACTATTGATATTTCTATCTCTTGAGATTCATATTCTTTTGTTTATGAGTTAGTTTGGTGAGCTCGTCACCAAAAGTTAGTTATTTTGCACAATATTTTATTCTATGGGATAATTAGACCCAATCAGCTAAATCAAAATCGTTATAATTATATAAATACAAGTGATGTGATTTCATTTTAGCATCATCACTTGTATTGGACTTGTATCTCTTTAGAAAACTTCGCTATCCTTATTGGAGAAAAGTTTTTTGGAGCACGGAATGAATTTGATGTTTGGATTATTTTCTCTTGCCTTGGAGCTTCTTGATTGGAAAATTTTTGATGGCTGTATATACTCTTAATACATGTAAGTGAAATTTAATGCAATTTTTTCTTTCTATTTTTTTCCACATACATTGTTGCTTGGATTTTTCTATACTAGGGCTAATATACTGCATCCATTTCTGTGAAGTTGTGGAAATTCTATTTCTAGATAGTGATGCTTCATGTATGGTCTATGTATTATGAATGAATGTTCCTAGAGATGTTTCATCATTGAAATTCATCTTGATAAGCCATCTATTTTTCAAAATGAAGTACAAAGCTCTTGAATTTTCTTTTGTTGTTTCCCTAATGCCATGTTTGAGGCCTCCTTGACATAGAACATTCAATATCCATAGTCATATTTACTCTTGAATCCAAATCTCCCCAAAGGATTAGGCACTGTTACACCATAAAGGTGATCACATTTAACCTATTTTCCTTCTCCCACTTCTTATTTTCTAGGTCTAGTCCTCTAGGTCTCCTAGGGAATCATTTATCTTGCAAACCACCCACTGAAAAAAATTGATCTCTTGGTATCCTCTGTGCCAGGGTTTCTCCTAGGCACCCTCCAGTTTTGAAGCAATTCCGATGGTGGGATTGTGAGATACCTCAAGCCCTAGCCTCAAGATCAATTTTTCCCTTGGTTTCCTTAGGCTAGAGACCTCATTTGGATCCATTCATTACCTTGTATTGAAAATTCATTCTTTGGCCCCTTCCCCCTTCCAAATTAGGTCGAGTATATCATTGGTTGCTAAACCCTACCCACTTGACCTACCCCCGAATCCACTTGGTCCTATGTGGTCCCACAAGCTATTAAGGATTATTCTTCAAAGGTAACTTGGAATCCAAGCCTATACAAGAATTTTAGGTTTGAGAACCTCCATTATAAGATACCTACCCTAAAAATAAACCTTGAAATTCTCCTTGAGAACTTCCTTGAGAGCCTTCAACCTTTCCTTCCAAAGCAAGCAAGATATACATTTGAGCCTCTCTTGTGAATAGGTGGGCCTAATATCACCCCTCGCCCTATCATTGATCTATTTATTTTTTGGTCCTTATTATATTGGGTCTCCTCCCATCGATGAAAGTATGTAAAGAGTAGGGAGTCATAGCCGGGGTGACAGTGGGATATTTCTCCATTATTTCCTTTGATTTGGTAGTTTCCCTAGTTTGCTTGAAGGCGAAAATATTCCCCCTTTAACTAGGGCTACGGAAAAAAGGAAGGAAAAAACTCCATCACCTGTTGGAACCACTCATCTCCTTGAATTTGATAAGGTCAGTGATCCCACCCCCAAAAATGGAAACTAGTTCCACCACTAACAAGTCCAATATGACCAAGAGTGAAAGAAATTTGGTTAGTTTCTTTTCCCCTTTGAAATTGAGTGACAATCCTAAACCATTGCCTAAATAATACAACTGATGGTTACCCAAGTTAAAAGGTGATTCTACCATGAGTGCCCGTGACTTTATTGAAGAATTCTAATGGCACATGTCCCCTAGAATGATCTTTGATGAATATAGGATCATGATGCTTTTTATTTTTTGATTGAAGGACAAGCAGGAGAATGGTACCTTAGTCTTCCCCCAACATGCATTGATTATTCTGATGAATTTGAGGATCTGTTCATGAATAGATGGTCATGAAATGCCCAAGGAACCTTTAACATTGAGAATTTTTATCAAATAACTTGGGGAAGGGAAGACATCTAGGAATTCATTCAAAAGTTTGATAGGATATTTCGGGATATCCATGATCACCTAAAACCATACGATATCAACATCCTTGACAAATTTATTAAATTTTTGGTTAGCTACCTGAAATATGCATTGAGGGAAAAGAAGCCTTATACATTATTTGAGGTTAAAGAAATAGAAATGCAAGTTGAAGAAAACTAAGAATATCAAGAATGGATGCCAATGACCTCCCTAAGACCAAAACTAAGGCCAAGAGGGAAAAGTCTAAAGATCAACATGAGAAAACCATTTCGACCAGCCTTAAAAATATGGAAGATATTAGTGAAGAGGTCCACTCATGGGATATGATAGTTATGAATAAAATCACCACATTGGAGAAGGCCCAAAAGTCTAGTTATATTCCAAGGGGAAAGCCATTTCCTAAAAAGCAAAGTGAAGAAGATAAGCTAAGCTCATCTCAAGTCCTGAACACTTTTTCTCCCACCAATTCAGTGGAGAAATACTTGTCTTCTCAAGATGAGAAAAATGAGAATGATGAGTGTGATAAGGAAGAGGTATATGAGTAGTCCAACCTTGTAGAATTTTATGTCTTCAAAATTTTTCTTTGGGGTTCATACACTCAACTTCCCGTTTGTGAGGTCACAACCAAAGAAGAGAAACATGAGCCTATTCTTAATATCGATACTAGTAATGGAAGATTCAAAGGGGTGCACTATTCACAAAAGGATAATAATAAGGACCCCACAACCTCCAAGGAACACAAAAAATATGACCTACCTCCCAAGAAAGACCCTCCTAAGGAATCTCCTTCTAAAAATCCTCCTAAAAAGCATATCCCTAAACTAAATCCAAGCCTAAAAGGGATCCCCCAAAAGGAAGGAATGCCAAGAAGAAATAAAAGGGAAAAAAAATTGGAATTAACATTGATTTAGAAGCTACTATAAGGAATATAAATATACTCATTCCTCTAAAAGAGATTGTGAAACTTAATGAACAACGACATAAAATTAAGAGGTCCTTGGTTTTGAGGAGGAAGAATTACCTAGAGACTTGAAAAACATTCACATTCCTAATCGTAAACCTGGACATGAACCTTTTATGTTCACTTTGGCTCTCAATTATGATCCAGGTGGATATTGGTGGCCACTCGCCTATTCCACTTGGGGCCCCACCATTGTCTCTTTTAGTTTTTTTTTTCACAACTTACTATTTTTAGCAGTTTTTCGTGTCCTGAACTTCCGAAGCCATTTTGAAGCCCCAAACGGAGATAGTATGCCGAAGTTACATCCCCGGGAAGTTGAAACACCAATTTACCCAAACGGGGCCCATATTTTTGGCACTTCATCTCCTAGGGTTAGGTTTTCAGATGTTTAGAGTTCTCCATTGTTTCTCCATAATAAATAGGCTCTTGAGCCTCATTGTAACATAGTTTAGAGGTTTGTAGTCGCCACATCTCTTCTTAGAGATTCGCTACCAGCACCCTAGCTATTTTATTTCCATCATGTTTGTAATCATATTTCTATGATTTGATATTAACGAAATGAAGCCTTATTTCCACTGTATTTCTATGTTTATGGTTATTTCTGTATTCTGTTGCATTCCTGCATAAATCCGGATTAGTGGTATCAAAGCGGTCTGCTTTTTTCTCGATCCTTCTTTGCATGTCCCCAACGAGGTCGGGGTATAAGGAGTTAGGGCTCAATCTAGTGGAACCTTTGCAATATCAGCCTCGCAAACCCCGACGGATGCCCATGGGGGATGAGAAGAAAGATGAGGGAGCAGGAGATCCTATCAAAATATTGCTCAAGGAGGCCCTCGAAAAACAAAGGAGCGCGATGATGGATAACTTTGCCCAGATCCTTCAACGACTGCCCACTGGCGGCGCATCTGCATGCATCAGCCACTCTGGAGGTGCGACTCCCTTTAAGGTACAAGTAAACTTTGACATTCCCATATTTAAGGGTCAAATAGATGAAGATGTTGTAGATAGATGGTTGAATCTATTAGAAGGATATTTCTCGATTCATGAATTTTTCGATCGGGAGAAGGTTATTTTTGCACTCCTTAAAGCTACCCCCCATGTCAAGGTTTGGTGGGAAACCTACTGTGAGAAAATGGACGAGACAAAACCCTCTCTGTTCTCAGCTATACCCACTTGGAATTATTTCTGAGATGCCATCAAGGAACAATGCTACCTCGTGGGGAGCTATGAGGAAAAGTACATACAATGGACCACGCTGCAGCAACAAAGGGATCAAGATGTGCATGAGCTAACAAATCTGTTCCATACCCTGCGCACAAAGTTGGGTATCAAAGATTCAGAGAAACATTTTGTGCTAAATTATCGTGGTTGTCTGCACAGATACATTCAAGAGGAAATGGAGTTCCTCGACATCTCCTTGCTTGGTACGACATATCGGTATGCTGCCAAGATTGAGCAGAAATTCCAACAAAATAAGTGGTACTTTGGATCTGCGAATCAAAAGCAAGGGAAAGGTGCCCCCAAAACACAGAACAAAGGACAAAGCCAAGGCATGGTGGCCCAAGACAACTTGCCAAAGACACAAGCAAAGAAAAACACCGCAAAGCCAAAGAAGGACACAGGAAGGTGGTGTGAGTTCCATAAGAGCTCCACTCACAACACAAGTGAGTGTTGGGCTAAGCAGTCACTAGTGGCTGAGATGAGGGCTTCTGAGTCAGATGCATGCTCTGACTCTGAATCAAAACCTGGCAAGGTGAATGACAAAGGGAAGCAGATTATTGATGCGGAGCCCAACGTTACTGTTTCCAATACGAAGATCCAGAAGGAGGAACCAGAAGATCCAGAGGAGGCAGAGTGTCTCTTCCACTCCCAGATGTGGGTAAAGGGTTCCCCGATATGGTTCATTATCGACAATGGGAGCCAAAAGAACCTCATTTCAGTAGATGCCATGAAGAGGTTGGGCTTGCTGACCACAACGCACCCACAACCATACACCATCGGGTGGCTTCACCAAGGACAGGATCTTTGCGTCAGCCAACAGTGTCACCTTCCCTATAGCATCAAGCCCTTCATGGATTAGGTATTGTGTGACATTGCTCCTATGATGTTTCTGATGTATTATTAGGCCAACCATACTGGTGGAAGTGACATGCTATATATGAGTCCCGGCCTCGCACTGTTATTGTTACTTTGGGAAATAAATTGTACAGGATACCGGAGGTACCACCGCCTCCCACTATCTCTTTGGTTACTGCAAAACAATGCAGTAAGCTCATTTCCCAAACCAGGATTTTTTTTTTCCTAATGATCTGCCCCCAGGGCAAGAATAAGACTGTGGCCACAACCTCTAGACATGGCTCCTCTGCACGACAACAACAAATGGACAAGGTTGTGGAGGAGTACGGGGAAATCTTCACCTCACCCACAGGGGTGCCTCTACACTGTCAGGTCAAGCACCCCATTGACTTGACTCTAGGTGCACCGCTACCCAATGGACCAATCTATAGGCACTATGTTCTAGAGAATGATGAAATCAAGAGGTAGATTCAGGAGCTGCTGCAGAAAGGTCACATTCAGCCAAGTTCATCACCTTGTGGGAGCCCGACCTTGTTGGTACAGAAGAAGGAAGGGACATGGAGACGCTGTATTGATTATCAGGCGCTGAACAAGATCACTATCTGGAATAGGTACCCGATCCCACAGATTGATGACCTTCTGGACCAACTCAAAGCCTAAATCTTTTAACACGGTGACTTGAAGTTTAGGTATCTGAAATTACCTCGTAGAACCCTACGATGTGTGGAAAGCGCCTTCAAAGCCAGGGAGGGCCTTTTAGAATGACTCATCTTCTTTCGGATTGACGAAATGCTCTGCAAACTTCATGAGGTTGATGGATGACATCTTGTCATTACCAACTCATTTCTAATTAGTACTTGGATGACATTTTGAAGAATCCTTGACCAGACTTGGGAAGAGCACACTCCACCAGATCTGAGAGTCTCAAAACCTCTGCGGCAACCTGCGTTGTGACTGGTGGAGAAGTGCACTTTTGGCATGACCCAGGTTCAATATCTGGGATACATTATTGATGAAAGGGGAGTGCATGTGGATCCAGCCAAGATCCAAGTCATTCGGGATTGGCCAGCCCCAACCACTATAACAGAGCTTCGCAGCTTTCTGGGTCTTGCTAGTTTCTACCAGAGGTTCGTGTTGGGATTCTCTCATATCACTTGGCTGTCTTTATTTTTCACCGAGGAGGAGCGAAGAAATTGTATTGATCGGAAATCTCAACAGAAGGCGTTGTGGGTGGCTGTATCACCTGCATTTACGCCCCTGGGGAGAGACTTTACTATGTGCATACAACACAGTTATAACCGGGCTCTCCACAACTCAACTGACCACAACCCCTTTCAGGTGGGCTTGGGATTCCAGCCACTATGTCCCATTGACGTAGCCATGCCATTTGTAGCTACTGAGGACGATTCGTCTCATGTATAGTCTGAAGCTAACAAAGTAAACAACTTCATCGAGCGCATTCAACACATTCGCCAACAGGTTCATGACATATTGGACAGAGCCAATGCTAAGTACAAGAAATGACATGATCAACATCGGGTGCCACATAACTTCCAAGTGGGCGAAAAAGTGTGGCTACATTTGCAGAAGGAGTACCTCATTAGACCCCACTGCAAGATTCACCCACTCTAATATGGGCCGTACACCATCACCAAGGCTGTAGGGAACAATGCCTTCGAGCTCAATATTCCACCATTCCTTGGTTTGAACCCATTATTCAATGTAGACCACCTTCGTCCCTACTTCCCGCCTCTATTGGACACCTATGACATTGCAGAAGAACTCACACCAAAAGAGTTAAACCCAGACTACATGGAATAGGCCACCACAAACTATATCATCGACATGCAAATCAAGAACACTCACCAACAAAAGATCCAACTGTATCGGGTTGTCAAAGCTAGCCAAATCCTGCACCAAGGCAAGTGGTTCACCAGGGACCAAGTTCAACAGAAGTTTCCTCATCTCATGGAGGAATTCAACGCAATGGGGACCATTGCTTCCTAAGGGGGGAGGAATGATCCAAGTGGATATTGGTGGACACTCGCTTATTCCACTTGGGGCCCCACCATTGTCTCTTTCAGTTTTTTTTCACAACTTACTATTTTTAGTAGTTTTTTGGGTCCTGAACTTCCGGAACCATTTTGAAGCCCCAAACGGAGATAGTATGCTGAATTTACGTCCCCGGGAAGTTGAAACACCGATTTACCCAAACGGGGCCCATAGTTTTGGCGCTTCATATCCTAGGGTTAGGTTTTTGGACGTTTAGAGTTCTCCACAATAAATAGGCTCTCGAGCCTCATTGTAACATAGTTCAAAGGTTTGTAGCTGCCACATCTCTTCTTAGAGATTCGCTACCAGCACCCTAGCTATTTTATTCCCATCATGTTTGTAAGCATATTTTTGTGATTTGATATTAATGAAATGAAGCGTTATTTTTGTTGTATTTCTATGTTTATGGTTATTTCTGTATTCTGTTGCGTTCCTACATAAATCCGGATCAAATGACCTCTTATTGCATAATTCTATGCTATAATTAGGGCCTTTTTCCAATATCACACCTTTAAAAGTTATGAAGCAATTGGGTCTCAGCATCACTAGGCCATATAAGAAGGTATGTGGTTTTAACTCTAAGCCTATGGAAGTGGAAGGTCTCATAAAGGATATTATGGTTTATTTGGCTAGGAATCACGATATATCCCTTCTCATGGATGTCATTGTCATATATGTTCCTGATGTACGGGAATGCTATTGTCTAGAAAATGGGGAGCCACTGTTGGGGGTCATGTTCAAATGGAATTTTCATACACCACTATCTTGCAATCCGATGGAACTCCTTTTATCCTATATAAAGAGCCTACTTACCTTTCTCATGTGATTAAGCATGGACCAACCCCATACTACAAGACACATGACATTGAAAAAACCTTCCCACATTCTCCCTTCACAAGAAGTCTGCATCCTCAAAAGACCACATGATAAAAAAAAGAAAACAATAGAAGCATGAGAGAGAATATAAGGTTGGGGACTTGGTCTTAGTTGATAAATACCAAATGCCTCTCAAGTTTCATGGAGAATTTTTGAAGGATTGTTACTATATTTCTAAACTTAATGACGAACTATGGCCACAATCGGTCAATTTAAATCACATCACCCATTTCTTTGATACTTGAAATTGTACCATATGCATGTTAGAGTAGGATGCATTTCATGCTGATATTCACATTAGAACTAATGTCATATGATATTTATCATGTTAGATTAGATGCATTTAGATTAAAATTTACATATTTTATTATATGTTGATTTTATAGCTTAACATCAAGCATGGGTGATCACAAGACTCCGTACAAACATGCTACCCTATGGGATTTAGTCTTTGATATGTGCAAGTGACAGGTCTATGGTAACATAGAGATTGTTGATGTTACTATGACCTCCTGTTTGAGTAACTTCGTCTGCTTTTCGAGAGATCTTGTCCCAATTGGAGCTATATGTTATCCACCATTTTGTGAGTGATATCGCTAGGAGAAAAGTTTCTCCAAGATGGTCCTTAGCCGGAACCCAACAACCCCTTGTAGCCACCAAATAACTTTTTGTGCCATTTCTATGACACTTGAGCTAGCCATGTGGTCCCGTGCCCATCTGTCATGATCGTATGTTTCAAGGTGGGCCTCCCAAACCTAAAGGTACTCGTCATTTGGTAATTGAGTATTGTAGTTTACTTGTGATGTAAATTTTTGGGCATGGATTAATGGGGGGATTCGGTGGAAATATTGAACTAGGTATATGCTCTTGTCCCCTAGACCTCTTTTGGATATTACCCTTCGATATTAGTCATGTGGGATCTCTTTTACTGACCTTTGGGCTTTAGGGATGGTACTACATGGGAAACCCTAATTTTTGTTGCATGGTCCCACTCCCTCATCCACATATATCACTCCCCTTCCATTCACTACAACCCCATTCATCATTTCTCCCACCTAGGTCCACATCACTCCACTGGGTCCACATAGGGTTAGCCTCCCCTCCCCCTTGCCCAAACCTTGGGTCGGGCCTGAAATGATGCCCTAGAGGTTGATCCAAATGAAAAGAAAAGTAAAATAATAATTGGAGACATTCAATAGGAAAATGTACCACAAAATGCAAAAGATAGTTGGACAAACACATTTAGCACATGGGAAAAATCCAATGCATGATATCTACCCCATTCCCATGGCTATCACCCTAGTTCCTGTAGGCCCTAGATGAGCCTCCTTTATCATTCAGGAACCCATGATTGTCCCAACCCCTGGTGGGAAATGAAACACCCTACCTTAAAGGGGATACAAATTTTTATACCTTACACATCATGGTATTATTCCTTGAGCCCTAAGTAGTGAATCAAAGAAAAATTATAAAAGACAAAAGACATAGCAAGAATGGTTGAAAAATCAAGGTCATGGTCTCTCATGCCCCACAATTTCTCCATCCTAAACATTATATACCCAAGTGTTGGCTTCCCTTTATTAGCTACCCTTGTACCTCGACATGCTTCCCATGATTTCCTCTTTCATTCCCTAATACGTTCTGTCACTTTATCGCTTGCCACCACAATTTGAAGGATGTACCTTGGACATACTATCCCCTTTAAAAGTAGAAACCACCTAATAGGGTACTTGGCTAACCTACCTTGGATCTTGGAGACATTAGTATATGACAAATCCCACTATGGAAGGGCATGCCATTATGAAGTTCCCACCTGTTTTCTATGGTTTGCAAGCTCTTTAACTCAATTTATTTAAATGACTTGTTCTACTGGAAGGAAAGGGGACACATTGGATCTTATGAAAAATTGCAGATGGTATCCATTTTGGGTTTTGTTTCCTTATATAGGGTCCTAACCCTATAAATGTATATATTGGAACATGTAGGGTGTGTGTAGAGAGCCATGGGTCTCCACAACAACGAAAACATTCCATGAATCCCCAAAGTCATTCAAAGATTACTTGTAGTTCAGCTATTGGACAAGGAAGATGCACCTAGTTCATCATGCCTTGTGATGAGTCCCATTAATTATTATATCTTGAAGACCATTATGCTATCCTCCAGCCTTATAACTATCCTTTTCTCACATTAATTCACATTTTTTATTATAATATATTTAGTAAGAAGAGTAAAAGGTGTTTGTAATAATATGTGGCCTAATGTGGTTTAATTGTAGGAAAAATAATCATTTTTGAGGTATTTACTATGCAAGGGATTAATGGAGACAAACATGATAGAATATAGGTGTTTTTTACACCTCCTTAACTCCCCAACTCGACTTGGGATCACAATATAGGGGGTTCAAATTAATTGAAAACTGAGTAACGCTTAGTGCAAGTGAAGCTCAAGAGGGACCATATCCACCATTTTTGAGATCAAGGAGCTAATCAGTCCTATTTTCAAGGGAGTTTCTATCAGCCACCCTTTTGTATAAATAAACAAGATGAAAATATCATTAGGGTTCAAAGTTTTGATTCATATAGGAGTAGTTATTGAGCTCAGAACTTAACATTTCCATTTTTAACTTTCATGTTATGTATGAGACTATTATTTTCTGATAATGAGAAGCTATTTATTAAGATGCATCTAAGTTAATTTCAAAGGCCTGAGATCCTTGGGGTTGGACCCAACCTAGAGGCTTTGGTCCCTCTTTTGTATTTCTATATTTTTCTTAGTTCCAATAATTTAATAACTTTATTTCATTGCAGTAAAGGTTAAGCTATAAAAACCTGTGATTTCAAGCTTCTATATTACCTCTCTTGTGGGAGAATGGTTGGAAGGATTTACAATCTCAGTCCAAAAAAATTGTGTTTATGATTTCTTGGAAATAGATAGATGTTAGTTGTCCTTCTTCATATTTATTTTTTGTAACTTAGGATTCAGTTCAGTGTTAAAAATATTATTGTGGCATAGAATAGATGTTATTCAAATTCAAATCATCTTTTCCATCATAATTTATATCACTATATTAATGATCAATGGATGTATGTATGCCACTATTTGTAGGGATGTGTTGATCCGTAGGGGAGGGAACCTCTTTCATCTCCATTTTATACTTCTCCATATTCTCTTTCCATCCCACAATTCTTCTCCCAAAACTATGTCTCCATAGTCGCTCTTCCTAGGAAATTAAGGACACCGTGTGCATTCATCTTAGTGAAAGGCATACCTATGAGGGGTCTTGGGCTTGGATAGGAGGATTTCACAACCTTCCTCCATTCCCTCTCACCTTCATCAACCTATTCATTCCCTCAAGACATCATCTCCATCGTAAAAAGGCTCTTGGAGCCCCTCCTGTAGCAATACAAGACCTCCTATAGTATGTAATATTCCAGAACTTTAGCCTTCATCTAAATGGAATATTATAGTTGGTTTTATCACTAGGTAGGTGAATAAATGGGTAAGGAGACCCATAAACCCCTTTAGAAGGAATATTGACACTCCTAATGTGAAAGGAGGAAGAATAAGTAGTTGGATTAAGCACCTTTGGGTGTGAACAGGGAATGGATCATGTTGATTCAGTCAACTTTGACCAAGTCAACAACGTTGTCTAGATAAATTGAATCTCCTTGATGTACAGTGCAGTTTTAGTGGAGGAAAACTTGCATGAGCTTGGTGGCCAATATGGATGGGACCCAATATGGAGAGGTTCACTTGCTATATATGGAGAGGATGGGAGCATTTGTTATTCATGTTTTAGATTATCATTTTCTATTGGTCTTTTTAGACTTGCTTCCTCTTGCTGTTTAGCAGGTTTGTAGTGCTGTTTAGCACAAGGGTGTTCCTGGTCGAGAATCCCTACCTCATCCTCAGGGAAGGAGAGGTTATTTGGGATACATTTCCTCATTCTGGAATTTTGGCCAAGCTACCTCCTTCAGCTACAACACAATTTCTGTTTAGAGCTAGGTTGTGTTGCAGGGTGCAGCAAAGGAGGATCTCTTAGAGTCATTTCTAGGCTTGTTTTTCAGTGGAGAGGTTGTCTATTCATTGGAGGATCAGAAAGGAGGACTCTCGGGCATGTTTTTACATCTTTGGCATCAAGCAAACCATATTCTATCCCTCACAGCGTAGTCACCATCCTGAACTGCGTTATTTTTGGAGGCATTTGCTGGGAGGGTTCATTGAGCTCATCAGGAGGGTCTATTTTTGAGTAGAGGGATCAACCTTCTAATTAGAAATACCATTGGAGGAGGAAATTATTATTTCAGATCTTTCATAACCTCATTTTATATCATATCCATTTTGCAGTGGCATACTAACCCCAGGGTTATTTTTCACATTGTATATTTCTTGGTATTTCTAGCAATCCTTTCCGGGTTGGCTAGAAATCTTGTATTAGAGCCCACATCTTCATTGCTGGGAATTTATTTGTTTATATCGGCCACATTCCATTTATATATGTATTCAATAGTAGCTACACTGTTATATACAACGCTGTCACTGCTCTTCAACATTCTATACAGTTGCAACAACTCATGTGCTGATTGTTTTGATCATTGGAGGCTTGTTCCTATTGCTTGAGTGGCTTGTCCCTCATGATATTTTTTTATATTTCTGCTGACATCTAAATAAAATTATGGCTTTAAATTGACCTCTATTATATTATATTCAGATTTTCTGTGTTTTACATTATTATGATTTGTATTGCTGCTATTCCTAATTTGGGATATTACAGTGGTATCAGAGCATAATCTTGGCTCAGCCTGTGCATCCAAGACATTATTCCATTAGGAGGAGTAGCTTCTCCATAAAATATAAGATTCATAGAAGAAACAAAGGCATGACTCCATTATTTAGAGAGATGAAGGAAGAGAGGGCCTCCTTGCTTATTTTCCAAGCTATGAAACATAGCAAAGAAGATCTCAAGGAGATGAAAGGGGAGAAGTGTAGGAAATTTCTGAGAGGGTTTGAAAGAGAAGCAAGCCCTAGCTATTCACATGATGGGTGTGAGAATTTAGCCACACATACAGATCCACAACGCAGTCTATTGCCCACATTCACTGCAAGAAGGATGGAGGAAGGAGATGCACCAAGGGAGGAGACCTTGAGTGTCTATCTTCAGGAGTATGAGTCTTAATCATGGAGATTCAAAGAGAACTTGGACTTCCAAGGGTTTTTCCAACTCAAGGAAGCTAGAAGATCTAGCAACCATAATAGAAGCAAGAGGGGTAGAATCTTTATATCTAACTTTGATGGATCAGCAGAGTGCACAACCAAGTCTTGGGTGGAGGAGCTAGATTCACATTTCCAGCTACACCAAGTTTCAATAATGGAGGCCATTAGAGTAGTAGCGCTGCACCTCAAAGGTAATTGGTGGTTTAATAGTTATTCTTCATTTTATCATGAAAATGTAAACACTTATGCTGGGTTCACTAAGGAATTGGTGAGAATATTTGACATTAAAAATTGTAAAACATCTCTTGTGGAACCCAAAAACTTAAAACCTTTGCATGAGTTGGAGAGATCTATCTTGCCCACTGCACTCCATATTTCTGATGAAGGGGATATAAACATGCATGGTACCTTGACAAGGGAAATATTCCCACCTTTTGGAGAACCCTATTCTATTGGTGAAGACATGGAGAAACCTCCTTCAAGGGAAGACCAAGATCAAGGGTTTCTCATTGATGATGAGGCAATCTCACATATTGATGAAGAGGATGAGCAGAGAAGAGCTAACAATGCTGTACCATTGGGAGGAGACCCATCACCACATGGATATGGGAAGGGAGCCATTGCTTCCATTGGAGGAGCCCTTGTGTCGTTGCAAGGAGTTCCAAATGATACAACATGTGGGAACCAAAGCACAATTCCGGAGCAACATGCATTAGTTATTTTGGGTTGTGAATCTTGTCAGATGGAAGGAGAATAACGGAAGGAACAACATCAAGGGATGGTGAACATTCACCCTTATCTATTCTGGGAGGTTTCCACACAAAAGAAGGAGACTGTATTGTGTAGTGAAGAGAGGGACAAATCAGTCCACTCATATATACAGTCCACTTCAAATTTTGATGTCTCACTACATGGGGGCATTCCACCTGGGAGGCCACCAGATCTAGAGTTGGTGGGAGACATTTTTCCATTTGGTTCACCAATATTAGATTTCGGAGGGGTGAAGGCCTTGGAGGAGTCTAGTATAGTGCAAAGAGTTTGGGATAGACTCAAGGAGGAGAGAGATATTCTCCCATTTTCAGCATTACCCACTCTCACTACATATACTGCGCTGACAGAAGTTGCTGCAGTGATGGAGGATGGAACCTTCATGGTGAAAGGGAGCTTCTCCATGGGTTTGGAGAAATAGAGGGTACTTCATTTGAGGAAGGAATCCTCCATAAATTGGAGTAGATGGAGGCCACTCATGCTTACATTAGCCAAGATCAGGAGGTTCTTTTTGGATGATAGCTTCTCATGGGAGGCCAACTTCCAAAAGTCACCACTTCTAGTTGAGCATGAGAAGCTGCATGATGGGCATGGTAGAAATTTGGAGGATGACTTTGGCATGAGGTATTTCAAAGGAGAGGACAACAGCATGTGGAGAGCTTCAGATTTTAGATCTTCAGCTCTGTCTTTGAGAAGGATTGATCCATATTGAAGATCTCAACTCTTGGTAGAGTACTCTAAGGATGTTTATGCTTTCCTGATCCTTGATGACCCTGATGAAGATGATAGATACATGGTAGTTGGAGAGACCATCTATTCTTATGGTAGAATATTCTTGACTAGAGTTTCTGAGCTCAAGAGGAAGCTACTACATGCAACACATGTGGAATTTCTTTCCATGCACTTTGATGCATTTCATTTTTTGATGGAGGAGTTCACTTGGGAGGGAATCCAACAGGATATACATCATCATATGGAAATATGCATAGTGTAGATGGTGATAGAGAAGATTTCACAACCACTTCCCTACTCATTGGAGGTGAGAGAGAGTTTTCAGTTGAGCTATTTCAGCTCAAGGACCATAGTACATGGTAGAGGAGGTACACATTTGAAATATGATTGGCACTTATTTACTGTATCTAAGTAGCATGTTGTATTAAGAAGATACATTCCTTCTTATACATTATATTATGATGTACTTCAATACACTTGTAGCACTGGGATTGGCTATTCTATTTTTTTTTGTGGGGGAAGCCACATGATTTTTGGTGTGCATCATTGACACCACATTATATATTCATGCTTCTATATTATAGGATGATTGTGGCAAAAAACAAGTGGCTGGGAGAGCACTTGTTATTACTTGATTTGATGCAGGCAAAGGATGCATTGCGTTGGTTCCTTGTATGGAACTATGATCCACTTTCCAGTTGTCATATGACAATTTGTTTTCATTGGTTTTTGCTTCCATGTATTGCTGATATTTTTATGTTCATGGGAAGTTTGGTTTGGAGAGTGGGACAAGAGCTAGAGGTGCTCATTGGAGACATGATTCTACCTACTTTACATGTTTCATGTTTTAGGAGAGCCAATGGGCAAGCCATGATTGCTATGCTACATCTCTTTCCTTCACATGGGAGGAGCCATTTGAAGGACTTTAGTTCTTGGAGGAGGCACTTCATGGCTGATTTATTTTATGGGGTAAATTGGGCCATTCTTGGAGGCCATGTCATTTCAGTCCAAGATCAGCTACAACCCCATACTTACCACAAATGGAGAGAGAAACAACTTGGATGGAAAAATTTGATCTCTCCATGCAGCCCCAATACATTGGATAAAACCGGGGTTGATGATTCTTTTGATGAGCTACCTAGAATGGCTCATTTCATTTGGATGATAGCATGGGTAGAGGAGACTCTCATTGGGAATGAGATTCCATATGTTTATCATCACTCCTACCTTGAGGGGGCCATTGGAAAATAAGGAGGTTTCCATGTACACCTTCCACTTTCTCATGATGTACACCATTTGGTTTTGCATGCTTGGGAGGAATCATTGGAGGGAAGATTTATTGCATATTATGTTGAGCAGTGGTGGGAACTACTGATGAAGAGGCCACAAGAAAAGGAAAGGGGAGTTTTTCTACACATTTACAGTTGCTTGAGGACAAGCAAAATTTTGGAGGGGAGGACTGTAATATTCCAAAAAATTAGCCTTCATCTAAATGGAATATTATAGTTGGTTTTATCACTAGGTAGGTGAATAAATGGGTAAGGAGACAAATAAACCCATTTAGAAGGAATAATGAAACTCCTAATGTGAAAGGAGGAAGAATAAGTAGCTGGATTAAGAACCTTTGGGTGTGAACAGGGATTGGATCATGTTGATTCAGTCAACTTTGACCAAGTCAACAATGCTGTCTAGATAAATTGAATATCCTTGATGTACAACGCAGTTTTAGTGAAGGAAAACTTGCATGAGCTTGGTGGCAAATATAGATGGGACCCAATATGGAGAGGTTCACTTGCTATATATGGAGAGGATGGGAGCCTTTGTTATTCATGTATTAGATTATCATTTTCTATTGGTCTTTTTAGACTTGCTTCCACTTGCTGTTTAGTAGGGTTGCAATGTTGTTTAGCACAAGGGTGTTTTTGGTTGGGAATCCCTACCTCATCCTCAGGGAAGGAGAGGTTATTTGGGCTACATTTCCTCATTCTGGAATTCTGGCCAAGCTACCTCCTTCAACTATAGTGCAGTTTCTGTTTAGAGCTAGGTTGTGTTGCAGGGTGCAGCAAAGGAGGATCTCTTAGAGTCATTTTTGGGCTTGCTTTTCAGTGGAGAGGTTGTCTATTCATTGGAGGATCAGAAAGGAGGACTCTCGGGAATATTTTTACATATTTTGCATCATTCCAACCATATGCTATCCCTCACAGCGCAGTCACCATCCTGAACTGCATTATTTTTGGAGGCATTTGCTGGGAGGGTTCATTGAGCTCATCAGGAGGGTCTATTTTTGAGTAGAGGGATCAGCCTTCTAATTAGAAATACCATCGGAGGAGGACATTAGTATTTCAGATCTGTCATAGCCTCATTTTATATGAGATTTAGTTTGCAGTGGCACACTAACCCTAGGGTTATTTGTCACATTGTATATTTCTTGGTATTTCTAGCAATCCTTTTCAGGTTGGCTAGAAATCTTGTATTAGAGCCCACATCTTCATTGCTGGGCATTTATTTGTTTCTATCAGCCACATTCCATTTATATATGTATTCAGTATTAGCTACAATATTATATACAGTGCTATCACTGCTCTTTGGCATTCTATACAGTTGCAGCAATTCATGTGCTGATTGTTTTGATCATTGGAGGCTTGTTCCTATTGCTTAAGTGGCTTGTCCCTCATGATATTTTTTTATATTCCTGCTGATATCTCATCAAAATGATGGCTGTACATTGAACTCTCTTATGTCATATTAATATTTTCTATGTTTTACATTATTATGATTTGTATTGCTGCTATTCCTAATTTGGGATATTACATAGTAGCACTTGTAGCAATCCTGTAGCACCATTTTCCTTCACTTTGTTTTCTCTCCACTTCAACCTTAGCTCAGTAAAGATGAATAATTACCCCAAGTTGTGATTTGATGATCAAGGTAAGCTCCTAGACCACTCTAACCATTCATTTTCCTCACTGCAAAATAGACTAGAATTAGTGATTTTCAATCACAAGCGTGATACAAGTTAGACTTATGATTGTAAAGCAAGTTTCAAGTAGATAAACGCTACATGAAATTATGTTACTGATTTTATGAATTATGCAAGATAGAGTAGCTTTAATTCTACTATTATATTATACATTTTCCTTTCATGTAATGTTAATTAGCATCCACAAGTTAAACAAATGGAATTTTCACTTTCATAGTTAGAATTAGTTTTCAATTGTGCTTTCATCAACAAGATTTCACTATAGTTAAGTAGGAGGAATCGTATCTAAACACCTTGATGTAATTTCACCATTGAGGGTGGCATGAGTAGAATCCAACCTATTGCGCATGTAGTGTTGTCACCTCTAAGTTTTTATGAACCTCGGGTTGATAATTTGAGTTGAGGAGTCTTTGGGAGTTGCAACACTCTTGGTGCAATACTGGGGCTCACCACTTTTTGGCGTTATTGCCGGGGAGGTGCTAAGTAGGTTTTTTTTTTTTTTTGCATTCAATCTTGTTTCCTTGAAAAAAGAGTGAAAAATAAATTTCATGCCTCATAGGAGTGGGGATAATCAAGGAAAATTCTTGCCAAAAACACCCACAGCCTCAAGCAATCAACCTTCACTATTCTTCGGTGATTGCGAACTTCCCTCTCTAACTACAAGGGAGTTATAAGACCCTCTAGGTGAGAAACCTAAAATTTTTGAAGAACATATTGGGGAAGAAGAAGAACACACTTCACCTACCCAAACTATGGCCGAGAACATAAAAAATGAGGTTTTCTCCATAAGAGAAACCAATGGAGAGGCTAGAATGAAGAATATAAGCCATGCTTCCCTTCCACACTTCCATGGCCTAACCTCTAGGTATCCTGAAACCTTCATGTTTGAATTTGTTGTTTTTTGTAGGACCTATGGCTATGCCTCTAATGAGCAGAAGTTGAAGTTGTTCCCCTCTACCCTTAAAGATGCAACCTTGTGCTGGTTTATGGGTCTGCCTAGGGGAAACATCACTACCTAGGGCCAAATGCAACAAGCCTTCAATATAAAGTACATTGAATACCATTGGTCCAAAGAAACTAAGGAAAAAATCTTTAAGGTGACTCTTGGACCTGATGAATCCCTAAAGGACTATGAGGAAAGATTTCAACTCAATTATAGGAGGGCCAACAATACCCTTGATCTTGAGTCATTCATACGAGTTCTTCTTCGAGGGATTAGGGAGGACGTGATGGAAACCCTAAACATGCTATCTGGAGGAGATATCTATAAATTACATTATGATGACTTCAAAACTGTATTGAAGAATCACTATAGAGCTTCTAGGAAAAAGGGTACGGCTAGTCAAGGCTTGGTCAATTCCTCTCCCTCCACGAAATCCATAAATAATGAGATAGGGAGCATGTTGGAGGATTTTAAGAGTTAATTTTTTCATACATTTTCATTGCAAATGGATACCGTGCAAATCAACATAAAGAAAGAGGAAGCAGAGAGGGTGCTAGTTATTTTTTTCCCTAGATGCACTAAAATACATCCTATGAATGAATTCCCATTGAACGTCATAGAAGTCTGCCTATTATGTGAAGAGAATCATGAAATAGACAAATGCCCCTCTTTTCCAGGCCTAAAATATGAATACCAAGGGACAGAAGGTGGGTCCAATAAAATTTTCTTCATTAATCAAAGAAGGCCTCAAGGACCTCGGCCATATCAAAAGGGCATGCAAGGTGCACAATACTCTTATTAAAATCCAAATAAGAATGCACCTTTCCAACCTTGGTACCCTTCCACTCATCCGTCATGGTCCACACCTCCTTTTTAGCCTTATGATCCTCCATATATTCCTCAACCTGTCAACGATCCTTTTCATCCATATTCCCTTCAATATTATTAATGGGGAAACCCATCACAAAGGTGGAGGCCTAAAACCAACCAAACTCCTCCTTTACTACCTCCACCCCAACCTGAAACACAACTC
Organism: Pinus albicaulis; assembly: GCA_034641835.2. Taxonomy (NCBI): domain Eukaryota; kingdom Viridiplantae; phylum Streptophyta; class Pinopsida; order Pinales; family Pinaceae; genus Pinus; species Pinus albicaulis. Next base: position 231,610,265 of record CM076580.1, read on the forward strand.
ACTCATCCTAATCCACCTAAGAAAACTAAAGTGCTTTCTCAACCCAATCCAAAATCTAACAATAAGAAGGAAAAAAAGGTCTATAGTGGAAAGACATATTATCCTGATTATGCTATGGAAATCCAAGGGATCAACCTTCAGTATGGAAGACTGCTCCTAGATATTCATCCACCTTCTCCACTTGAAGATCTTAAAGAGGAGAAGGAATCGAGAACTCCTCAAGTCAATCGGCCTCCATTTCATGTAAGGTTGATCCACCCTAGCCAACACACTCTAGAAGAGGTTGAAATTCTGGATAATTGAAGAATTTTTGTGTTAATATACCCCTTCTCCAGGCCATTAAAGATGTTCCCATCAATAATAAGCTTATCAAGGAAAAATGTTTCAAAAAGCCCGGGATAAGAAAAAGAGACACCCCCACCATAAATATTGTTGGGAAACTATCTGATATGATTCTTGGGAGGGTTATATTCCCAAAATACTTAGACCCTCGCAACATAGTAGTGGATGTTCACATTTATGGCATTATCGTCCCTAATACCCTGATTGATCTTGGGGTTGCAATCAATGTGATGACAAGGGAAAACATGCTAAAGTTCAATATCCAAGGGGCATTAAGGAAGACCAAGACAATTTTGTAGCTTACATATAGATCCATAGTATCTCCTAAGGGAATTGTTGAAGATTTTATGGTCTCCATTGAATCTCGGGAGTATCATACCGATTTCCTAGTTCTCCAACCCAAAATCAAGTTTAATGGCTATCCTCTCATATTAGGAAGACCTTAGTTGGCCATTATTGATTCCTATATTATTTTTAGGGATGGCAACATGAATATTAAGAATGTGCATTTATCAAAATAGCTCGTAATGTATCCTCTTGCTCAACCTTCTATTGAACATGACTTACCCTTCTGGTTAGAATATGAGGAAGAGGATGAATTGTATCACACAACACCCCTACCCAATATGCACTCTAGATATTATTATAGGAGGGGGGGACGTTGATGAACATGACCTCATTGACCATATCTTATAGAACCAACCTCCCATTTCATTACCAATTGATGAATTGATAAAATAATTTGGGAGTAGTCCTTGGATTGAATTAGGCTCAGTTGACTCAATTGCAGAACATTTCAAGATTATAGAGTTCAACCCATCAAGAACTTTAAAGATGAACCTCTCTCTCTAGTTCTAGTCTGAAAGAAGAATGGAAAGTGGAGGATTTGTGTTTACTATAAAGAGCTCAACAAGACTAGAAAGAAAGACCATTTTCCCTTTCCCTTCATTGACCAATTCGTAGATGGTCTTGTAGGAAAGAAATTAATTTCCTTATTGGATGGATTTAGTGGATATTGTTATGACTCAGTAATTTCTCAAGGTTAAAGAAAGAATTTATCGAGGTAACCAAAAACCTACTTTTGATTTTAGGATCTAGCCCTTCTAAACTCAGAGAGGGCTCTCTCTGTATGATTTAGCTTTATTTGAAATAGATATTAGGCTAGTTAATAAGTCATAGTTGGTTTTTGAATTGGTTTTGGTTGGAAATGTAGAGGAAGGCCATTGGGAAATGGAGTCAAAGAGGCTTGAGTGATCAATTTGTAGAAGTATCAAGCTTAAGTGAAATAGGGCAAGGTAGACATTACTACTGGATCTTTTAGATTTGGATGAAATGTAATAAAAGAAGAAGAAATGCTTAATCAAAACTAGGGAGAATTTAAGAATTCCCTAATATGGATATAAGAATAGAGGCTCAATCGAAGCTAGGGAGCAATGAAGAATTCCCTAATCTGGATATAAGAAGAAAACATGTATATTACTAACAGTTAAAGGAAGAGTGTAAGATCTCAACAGATTCTGTAGTAATAATCCTATTAGACAATTCAGAATTAAGAAAACAATAAAATGGAAACAAAGGAAAGCACATATACAATGAGGAAAACTTCACCAGTAGATATGGCACATGAATCCTGAAACAACTGCTCTTTTATTAATTCAAATAGTCACTTGAACTTAGTGGATTGCATCACCTGAATGGTGAGGTTCCTGGTTTCAAAATCCAACCTCTATTACTTCAAATGATGAAGTATTTATACAAATTCCAAACTAAAATATCTTGAAAAAATATCAAGATTTATTACAAATATCTACAACTGTGTTACATAAATAGAACTCAAACATAGGACATTAAAAATTAATGAATCTAATTGGCACTATATTTGTGAATTTTTGGTGACAAAGAAGAGAAATTCAAATTTGATAGCAACTCTTATTTGATGAGGTGGCATCCAAGTCACTAACTGTCTTTGAGCTTTTTTCTCCTGAATTTCTAAAAAATAGGGTCCATAAATCCTTTTGTATATCTCAATCCGAGATAGATATGTAAAACATGAAAGATGTTATTGTATATAAATATTTTTTCGAGAAAAACCTCTTTGAGTTTCGTAAAATTCCTCTCTAGTTTTTCACAATAGGCGCTAAAAAAATATGTGTAAAATAGAACTTTGCACAGTCCGAAAATAGGCTGTGAAGATGTACAAATATTTCTCATTCTGTAATACCTGTGCATAAAGTGAGATAGGTGTTTGTAGGTTGGCATATTAGGAACATAAAACTCCTTCAGTTTTGCAAGATTCATTTTTGATTGGCCATAATATTCTCTGCAAAATGATGACTAAATTGGAATTTTCTGTAAACAGTGGTTTCAAATATTGTTTAAGATTTCCAAAACCATAATGGCTGTTAGAAAAGTGAGAGAGGTTTTTGTATATGAGGATGTTATAAAAAAAACCTCTTTCAGATTTTGAAAATTCTTTCTCATCTATTTGTTTGTTCCATTTGTCTTCTTTCACCTATTTGTAACCTTCTGCTGAGTAAAAGCCTTTCCTCTCTGTTAGAACATTACTGTCTCTGTGATAGTTGTCTTTTATTTTAAGGAAAACCACTCAAATTCTCATTTCAAGAATCTGGAAGAAACATGTTTTTAACTAGTATTAAAATTGTTTCCTCAAGCTTCTGTTTAGCTAACAACCTCCAAAATAAAACATTTGTTAATGAAAAACTGGTTTGCAGTGAGGCAAGCAATGGCTTTAAGGAATGGGGAAGTCTATGAAACAAGTTCAGGCTACAGAAATTCAATTTTGTTGGCAACGGATTTCTTTCACAAATTAACAGAGGTGAGTAATTGAATGTATCATTGAAGTAGGGTTTTGGAACAATGGTGGTTCAACATATTGGTGTAGGGCTGTAGTAGTTTTCCATAGTGGTTTGGGATTTTTATCGCACAGTGGACAGGTGGAAAGTTAGTTTCAATTTCATGCATATGTGACATATTCATAATAGAACAGGGTTTATGAAACCTAGGTGGCATACTTCTCAATGAAAAAATGGTTTATCACACCGCAGGAAGATTGTTTACAGTTTGGGAGATGGGAGTGCGATGAAATATAGGCTTGACACGTAGCAGAGGGGAGAAATGAAAAAAATTTCATATCACAACCTCCAAGGTTTACTAAGCATCGTACTATTGAGGATGCGAAATGAAATTAGGGACATTGGATCTGTCAGAGGAAATCGGACGGTTGAATGCATTGGCGGGTTTAAAAGGTGGGGCCGAGAACTAAATAGGTGGAGGCCTAAGTAATATGTTGTAGGTTGTTAATAATGAAATGTGATGCGGGATGAAAAATACACTAAGAATAGTATAAAACATGATATCGGGCACATATTTCTTCATAGTGGGTCTCGATATAGCATTTTAGCATTTATACTTAGGATAAAGTATTTTTTGGGTTTTTTGGGTATTCTTGAATAAAAGGGGAATTAGTAAAGGGTTTTCACTTTTCTTAAGTAAAATGTGTTTTTCACTTAGGAAAAGGGGATTTTTGCAAGGGGGAAAAGGGTGAAATAAGGGGAAGGAATGAAATGGAGGGGATGGAGTATTTTTACAAGGGGATGATTTTTGAAGGAAGTTAGTAAATGAAATGACTAATTTTCTGCTTATCCATGATTGTGAAAAAATGTTTCTGCCTACCCATCTGCTACCCTAACATTTTTTTCTTCATTTAAATGGGTGCATTTGAGCTTGCAAACCCTTATTCATTTTTCTTTTAAACAACAAACTAACTAATTCTATCCATATTTCTTCCAAGGGCTCAGATTAAACTGTTGAGCTCCTTATTATTTTCTACCTAACTACTGATCTGCCAAGATTAGACTGTTTGGCTAGATTTTTATTCTCTATCTAACAACATGAAATTTAAAGCATGAAAGGTTTAATATTAAGCTGTTTAATATTCATGGAATATGGCATTTTAACAAGTTGCACACAATCTTTATTTTGCAGTAAAGTAAATAGTAGTGGCATTTAAACGTGCAACACTTTCATGATCTATTTTGGTGGGGTTCATGTTTAATATTTTTTTTGATCTTTGTTTCTTTTTGTCATTTGATTGTTCTTTTAGGACATACCCTCTTTTAATATTTTAAATATGGGAAAACATTTGCAGAAAGAAAAGGTAGGTATAATATTGCAAAATTCTACAGAGTCAATTCAAAATTATGAATCCTATTATTATAGGACCCTAACATATACTATCATATCCATATCATCCTTGAGGACCAAGACAAGACCACATTTACATGCCCTTGGGGTACATTTTCCTATAGAGTTCTTCCATTCAGTCTGTGCAATTCCACTGCTACTTTTCAGAGGGTAGTTTTAAGTATCTTTGTTGAACTTGTTCATGACTATGTTGAGATGTATATGGATGATTTCACTCCTTATGGGTGTGAATTTAAGAATATTTCTCTAATATGTGCAAATTATTGAAGAAATGTATTGAAATGAATCTCTCATTGATCCCTGAGTTCAAATGTTAATTCGTGATGAACGTAGGGACTGTCCTTGGTCATTCCCTATCAAAGGAAAGGATACAAGTTGACCCAAACGCAATTTCCATCAACAAAAGGGTAACTATCCCTAAAAAGCAAAGAGATGTTAGCGATTTCTTGGGATTAGATGGGTATTATATAAGTTTCATAAAATAATTTAGTAAAGTGGTCTCACCTTTGTTTGGATTACTGGCCAAAGATTCAGATTTTTGTTGGACAAGCAGCTGTCAAGAAGCCCTTGAAGTGTTGAAAGAAAAGTTAACCATTTCACCCATCCATAGGGGTCCCAAATGAGCATTTCCTTTCCATATCCACATTGATGCATCAGATAAATTTGTGGGGGAAGCCTTAGGACAAGTAGAAGATAAATTTACTTATGCTATCTATTTCGTTTGTAAGAATCTTTCTAAAGCCAAGTTGAATTACACTATCACTGAAAAATAACTCTTATTTGTAGTATATTCTTTAAACAAATTTAGGCACTATATCACTGAGTGTCAATTTTTTTTTCATAATTATCATGCAACCATTAATTATTTAATGAATAAGCCTGATGTTAATTCCAGGATAATTAGATGGTTTTTATTGTTACAACAATTTGATTTGATTATTATTGAAAAACTAGGGAAAGAAATGTGGTTGCAGATTTCCTGTCGATACTAACCTTGCCTATAGATAATGAGGAGATGGTAGATGATCAACTTCTAGATGAACACATATTTTTCATCTTGGTGCTTTCTCCTTGGTTTTCTAAAATATCCAACTATTTGGTTGTTGGGAAGTTCCCTCCTAATATGTCATCCAATGAGAAAAGCAATATTTTAAGAAAACATGCTTCTTTCACTTGGATTGGGGGAAATATTTTCAGATCGGGACCAGTTCAGATTTTGAGGAGATGTGTAAGCGAAGCAGAGGTTTTTGAAATTCTCTTAGCATGCCATGATGGACCTTGTGGGGGTCATTTTGATGTTAAGAGGACAACCTTTAAATTTCTACAGGTTGGTTATTGATGGCCCAATTTACATTAAGATGCAAGGAGATACACCATCAGATGTGATCAGTGCAAAAGGATTGGAAAAACCACACCCATGGATGAAATTCTCTTACAAAATCAAGTGGCCTTAGAGCCATTTGAAAAGTAGGGCATGGATTTCATTGGGCCAATTGATCCACCATCGAGACAAAATATGTATATAATTGTATGCACTAATTACTTGACAAAGTGGGCTAAGATGAAGGAAGTTAAAGCACCAACTGAGCAGAAGGTGGCTGATTTTTTAAGAGAAAACATCTTATACAAGTTTGGGTATCCAAGGGAGGTAGTCACCGATCAAGGAGTACAATTCACATCCAATAAGATTGAAGATCTCATGAGACAACACCATATCAAGCACAGGACATCGACTGCCTATCACCCTTAAGAAAATGGGAAAGAAGAGGTAACCAATAGAGAATTGAAAAGCATCCTAACCAAAGTTGTTATTAGCAATATGAAATATTGGGAAGATAGACTATTGGAGGCCACTTGGGCCTACAAAACCACTTGGAAAATCACTATTGGGTTCACTTGATATGACTTGGTTTATGGTAAGAAGGCTTTGATTTCTATTGAGTTTGAATATAACACTTTGAATATGGAAACTCAGTTGGACTTAGACTTCACCACAACACAACAATAAAGACTACTCCAACTTAATGGCTTAGATGAGTTCAGGATGCAAGCTCTCCTACACACTTAGGTCATATAATTGCAAAGAAATATATGAATATCAGGGAAAATAATTTTCAAGAAGGAGATTGGGACTTGTTATATGATTCTAGGTTCAAAGATTTCAAGGGAGCGCTAATGACAAGATGGTTGGGTCCATATCTAGTAGAGAAGTGCGATGAAAATGGATTTGTCCAGATTAGAACCATTGATGAAGAAGGTATTCCCCTACTTGTAAATGGTTATAGGTTGAAGCTATATAGGAGACCTTTGTCTAAGGAATAATTTATCAGATTAGTCAACATAGAATTAAATGTGCTTGGAAGTTTCATAATTTCGAGTCCATAATATTCCTAAAAAATAATGAAAAAAAAGGCCTAGATGAAAACCTCTATGAGGCATCTAAGGCAAAATCCAGGTTTGAAAACCTATATGAGGCAACTAAGGAGTAAAAAAACAAATAAAAGAGAAAAAAATATAAAATATCCCAAGGTGAAAACCTCCTTTTAGGTGCCTAGGTGTTACACAACATTTTGTCACCGTCCCTGCAATCCCTCATCCCGCATATTGGAGGGCCTTTCTCGTGACCTGTGAGCAGTGACATGACCTGAAACCACTTTCATGGCATCCCCCTTGACAAGGAAAATCATTCCTCTAAATAAATTTTCCTTTGTAAAACCCTAAAAACTGATCTTTTAGCCTTGGCGCGACTAGCCAGTTCAACCCTCGCACCAATGGGGAAAATCCACCATAGAGGGAACACCAACTGGCGCTCTGTAACAGTGTCTCATTCGCGCCAAGATTAATAAGGGATGTTTTTTAAAAATAAATGGCGGAAGTTTCATTCCAAAAAACTCTTGAACGAGTCTCTAAAATGAGTTGGGTGGTTTGGCTCCAGATTTCCATGTATGGGAGGTGGTTTTCCACCTATCATGGAAGCTTCCTTAGAGATAGGGCCAATCCCATGATTGTAGGAATCCCAACTCCTCTTACTCCATCTAAAAAAACTTGCCTTCTCCCTTAGCAAGCTAGAGCTGAACTTGTAGCAAGGAGACTATAGCCAGACAACTTTTGAGAGCCAAGCTGAAGAGAGAGAGCTTTGTCCCGTTTCTGACAAGCTTTGTTGGGACGTGCTCTGCTGTCAGCCCCGCCGAAGGAAGATCAAGTGTCAGAGCTTTGGGTTGTATCTTTCCTTTTTTATTTTAATGATAAGTGAATTTTATTATGGTTCCATTCATGTGTCTATTTCCTTTATGCAATGAATTACATTCTCTCTGACTAATGTATGGTTACAAGATTTAGATTTTACGCTGTATATCGGTGTATCCTTTGCATGTGTGCAGGTGTTTAGACGTGTCGAGCGGAAGAATCGTGATCTGCCAAGCGAGGGACAGGAAGTGTCATCCCTTTTTCAACGACCACTGCGTAGTATTTGAGTTAGGAAATTCATTTTGTTTTTATCGTTTTGTAACTAGGAACTTGCGTCACTGCGTGTCTTGATTGTTGCTAGACCCGATCTGGGCTAGTAGGGATCGCCTCTTTCCGAAGAGGGGATTTACCTCTCCAACAAACTGGCGACTCCACTGGGTAGTTAGTTGTATTTAGTCTTGTCTCTTTTGGTTTTTTTTGGCTTGTGATTGATTGACTTGCTCTTCTGGTTTGCCTCCTTTCACTGTAAAACCCCTGTTCAGCCCCCAGAAGACCTGATCTACTCTTTGTTTGCTCTTTTTTCATTTCTTCCCATAGTAAACTCGATTGGCACGGTTTATAGCCTGACAGTCATGCCAAATGGTGCTTGTTGCTAGTTAGGCCCCCACGCCAACGATGTTTTGGCGCAAGATATAGCCAAACATTTGCGCCAACCCTATGTGGTGTTAGGGTTTGCTTGTTTTTTAGCCCTCTGAGTCTGATTTCTAGTCTTGGTGTCATTTTTATGAGTGATTGAGTTCCTTGAAGTCCTTGTTGACTGTGTTTGACCCTTATTCTCTGATTTCTTTCCCTTTACCATCAACTTTGCATTCTAGCCCTAGGTTTTCTAGGTGCTATAGTGTGCTGAGCCTCCCGTGGGAGTTTTTGGTTTTTGCTTTGCCAGTCAACTTCATTTTCTCTTCTTTGCATTCATTTCACTTGATTCCATTGTATCATTGTGTTGGTTGAGTGATTTATCTCTTTTTCATTCAAGTTTCGCTTTGTCTCATTTCGAGCCTAGATTACATGGTTTGTGTGAGTCTTTTTGAGATTCTTCTTCGATTTGAGGGATTTCTCCATCAGTTTGAGTTCTGATTGTGTGTTTTTTCATTGAGTGAACTTGCTTGTTTCAACTCTTTCACTATCATTTCTCGAATTGGTTCCTTCATTAGTTTTTCATTTCTTTTGGTGCATTTTCTCTAAAACATTGAAAAATACAAAAACAAATCTCTTTTCTTTTTGATTAGTTTAGTGAAAATTGAAATCTTTTCCACATTATTAGTGTTATATAACTCTAAGATAAAATTTTTTAGTTTCATTAGCGTGCATTAGAGACAGTAGTGGATGTTTTGTGATCATTTTTTTGTTATTTGAAAAGCTCTCAACCTTCCTGTAGTTAGCTCTTCATCGAAAAAAGTGATATATTGTGGCATGCAGTGTGCATTTAGAGGATTTTTGGAGACATAACATTTGATAGGGCCTGAAATTGAAACATAATTTAAAGTTAAACTCTAAAATTTATTCAATTAACCTTAAGGCAACATTGAAAAATTAACGAAATATCTAGAGGTCTAGGCTAGTGACGTGTTCTAGCATCGTTAAACCTAGTAGCTGTCGTTCGCCTCTTGGCTTTAAACAACACTAGTATGGATTTGTGCTCCCCGTACCATCGCGTATATAAAGGGAGACCCCACTAGGTTGCTATCCTTTATCCGTAGGAAGCCGAGTCTACCGCCTTATACCCATGATACACCGGACAAAACATTCGGGGAGATTACCTACATGTACGTCAAGTCCTTGGTTGATTTCTCTTTCATTTTTTAACCAAGGTGTATATGGAAGTTCATGGATATCTGGTACACCCATCTGCCTATATTACTAGAGTAGTCATTTCGATCTTTTATGACTCATTAAATTTGAAAATATCATCAAGCGCTTGTCCTTTCACGCTTGTTTCCAAAGTGAAAGAGATAGAGTCATCTTTTACTTGTTTCTAGACTCTTAAAACATGAAATAGTAAAATTTTTCAAGTTTCAATGTGGTAAAATTAATCACATACGATCACATGCCCATTTAGAGATTTTATTTTTTGGCCTGTTGGTTGTTTGCCTTGGTTTTTGCCTGCGTGTCTTTGTTTTTATCTCTTCCTCTTTTCGTTACTGTCACAGTGGCAGAACCCTCAGTTTCGTCTACTGGTAGTCCTTACACAGAAGATTCATCATAGGTCTCTCAGTCCTCTCCTGAACATCATCAGCCTATTGTATCCGAGTTTCTCGACGGGGGACCATTCATATCTGAGCTTCCCTTTAGTGGACCAGTTGACTTCAATTGACCCTTGTACAACACTTGGTTTGGATTTGGAGTAGGGGAACACTTCCCTCCTCTTACATTGGGATCGCCTTTCTTCGCTACTATTATACCTCCTAGTCCTCGCCATCTTTTAGAAGATCTTGCGGAAGGGTCAGATATGGACTCACCCAATCCTTCTCCTAGTGAGGAAATTCCTACATTTGGTGAAGATTACTAGCTTTTTCCTGAAAACATCCCCCAGTCTTCTGTTATGTCTTCACCTGGTCCTTCACTTCTAGCGGGATATAGGTATTTAAGTCAGGTCATGGCCACTGTGGCCTCTATGGGAATATCGAATTCATCCACGAGGCCGGTTATTTCTTCGTTAGGGATGTCGCCATTGACACCTCTCACGTCATCTCCTTTCGTCACGTCAGTACCTGTTAGGCCTATTTTCTGCATAGCTACGTCTACGCTCGCTGTCACTACTCAGTCCACCAGGACCTCGTTAGTTCCTGAAGACATTTACATAGCTTCTGCTATTCCGGAGAATATTTCTCCTGAGGAGTATCAGTTGTCTTCACAGCCGTCAAACTCCGAGGTTGGTCAGTCCTCCCAAGATCTCAACCGTCCTTAATTTTCCCATTATGGACCGGATGGTACCCCAATTTACATATTTCCATATCAATATGACGAGCAGGGAAACCCTCTTCGTTTTCCTGCTCCTGAGGCTTATCATTATATTAATGGTTTTCTATCTGCCCAGGCTGGGCAACCTTCTAACCCACAAGGACAACCCTGCCAGGGACAACCTTCGCCCCAGCCTAGTTATCTGCATGACCCACAAGGACAACCCTTACAGGGACAACTTCGGGCTAGTAGGGATTGTTGTATGGTCCGCAAGGACAGTCTTACAACCCTCAAGGTCAACCTCTATAGCCTCACCTTGTGGTCCAACCAGGGCAACCTCAAGGACCCACAGGCCAACTGGGGTATCAACCCGGACCGTTGTACGGTCTTGGGGGGAAAATCCATCCTTCTCAACCTATGGTGAAACCTCAGCAACCTAAGTTTCCCACCAATCCGAATGTTGCATAGCTAGGGCCATCTTATGGTCCTGTCACAGGTCAACCTGGTTATCAGGCACAACCTGGTCCTCTCTTGCCATCAGGCCAACCTACTTAGCTGGGGCAGCTTGGTGTCCTCCATCAGCCAGGTCAACTTGTTCAACCAGGACAACCTGTTCATCTAGGCCAACCTATTCAACCAGGGCAACCTGCGCAGCCAGGTCAACCTGTTCAACCAGGACAACTTGCACAACCAATCAACCCTGCTCAACAATCGATCTATTCGATGCTGCAGTCCAACCCACCTATGCGCCCAACTTATCAGGCTCAGCAGGGTCCCACTTACCAGCAACCCGCTCGACTTTAAGGCAGTTATTACCTTCAAGGTCAGTCCCGACCGGTTTACAACCCCCCCCAAAGTTCTGGTTATTACCTTCAACAACCAGGCTATACTTATACTTTGCAGTCAAATCCATACACTTCTCAAACGGGGCCCACATATAATCAGGGTCAGTACCCCGGTTATCAACCCCCGTATCCTGGTTTTCAGTAACCGTATCAGCCCAATTATATGGCTTATACCCCCTATGGTCAGAATCCTCAAGGAAAGAACCAATGGGGGCAGAATTATGCTCAACCAGGTTGGAGTATAGGTACAGGTCCTTATCGGGGACCTAGCATGCCTTTTAATCCTCAGTTACCTTTCCTAACCACATTGGAATTACCGGATGTATGTAAATTGACCAATGATCTGATTCTTCATAATCCATATTGGCCTCTGGTTCCGACCAAGGTACTTGGTGACTATCCCAAATTTGAAGGTAAATCTGGAGAAGACCCCCAGGCACACATCATGACCTACCATTTGTGGTGTTCTTCGAACTCTTGGGTGGACGACTCAATTCGTCTACGTATTTTCTAGAGAAATCTTATCGATGCAACTGCTAAGTGGTATATAGAGTTACCCCGTGGTATTTTTCAAGACTTTAATACTTTAGCTATGGCTTTCCTGACACATTTTCAGTTACCGGTTCGTTATGAAGCCGGGACGCATCTCTTGAAATCTCTGAAACAGGATAAAGCCACTCATATTTCAGATCATATTCATGAGTGGAGACATCATTGTTGTCTGATCAAGTTTGACATTCCTGATTAGCTTCTAACTCACTGGTTCATTACCTCCTTTGTCAACAAGATTGCACAGGACATTGCTATGGGGGCATGTGTAACTGAGGAACAAGCCATTTCTCGTGCCCAGTACCTCGATCTAGTGTACTCTCAATCCGACACGTTATATGATATCTTGACTAATGCCCTACGGCTAGGGACCTCTAAAGCACCAGCTACCCCATCGGTGGACGGTGTTATTGGTTCCGTTTCTTAGACTTCTCGTAAGTCTTCTAATGGGAAGCAGAATTCGAATTCTTCCAATAATTCTACTCGTTCGGCCACTCCAGATTCTGGTAAGACCGCAGAGGTCAATGCCGTTCAGGCCAATCCTGCGGAAAAGACCTCCAAGGGAAAGAAGAAGGGCAAAGGAAAATCCAAATCTGATGCCCTGAAACCAGAATCCTCCAAACCACGCGCTAATGATGGTTCGCAACAAAAACCGAAGTACCCTTGCTTGATCTGTGACGGAGACCACTACACTAAAGATTGTCCCCGAGGATCCGAAGTTAGTCAACTTCTTAAAGGCTCTAAGGGGACTCTGACAGTTCTGAAGGAACCTTTTCCATCTCAGCAGACCCAGATGGTTGAGCAACCTTCACCATCTGCACCATTTGGGTCCCAATTTTTCATGATGAATGGTGCTGCACCTGTTTCCATTGCCACTCGTTCGAAGGATTATGCCAGATCACGCCAGGAAGCTGGGAAGGAAGTCATTGATGGCCCGCCTCCCCCACCTGTCTCTGGTCCTTTAGAAATTGAGAAGCCCAGTGCTGAACCCATTGTAAGGCCACCTTCCAAAGGTGTTCTTCAAAAATCTTCCTATAATCCGAATGCCCGTGCTGCTCAGCATTATAGCATTGTTGAGGATTTGGCTCAGGTGCCTTCCACAATTTCTACGTTGGAAGTGCTTCAAAGTTTCCCATCTCAATGGAAAGCTCTGTTATCTACAATCGGTGGAATTGATCCTGCTGATTCTAGTCTTCTCACCTTCGATCTAGAGAATTTTGTCCCCCGACTTCCACATCAAATCACCCTTGTTATACAAGTCGGTATCAATGGCCTCAACATTCACAGTGCTGTTGTGGATGAAGGTGCCTCTACTTGTGTTATGTCATCTGCTTGCTGGAAGGCCATTGGCTCTCCAGCCCTCACTTCATCTCCCAATGCCCTTAAGGCATTTGATGGCAAGGAATCGAAACCCTTGGGTGTTCTTGCGAGTTTACCGATCACATTACAAGGTAAGATAGTCAACGTTGAAGTGGAAGTGGTTGATGCCAAGCTCAACTATAATCTTCTACTTGGTCGCAGCTGGACCCACCCCATGCTATGCATTCCGTCCACCCTCTTTCGGTTTTTGAATTTTCAACATGAGGGAAAGATTATCACTATCGATCAGTTGTCTTTCTTTACCTCGTTCTCTAAGAACAACGTGCCATATGTGGATCAAATTACTAATCCCCCCAATAGTGTAGGACCTAGTCTTTTCAAAGATCCCATTCTCATGGGTATTTTTCCCATGCCACCACCGAACACCATTCAAGTCAATATGATCTCTAGGTCGAATGACCCGTGGATCATCCCTTCTCCTAAATAGGTGACCTCTTTTGGAGAATCGATGCCTCTAACTCCACTTGAAATCAATTTTTGTGAGATCGTTTCCACATCAGATCCTCCTCCTCCTGAAAATTCTCCTTTGAGCATGGCTTTGGATGTTTATTCTCAATCCCCTTGGCTCGAAGATGCAGATTCGCCCGATCCTTTGAGAGAGGTCTTTCTGTCTGACGAAGCTATCGTTGAAACAATGTCTCTTGAAGATTTTCCATGGAGCGATGGAAATCATCGTTCCTTGTTCATGCCCAGCCTGGGGGCAATGTCTAATTTTCTAGAGCGCTTTGCATCTCAGGTTACCTCTCCGCCTCTCCAAACGCCAATATTGACTCATGAGGTTCTTTTGGAAGGAAATCTGAGTAATATCGCTCAAACCATGCCTATCGACATCTTCATTAAATCAGGGGTAGTCGAGAAAATTCACGTGGGGGTTACTTGCTCTCCCGAAGAGATTCAAGTTTACACTAGCATTTTCCGCGAATTCCGAGATGTTTTCGCATGGTATTATGAAGAGATGCCTGGGATCGATCCCAGTATATTCATGCATGAAATTACCACCTATCCAGGTGCGAAACTTGTGCGTCAGCATCTGCGCCCAGTGCATCCTTGAAAAGCTGCAACTATAAAAGCAGAAGTTGAGAAACTTCTTAACGCAGGCTTCATATATCCAATTCCCCTCACAGAATGGGTTTCCAATATTGTCCCTGTAGATAAGAAGCAAGGCACAAATCAGGTCTGTGTTGACTACAGAGACATCAATCGGGCTTGTCTTAAGGACAACTATCCCACTCCCTTTATAGATCAGATCATCGATGACTGCGTGGGAAGTGAGATCTATTCCCTTATTTATGACTTCTCGGGTTATAATAAAATTAATATTTTACTCACGGATCAACATAAGATTGCCTTCATCTGTTCGTGGGGCACATTCGCCTACAAGAAGCTCCCGTTCGGCTTAACAAATGCTAGGGATACCTTCCAGTGTGCTATGTCCTATGCTTTTCATGACATAAGTCACATTGTTCAATCGTATCTGGATGACTTGCCGGCTCATTTATCGCAGCGCGAAGACCATCTCGAACACCTCCACTAGATTTTTCTCTGCTACAGACATTACAATATCAGGCTTAACCCTCACAAGTGCGTCTTTTGCGTTGATTTTGGTCGTCTTTTGGGATTGCGTTGATTTTGGTCGTCTTTTGGGATTCATTTTCTCGAAAGACGGAATTCGCCTTGACCCTCTCAAGGTCGAGGCTATTGTTAATCTCCCATATCCATCCTCGTTGTATCAACTTGAGAGTCTTCAGGGGAAATTGAATTTCTTACGTCGCTTTATCTCGAACTATGCAAAAGTGGCCAAAGGGTTTACGTGACTTCTAAAACAGGATGTTCCCTTTCGTTGGGACGAGATTTCTCAGAAATCCTTCAATAAACTTAAAACGTTGCTCGTCAACGCTCTGTTAATACGTCCTTCCAACTATCATCGCGAATTTACCCTCTATTTGGCTACTGCAATCAGTACGATTGCCATGGTTCTAGTATAGGATGACGATGATGGAAAATAAAACATGGTTTATTATCTATCTCAGAATATCCTCGATACTGAAACACGTTATGCTCACGTTGAGAAGTTGGCACTTGTCGTGGTCCAGGCCGTTCAGCGGTTTCACCATTACATCCTGTTGCACACAGTAACCGTGATTTTTGACTGCAACCTTATGACTTACATTTTGTCTCGACAATTGCTGGGGGGAAAGTACTCCAAATGGATTGTCATCCTTCAGGAGTTCGATTTGGAGTTTACTACTGCCAAATTGAAGAAGTCACTAGTTTTTGCTGATCTTATCTGCTCTCTCCCTACCAACTTTGTTCCGTCTCAATCCAAGGATCATATCTCAGATGAAACCCTCTTTCTAATCAGCACTCATGATCCATGGTACAGTGAAATCATCGTGTACCTTCAAACATCCACTTTCCGGTCCGAGTTGATGAAGGATGCTCGACGTCGCGTTCAGCATCAATCTCAACCATATCGAATTTTTGGAGATACCTTATATCGTGTTGGAGTTGATTCTGTGCTCCGCCGATGTTTGACCTTGGAAGAGGCTGAGAAAGTCTTGAATGACTATCACAGTGGTGCCTGTGGCAGTCACATGTCCGGATATGCTACCGCCCAGAATATTCTGCGTGCGGGTTACTTCTGGACGTCTATATTCAAAGACTGTATTATTGCAGTTCGAAAGTGTCATGCGTGCTAGATCGTTCAACGCAAGATTCATGCGCCACCCCTACCTTTACATCTTGTCATTACCGTAGGCCCTTTTTCCAAATGGGGCATTGATTTTATGACATGTAACCCTCACTCGGTAGGGGGGCATGCTTATATAATCGTTGCCGTGGACTACTTCACCAAGTGGGCCGAGGCGATGCCTACATTAGCTGTCGACGGTAAGAAAGTCGCTCAATTCATTTTCAACCATGTGATCACATGTTTCGGCATTCCTCAAGCCATCGTCACCGATCATGGCACTCATTTTCAGGACTACATGATGGCAGAGTTGACATCGAAGTTGGGCTTGCGTCACGACAGATTGACACCATACTACCCTCAGGAAAATGGCCAGGTTGAGGCTGTGAGCAAGGTGCTTGTCACGATGCTTCAAAAATCAATTGGTATTCACAAATCCAACTGGCATCTCTGATTGTTCTCAGCTCTCTGGGCCTACTGAACGTCAGTGAAGAGTGCGACCAGATTCACACCTTTCCAATTGGTGTATGGTCTGGAAGCAACTCTCCCGGTTGAATGTGAGATCCCTTCTCTGAAATTGGCTATGGAATTGTTGCCCAATACTTCTCCGGAGGAAGAACGTCTCCTGTGTCTGGAACAACTGGAAGAAACTCGCCGCTTGGCTGCTTTGGTTATCTAGGCACAGAAAAATTAGGTTAAAGCTCATTTCGATCAAACGGTTTCTCCATGTTATTTTATAGAAGGGACCTTGTCCTTTTATATTATTAAGCACATGATAAGCTTGGGGCAGGAAAATTCCAGCCCATGTGGCATGGGCCCTATATTTTTAAACATGTATTGAAAAATGGAGCCTATGAGCTAATCGATTATGAAGGTATTCCTTTGGCGCAACCTAGGAATGGGCTGTACCTGAAGAAGTACTACGCTTCAATTATTCTTGTGTGGTGTGTGTACATAGGTGAGTGATTTCATTTTTGTGCATGTGTAGTGTGCTTTGTAAGCGTCTTTATACTGATTGGGTCTTCCTAATTGTGCAGATGTCTATTACTCCTTTTGTCGGTTTCGCGGATGGTGCCTCCCGTAGTACCAGGAATCTGTCTTCAGCAGCCTGGGTAATCTACAATCCTGTTGGTGAGTTAGTTAATTTACAAGATGTTTTTCTAGGGCCTGCTACAAATAATGTCGCAGAATATAGTGCCATTTTGGAATTATTGAATGAGGCTGTTAACCTCGGTATTCATGCATTAATTGTACATCTAGACTCACAGCTTGTAGTGTTACAACTCAATGGTCATTATTTAGTTAAGAACCCATCCATTTTAAGACTGTATCTATGTATTCATTTACTGGAAATAAATTTTGATTACATCACATATCAACATATACCCAGACACATGAATGCGTTAACGGATGCAGTAGCTAACATGGTTTTAGATAGACATTTATGCAAATTGTAAAAACATCATCATATGTGAAAAATATCCATCCAGAAATATATATATATGTGTGTGTGTGTGTGTGTGTGTGTGTGTGTGTGTGTCGAATGTTTACAGTGTGTGTGCATCACATAAAATCCAAAAAAATATACATGTATGTTTTAATAATATCCAGAGACAACATGTCTCTCAAAAATATGCATATGAAAAGCCTAGGCGACTAATTAGCGTGGTGCTCATGGTAGCATTTCATTGCCCGCACAAATCGCCTCAGCAAGTGATGAATGCAACTAGGCACCCCTACAGTGTGCCTCTGATAAACCATAGGGAAATCTGTTAGGCGAGCGTAATTAGGGATCCCACACGCGATTCCTTCCAAGTTCTGGACTAGTTCATTCCCCTCGCCCCCCTCACCTTGAGGGTCATAGGCGAGAGGGGTCCTCCATGCGATTGGCGACATCCCGGTGGGCCTCTCTGGCCCACCATCTGCATACATATAGGATCAAGCTGTTAGAACATACATTTATACCCAAAAAATCAGAAAATACATAAAATAAAAAAGATTCTTACCCAGCTCCTCATCCCAGTCCTCTCCTTCCAAGAGTGGAAGGTCTGGGTCTCCCGTGAAATCAGTACAAGCATAGGGCCAGTCCTCTACGATGATCAACTATCGCTGAAGCCATCCAAAGAACTCGGGCGGCCATGACATTTGCTGGCTCCCTCCGACTCTGGGCATCAGTGCTGCCCATCGAGCCATCTGTGGCTCTGTCAACGGTGGATCTGCGACTATCACCCCCTGGCCCTAGAATATTGGTAGCTGTTCGAAGATGAACGATACCAAGATAGACCTGTACCCACACTGCTTCAGTTTGGCCTTTTTACACTTGGTCAATTTCCGTTTGATATTCATGGTTACGGCTGTAGCCCAATCAAATAATGTCGGGTTCATACATTCTGATGCCAACAGGAGTTGTTTGGTAGCCTCATGCCGTGCTTACGACCTCGAAGCCCACATAATGCTATGGAGCACCACTCTAAGTGCTAGATCGGGAACAGTGTGAATGTCAACCTTCTTGCTACCTGATCCTGTTTATGCCCCTGGGCACACTCTTTCCATTACCATTGACATATTTTCGCCAGAAGGCCTAGTACCTGTCATGATCGGGACTGGACCTCTTCGAGACAATCTAGTGATGAAGTAAACGTCGAACACTTCGAGCTCCAGCACTTGATCTCAAAGCCTAAACTTCTCTTCGTTCTCATCCCAAATACTGATTAAGTATTGCAACAATTTAGGTTGTGCCTTGAGACATGGTGTCCGGAAGAATTTCTTTAAACCGCAATCTCGGAGAGCATTCATGCATTGCTCATTCCCCATTGCCATTTCATCCTCTTCACTGTCCTCCCTTTCTTTCCATTCGATCACCATTGTGGCTTTGTACCTGCACCAAAATGGTCATAAGCACATCATTATATCCCTTGGGCATTCAAAAATCCAGTGGATTGGTTCATTTTTTGTAAAAATTGAGCGGAAAATAAGGTTGCGCGGTTGGCACAACTATTTTGCTGACAGTCGCACTATCTGGCGTGACCCCTTTGCAAAAAGAACCTAATTGGCGTGGGTCCGTGCCCCATACCCACACCAATTGTGCGAGCCCTAAATTTTCAATTTCTC
The DNA here is from genome assembly GCA_034641835.2 of Pinus albicaulis. Taxonomy (NCBI): domain Eukaryota; kingdom Viridiplantae; phylum Streptophyta; class Pinopsida; order Pinales; family Pinaceae; genus Pinus; species Pinus albicaulis. The sequence goes on from CM076580.1 coordinate 231,629,549, forward strand.
CCCTCAGGGATCCCAAATCACGATGGAAAGTGATAAAAAATGGATTAAAACATAGCTAATGGAAGCGCCTCTTACCTGGAACAGACAGGATTCGGAATGATGCACTGGATCGTCCATAATTATCACCGCAAGATCGCAGGAAAATAACTCATTGCTGCTCTCCACAAGAGGTAAAAGGATAAAAGTAAATATGTTTTTACTATTTTGGTCATATTTATAACTTTTCGAAATAAAATTAGGTTTTGAAGCTTATTTTTCCAATATTTTATGATATTTTGTCGAAAAATGGGTTTTACGCTTGTTTTTTTGTGCAGCAACAGGTTTTCACGTGACTAGGACGACAATACGAGTTGTATTTTATACTTTGTCGGACTCGGTAAAAACACAAAAAGTCACTACTGGAGTCATATTTCAGCTCTTTTCTGATTGTCTAAAAATGAAAAGATTGCCAAGTCGCTTTTTGTTTTTGAGCTCGTTAAATTGGCTGTGAAACGACATCTACCGAGTATAAATTTACCCCCTTTTCGGGCCGGGATAGATTATTTACGAAAAAGGAATACCCTAGCCTATAGCTACTAGGAGGTTTTCTCAGACACAATTTTCTACCTTTTCGGATCTGAGGGACTATCAACGAAAAGGGACTATTGGAGTTTACTTTTCTGCTGTCTTTTCAAACTTTCTAAACATGAAAATATGCCGAGTTCTTCCTTTGTCAGACTCGTTAAAACCTGATGACATCGGACTCCGTTGTAATGACGATACTCAAGTTCCTCCTTCCTAGGGCTCGTTAAATGTACTAGGTTGGATTTGTCTGAAGGACAAACTTATATCACAAGCATATGATATCCCCTTCAAGCTTGTTTTCAAAAATAATTGGGGTACTCGCTAGAAATGGTGGGGAAAAAATGGAACCAGTATCACCGTCGTGTCGGCAGTATGTCGCTCTTAAACATGGCACTTGTCTGCATTCGTGTTGGGTTGGGGACATCTCATCTCGTTCTCTGCTTGCCTCCATGGGTTTGGGTAATCCTTTTTGACCGCTCATCTGCTCTGTGCCTCATCATCATGACCTTAGATCCTTTGATGTCAAATACTGCCAAATCCAGTGTCGTGCCACCAATATGTTCAAGAGAAGTTGACCTCTGCAATTTTCAATCTCCCTCTGATTCTCTCTTGATCCTGATTCACAAACATTATGTTCCTCTTTCTCGCGTTGATGATGTGGGAAACACTATGGCCCACCTTCGATCAAGGTCACTTCCTGTCGACTTCAACTCATTATCCAGGAAGCTGATCTAGAGATTCCCTTCTGGTACCTTGGAGCCTACATGCCTCAATGGAAGGTTCTTCGCATTCGACGCAAGGTTTTCATCATTGGCCTTCGATTGAGTGATTCTGCAGGTGTTCGACATCAGCTCACTGTTCACATTCCATGGATTGTACCTATAGTACGTTGAGGGCCATCCTCATTATTGGTGGTACCTCTCGTGTCTGTTAACGGCTTTCATCATTGGCTGGTAATCAGATGATTTTCTTGCATGTTCGACTTCAGCTCACTTATTCGCATGCTTGAACTTGTACTCTGTTTGGGTCGAGATGGAGCGCAAGACCCTGGATTTTGTCTGATAGAATCCAGGTTGTGGATTTTTGTGGATTATCATGATTATTTACATGACTCATTGATTGGATGGCTATGACCATACCTGAGTCTATTTATTGATCCTCTCTGGATGGCTACGCCCATACCTTAGATCCTGATTATTGTATACTCTATTATGGATGGCTGCACCCATACCACATATCATGTATTTGAGTTATCAGTTGTATTTGTCTACGCAAGTTTTCCAATGGCAGTGTTTTCAGTTGGGCACGTTCTCATAAAGCATTTCACCCCTCTCTCTCTCGTGCCTCATGCTTTAGGGGGCATCTGTTACATAGCATTTTTTCACCGTCCCTGCAATCCATCATACCGCATATTGGAGGGCCTTTCCCGTGACCTGTGAGAAGTGACATGACCTGAAACCACTTTCATGGCATCCCCCTTGACAAGGAAAATCATTCCTCTAAAGAAATTTTCCTTTGTAAAACCCTAAAAACTGATCTTTTAGCCTTGGCGCGACTAGCCAGTTCAGCGCTCGCGCCAATGGGGAAAATCCACCATAGAGGGCGCGCCAACTGGTGCTCTGTCCTAGTGTCTCACTCGTGCCAAGCTTAATAAGGGATTTTTTTTAAAAATAAATGGTGGAAGTTTGATTCCAACAAACTCCTGAACGAGTCTCTAAAATGAGTTGGGTGGTTTGGCTTCGGATCTCCATGTATGGGAGGTGGTTTTCCATCTATCATGGAAGCTTCCTTAGAGATAGGGCCAATCCCATGATTGTAGTAATCCCAAATCCTCTTCCTCCATCTATAAAAGCTTGCCTTCTCCCTTAGCGAGCTAGAGCTGAAATTGTAGCAAGGAGAGTATAGCCAGACAGCTTTTGAGAGCCAAGCCGAAGAGAGAGAGCTTTGTCTCGTTTCCGGCAAGCTTTGTTGAGATGTGCTCCGCTGTAAGCCCCACCGAAGGAAGATCAAGCTTCAGAGCTTTGGGTTGTATCTTTCCTTTGTTATTTTAATGATAAGTGACTTTGATTATGGTTCCATTCATGTGTCTATTTCCTTTATGCAATGAATTACATCCTCTCTGACTGATGTATGGTTACAAGATTTAGATTTTACGCTATATATCGTTGTATCCTTTGCATGTGTGCAGGTGTTCAGACGTGTCGAGCGGAAGAATCGTGATCTGCGAAGCAAGGGACGAGAAGCATCATCCTTTCTTCAACGACCACTGCGTAGGATTTGAGGTAGGCAATTCGTTATGTTTTTGTCGTTTTGTAACTAGGAACTTGTGTCACTGCGTGTCTTGATTGTTGCTAGACCCGATCTGGGCTAGTAGGGATCACCTCTGTCCGCAGAGGGGATTTACCTCTCCAACACTTAGGGTAGGCATGCAGGTTGAAAACCTCCACATAGGAAGCGTGCTTGTCCAAAAAAAAAAGAAATGAAAAGGAAAAAAACAAAAGAGAAAAGAGGAGCATAAGGAGGGAGCTCTTAGACCATTTCTGCTAACACTCTTCTTCTTTTGTAGGACTACACATAGCTGGAAGATTTTATGGCTATAGGACAAAACCTACAAGCATCCCTCCATCCTTCCATCCATACACCTCATCTCCATACTCCCCACTCATATAACCATCTCTCTCCACCATCTAATCTACAAGAAACTCAAATTTTACCTCCTTGCTGTGATGTTACAGAAGGGACATATATTACTACAGGAGGTCCTATAATGCTACATTAGGGTTTTGTGGGGCTACATTATGGGGATCCAATGAAAAATATGGACCAAAAGGCCATATTTCCTCTGGAAAATGATAAAGGGTGGTCTTCCAATAAAAAAAACCCTGTTTTCTATTCCTCCAACATCTACACCACTTCCTTATGACTCTAACCTTGTCCTCATGACTTTTCATCACTTCCCATCAATACCAACATGCAACATGAATACTTCAAGGGAGGATTAAATGACTGCTACAGGGAGAAAAATCCTCCTATAGCAACCTGTGTAGTCTCAACAAAAATCCTGAGATCCTTTTTTTCACCCACTGAAAGCATGCTGGAGCCATGTCTGCAACCAAGAAAGGAAACATCATCCTTAGGAATTCATTCCACCAGAAACATCAATTTATACATCAGGGAGGCACCTAAACACACACATCAATTTTTTTAGTTAGGATATCATCAAGTTATGAAGACATGCACAAGAAACAAGAAAAAGAATCAACTCCGTCTGAGATAATGATGTTATATGGCCCAACTCCAACATGCAACCATCTCCAACAATTCGATCCATAAGTAGGATCAGGTATGGAAACCATCACATCTTCCCTATGCATAAAATGACTAAAATTTGTAATGGTTGAGAAAGGATTTTTAATAGGTTGGAGGTGGTCAATGAACTTGGCCACCCTCGGCTAGTAAACTTAAGTTTGTATTAGTCACCCATGCAACATCGTGGAGTTTTCAACTCAAAGTGAGGTGGTGTTCATGAAGAGTGGGGTGATACTCACAAGGAGAGGAGAAGTTATTGCAAAGAGTGGGGAAAATGATCCAAAAAAGGAAACTCATGTATATTCCATGTCAGCAAAGTGATCCAAGCCTTCACCCCAAATATAATATTATGTATTAGTCTCGACTTCATTTGCACCATCGCTCATTTCAAAAATAGCTAGAGGAACTATGAGTTATTTTTATCAGACCACCTAGGGTGCCACCAAGAAGTTTCAAACACTCTCTGTAGGTGCTTTAGAAGGAAGCTACATGAAGGTCTGAGATGCTACAAGAGGGTCAATAAGAAGCTACATGAGGAATTTAAATGTGAAAAAGGAGCCACAGTGGCCCAAAATCGTCTCCAAACCATCATACACATACAAAGTTGTTTGACAAGAAGTAAGTGAAATCCTCCTTCCTTGTTTTTCCATTCACTTGCATAAGAATTATTCCTGAAACTGATATCCTATAAGCAGTAGGAGGTATTTTTGGAGATTGTTGTAGTTAGAAGTAGAGAAAAAAGAGTTTGTTTGATATCAATTCTAGCATCCTTATCTCTCACTGATACCAAGGATTTTATCATTGTTTCACTACTGATATTGTTTTAAAAAAATTGAATTCCACACCTAAGTAGCACCAAGGAGGGACAATGGAATAAATGGAGGGAGTATTTAATAGAAGAGAACCCACAAACACCAAGAGGATTCACCAACACCCTCTTGTAGTGAACATATTCAAAAGACATCAATGATTGGGTTTCTTTGAGTTGTTAAAGGGGTATAATGATGATATCACTCATGAATCTATTGAATAATCACACCATTAACACACATAAAAACACAGAGATTATACCCAAAAACAGTCATGGCGGAAAAGGCTTCAGGCTCACGACTTCCTCATATATTTTATCATTATTAAAAGAATATAATATTAAAATTAAACAGATGAGGAGACTGTGTCTCAAGATAGTGCGTTCTATATTGGACACTTTGGTTGAGACAATTTCTCAACCATATATAGACCAATCTAGGAGCTACCTAAACTAACTCCTAACTTAGAGGAACAACCCAATCTAGAGAGTTAGGCATAAATTCCTAACTTCTAATATTTAATTTATTAATTTATTTTATATTTATAATTGTTTATGAGAGAGGCTAACTTTCCCCCCTTCAATGATAAATCCAAAATAAGAATGAGGAACCATATTCCAAGTTCTCATGTTGATCCTCAAAAACATTTCCTAAAAAACCGCCAAAGCTGGATGTTGAAAAAATGCAATATGAAGAGAATATGAGTCAGTTGCATGTCTGATTCATCTTTGAATTTCACTTGACAACTCCATCACGTACCGAGTTGAAAAAGGATTCATCTTTCCTTTGTGTGAAATAAGCATCCTTTGTCCACTGACAAAATTTGTTGAATGCCCACTAGCTGATGATGTCAAAAACAACTCACTTTTGCTTTTGCTGTGTTGAAATTTTCTCACTGTTGCTTTATGGTCAACTGCCCACTGGAAAATTTGTTGATGCCCATTGGCTGCTTTTGCTAGTTTTGTCGAGAATTTCAGTCTGACAACCACTGTAATTTTCATTGAGATTTCCCCCCCTTTGTCAATTGAAAGGAGAGACAATCCTCTGGAAAGTATTCCTAAAATCCCCCATTCAGGTGTAGGAGTGTTGCACTGGTGTACTCCCCTGTTCAAATACATGAGAGTACCATCTTCTTTTCATTGTCGGTTGCACTAGATGTGATTGTATTTGGTTGTAGAATTGATACAATCTTTTGATTATGAATGAAAATTCCCAAGGACCAATCCATTCATGGTTGATATTTAATTTGGATGATTGTTGTTGGTTGTAGTATTTCTCTGAGGAATGATCGGCTTGCCACAATGGCGGAAATGATGGAGATCAAAACACTGATCTTCCATATGACCAGTTCTTTGACAATGAGGACATTTCAGTTTTACTGCAACTTCGGGTTGCGTGCATCTTTGTTTGTCTACAACTTTCTCAGAATGTGCTGAGGTGATGTGTTCAAGAAATCCTACACTGACGAACTTAATGGGCTTTGAATAATCTAGGATATGCAAATTGGCATCATCTTTGACATATCCTAATCCTCTTCGATTCTGTTACTTTGAATTTCTTCCCATGGCTTGATGATTGGTTTGGAATAATGTTGAACTTAAAAAACTTCGACACTTGAAGCTGTTTGGATGAATGACTTAGAATCATCTTCAACTGTATGATTCAAAACTCAGAAGCATCACTCTTCTCTTGCAACTCATTTCTTTGTAGTTGTGACTCCAGTTGAAGGAACTTAATCGTTTCATTTGTCTATTGTAGATGTCATGAAAGATCAACAAGAGTTGCTTTGCTGATTTGCACCATGTCTTCAACACTTGAGAGGATCAAATTGTGAAGAATTTATAAAAATTGGATGTGTTGTGCCATGTTAACTTGCTCGCTTGAATGCAAACTTTCTTGTCTTGAATTGTCTCACTTGATTTGAACTTTGTTGGATTGAATGCGCTCGCTTGATGTTAATGACATATTCGCTTGCTTTATTTCTTGAGGAGCACATTTTCTTGGGATGGGTTGCTTGATTGAGTTTATCATGCTTGCTTGTTGTGGAATTTGCTTGATCTCTTGGTGAAACTTGTTTTGCTTATTTCACACTCATTGTAACTCATGCTCGCTTGCTGTAGATTTCAACTTGCTTGATTGGTGTTAGAGTTGAACTCGCTTGCTTGCTTTGATGGTTGCTGCAATGAACTTCACGTTGGCTCGCTTCATGTTGTGAACTTTGTACTGACTTGATGGAACTTGCTTTGAAAGAATAATCACACTTGCTTGTAGGAGAGGTGAACTTTAGAGTTAAAAACTCACGCACTTGATGTACTCACTTGATTGTGATTTAAAGGAAGGGTGTCGAACACTATCGAAAATGCACCCAAAAATGATTAATGATGCTAATGACTTACTACAATGAATTCACTTTGACTTAATTTGACTCAATTCAAAACTTGGGTGTCGTTTTCAACTGAGAATGCACCCTTACAATTCAATGAAATTTGAATTTTATTACAAGTTCTTAAATTTATTTGCAAGAATGTTGATGTAGACTGTGCTTTGAAATGCATTAACTTGATCTTATTGAGTGAATTTTCTTGTTGAGGTAGAATGCTGATGTTGACAATATTTGATTATGTGTTGTAGTGACACAAATGCATGTGTTGAGTTTGATTGTCCTTCCTTGAAGTTACTTCGTTACAGGTGTTGTGCTTGCGTGTATTGAAATTTATGTGTGCATTAAATGCGATCATTTACGTGTCAAAGTTGACACAAATAATAAGCAATAGCGTGAAGCATGCACCATCACCAACACACTTTTCATGTACCTAAGATCCCCTTATTCAATTTCCAGCGATTTAGGACACAATCACCACAAAAAAATATATGCTTTATTACAATTTGGAGTACATAATCGTTCAGCTTCATAACATCTTCATGGAATCAAAGTTCCAGAACTTCTTGGAAGAGAAATGTCTTCAAAAAAATGACTCAACCTCCTACAAAAATGAGCTTTCCTTTGAAAACCTACTCACTCCAAACTTAAAAAAATCATTCTTGTATCACTCCACAAAATTGCTTCAACATTCAACTTATCACTCCAAGAATTACAAAAAATTTTAATCCATCTTATCACTCCAATTTTTTAAAAAACATCACCCTTATTACAAAATTAATTACAATCTTCACCCTTATAACTCCCAAAATATTGTACACACTAATTATGTTTCCACTTATTCTCTCTCATGACTGTACTAAGTCTATTCTTTGTCATGATTGTACTAATTCTCTCTTGAAATTTACATATAAATTTATGAATTCACTTTTAAAAAGTGAATCAAGACTTCATACTTTAGAAAGAAAAATTTGTCACTTAAAGTTTCTTTTTAAACTTTAGAAACTAAGTATGTAAAGGTATATTAACCACACACTTTTACATACTCACCTTAAAATTTCATTAAAATTTTTTATGACGTCACTTTCAAAAAAGAGAATCTTAGTTTTCAATTTAAAGCACACCTTAAAAAAGTATATATTTGGAGGAGTGATGTATGGAAGCATAACTTTTTTTTTTAACGATCTTGCAAATCTGTAATGTTGTTGGAGATGAGAGCTATCGTGATCATTGAGGAGTTTCTCGAAGCAGCATGGAAGCTATCAAGAAAGCCCACCGCAGGTATGCATTCATCAAGCCACTATAAATTACCTTCCTGCAATGCATACATGCAATATGATATGTATGTCTGAGAATTACCAGGTGAGGTATTACTTCTACCACATCCGCTCATGGTTGCAACTTCATTACGTGGCCGAGGATGACAAAAAAAAGTGTGGCTTATGTTCTGGCAAAAATGGAAGAGGAGTCTGTGGAATGCCACAACCACATAGCCACTCTGGCCATGTTCTATACACACCGCAATTTATTCTTGGAAAATTCCTGCTACAACTTGGCTGTGTTCTGTGTGAAATCCTGGGCTACCAATTTAATACAACGATTTTAATAGAAAGACATTATATAGGAACAAACAAATAAGTATTATCAAATTTATTTTAAAGTTGCAGGAATCAAATAGTGATTTCAGGAACAACTTGATGCTGCAGGAAATGATCATGATTAAATTATGAATACTGTATGAGAATATAAAGTGCTCCACTCCTCCAAATCTCTAGTCTATTAATTATTGTTTACCAATCGATTCAAAAATCCTTTGTAATTTGCAATTTCCGGATCTTTGTTCAATCTCCTCTTAATAGCTACTCCATGTAAGATTCGAAGTGTGGCAGCATATTTTCCAGCGCTTTCCATTTCTTGCTCTCAGAATATCCATCTTAAGGGCTTCCATTTGTAACAAAATCCCGAATTTATGTATGCTCTTTACCTAACTTCAAAATTAGCGCAATTTCTTCTTTAACAACAAGATCCTCATCGATTACATTCTTCTAACATCACTAACCTTACTGATGATGTTTCCACTCCATTCATATCTCTTCGCGGTGTCTCACACATCTCCATTCAATTATGATAACGGTTGTTCAAAATTGGCTCTTCACTCACGGTCGACAATTGCATGCCTTGACGCAACAGCAAAATAAACATCCAGGCAAAATTTTAGGACAACCACCCATGTGAGCCGCATTCCATCTACCAGTGAATAGATGCAACATTCAATCTAGTAAGCCCTTTCCTGTGCATTCCAACACAGAAAGGAATTTATCTTTGACGAGTCTATGAAATATCTCCTCGAAATTTTCATTGTTCAAATAACTCGAATTTTTGAACTTTCATTGTTGGGGCTATTGCAGTAGCTGCTTTGTTGGTAACTCAAAAAAAAATTAAAGTTTAAATCCGCGATGATGTTCATGGCCAGTATTCTGATCTTCTACGACTTTTTTGAATATGGTGATTTACCACCAGAATTGCAAGAGGACCTTGAACTTCTTCTCATCGGCGACATCAATATTTTTAAAAGAAACACGATCATCTTGGTTCAACATCAACATATTTGGCTTGAAGCATCTTCTCACATAGCTGGATCGATGGAGAACCTGTAATATACTAATTTCACTGCAAATAACGAGCTTTGGGACGCTATGCTAAAACCTTATTTAATAAAAAAAATACCAAATCCGTGAAGAACACACTAATTTCAAGCACTCTGGTCTTAGCGTTTCACACTCGCCAACAGATCCTTGACGCATTTTTTTGAATCAACTCAAAAGGAAATTATACCACACACTATGTATCTTCACTAATTCACTTCTCAGAAAAAATAAAAACCAACTTGAGAGCTTACATTCTCTTGGAATTGCAAGACTGGAACGCAGAGCCCAACTCTGATAATCCAATGTGATTTGATATCTAGAGTGATGTGCAGCTCCTTGCCTCTCTCGCACACAATAGGATCCCAAATAGGCATGGGCAAACTAGGGAGATGAATTGTTTGCTAAATGTCAGACCATATCTAGACTTTGCATGCTTGACCTTCAAATCAAAGAAATTGCAGCTCCTAGAATTACTTGTGCGCCTTCTTACTTCCTTGCGCCTTCTTACTTCCTTGCAGCTTAGATTTTTGTTATATGCAGAGAGGCATGCATGCCACTCAACCTCGAAACCCTTATAGAAGAACAACACATATGCCACTATCGCAATGATCAGGCAATGTCACTCTCACTCAGAACTCCACATGGTTGCACATATTCAACATTTGCTGCAATGGTTCTCTTTTCCACACTGTTATACCCATTCTGCAGCAATCAATGGCAGCTTCTCTTCAAACTCGAGCACATAGTTCTGCACAACGTTCTCTTGTCCTTTGGTGATTGCCCTCTACCATCATTTTTTCCCTCAAAAAAACGTCACATGCACCCAAAATTATCGTACGCTCTGATAACACATATTGAATAATCACACACCATTAACACACATAAAAAAAACACAGATTTATACCCAAACACAGTGATGGCGGAAAAGGTTTCAGCCTCACGACTTCCCCACATATTTTCTCATTATTAAAAGAATATAATATCACAATTAAATATATGAGGAGATTGTGCCTCAAGATAGTGCCTTCTATCTTGGACACTTTGGTTGAGACAATTTCTCAACCATACACACACCAATCTAGGAGCTACCTAAACTAACTCCTAATCTAGAGGAACAACCCAATCTAGAGAGCTAGGCATAAATTCCTAACTTTTAATATTTAATTTATTAATTTATTTTGGATTTATAATTTCTTATGAGAGAGGCTAACAGAATCTTCCATGGCATTACATTATGAATGAGAAGAAAGTGCCATTGCTGTTTTCAAAGCGTTGGACATCACTCTAAGTCTTGAAACCATAAGCAAAGTGATTACCTTACCTCTAGGAATTCGGTGGAGAAAATAAGACAAGGAAGTGAGTGTCACAACTAGGAAACATTTCTTCATTTTGAAAGAGAATATTGTGGAAGATAAGAATGGATTAAGAAGAGAAATACTACCTTACACCTAGGATGAGGTGGCTTGTCACATCCTCAAGTATATATCTTGTGAAGGGAGATTGAGTGTGGTATATACCTACCACTTCATATTGCTCCATGAGCTGAGATTTAAGGCATAGTTTCCTCTCCCTCAAAGACTTTGTGTTCCCCATTTTCTCCTACAACAAATCATTGTGATGAGTTAGAAGGTGAAGGGAAGGAAAGCACCAACACTTAGCTCACCATGGCCGCATCAAGTTAATTGTGATGGATGCTTTGAGCCACTTAAGGATCCATGTCCCATGGACTAAATTTTTGGACATGGACAGGGAAAATTTCATTGAAACCCAAGCCATCAAACTTGGAGAAACACCAACCTCTAGAATTGGAGATAAGGAAGGAAAAAAAAGGAAGAGGAGGGAGAGGCGGAAAAAACAAAAGAAGAGGAAGGAAAAACAAAGGAATACGATGCAACAGAAAAAGAGGAAGGAGAAACAGAGGAATAGGAGGCAACAGAAACATAGGAAGGAGAAGTCGGAATTAAAGAACAGGGGAAGAAACAAGTATAAGGAACAGTTTCCCTAAGGATACTTCTAAACCCCAAGAAGCAGAGAAACAACCACATCAGACAAGTCTCTCCCTAGGGGATACTGAGCAAGAAGTAATTGCAACATTGGCTACATTAAACACACCTTTCAATCCCAAGAGGAGGAAACCAAGACAAGGTCCCCTATATTTCAAAACAAGGAAAAGCACCATAATTAGGCAGGGAAAACCACAAAGTACTCCTACATGGGTCCCTATCATTATCAATGAGTCACCGAATAAAAAATAAGAAGTAGGACCCAGTGAGAGAAATATTGATGAGGTCACTTCTCCTGAGACAAAAACCAAGTCACATGTAGCATTTGTGGGTAGGCCCACCACTAGGGAAATGACCTTTAAGAAACCCCAAGACACAAGTTGCATTTGAAAAAGTAGAAAAAGAGAAGCTACAACAGAAATAGGGGTTGCTCCAGGAGGAACTAGGGCTTCTACAAGAGGAATATGAGATGCGACAAAAGCAAAAAAAGGAGCTACATGAAGAGGTAACCACCTCAAAATTAGTTGAAAAATGCCTCTAAGAGCTTCAAGAGCTTGATCTGAAGCCTATATTGGATTCCTACTACAAATTTAATGGAGGAAGGATTATCCTTGAAAAATTTTCAATCCCACTCCTCTATGAGCTGGAGATAGAGAGAGGAAGAACTCACGGGTGGATGCAAATCACCAAATCCAAGAACATGGAAGATGTGGGACTCATGGAGGAGAAAGTCGCTAAAATGGGCAAGGAATTGAGTGATTTGAGACTAAGGGAGTCTGTTATGAAGGAGAAACTATAGGAAGAAAACAAAATGGTGAGAGAGAGGATGCATGAGAAAGAAACACAACTTGCCACCATGGAAGCCCTACAATGTAGGAAGCCATCAAAATCTTAGGCTCTCTTCCTCAAAGATTAATGGTTACAGTTCCAAATAAAAACTCTAGCACAATTTGGGTCTCTTCCTTTTCAAGACTACAGGCATTTTATTGAGTTTTGCAAACAAAATGGCATGGAAGGTGGGGAAAATTTAGCTGAATTTCATATGCACAATTTCATTTTGACAGATATGAATTTATGGGATCCCAACTCAATATTAAAATACATGCAACTAATGGCTTTAGCGTCTTGGTTAACTTATGAAGAGAAAAGGGTTGAGGAAGTGAAAAAGGTAATGATAAAAGAAGAGAAGGATCCTTTGTATATCAGAGTACAGCTAGTGATCCTTAAGGTTGTCATCAACGATCATAACCTCATCTCCTCTGATGTTGATTTAGCACCCAAATACATTACAACCTAGGAGCAAGCCATTCTGCACTTAAAAGACACTTTTAAAATGTTGGGGAAAAAAATTCTGCAAGCTTGCAAAAGAAGATGGCATACCTTACCCTACATTCTAAAAGTCAGAGAATATCACTCTCCTGAAAGTCTAAGGAATGTGTTGTAGCGGCTACAACCACCCTCCAAAATTTTTCCTAGGCTTATATTTTGGAGCCTAATATTCTACTCACAGTAGCTTATCTTCCACGGTTATCAAGCATTCATGTTGTAATTGAGACTTATCCTTCTCATATGTGCTTGTGTTTACTTGTTTTCACACTTAGAAAATATTTCTAAGTCACAAGCTAACCTCTTGACTTGGTTGCATATCAGTTCTAGGCTTGCCTCTAGAAATTGTGTAATCCTTGAGGGCAAGCAGCCTTGATGATTGGAATTGCGCAGTTCAGATTGACACTCATCATTGAGCAAAGGAACTGTGCAGTCATGGAAGGAAGCCCAACATTGAGCCTGGAAACTACACAATCCCTCACTGAGCTCAGAAATTGTGTAGTGCACTGAGTTGGAAAGTTGCTCAGTTCCCCAAAATTCCACAATCTCTCCCGATGATGTGCATGGAAATTTTTTCTGAAAAAAGAAAAAGAAAACTTTAAAAGAGCCAAAAAAACATCCGTAAAAAATAGGGATCTATTTTTAGTAACCTGAAGGAGGCAAAATCACTTTTATTAGAAAGTTTCACCATGTATCATTTTTTCCCTGATTTTAGGAATGTGTGTCATAAACCCTAGTTTTCTCAAATCTATTTAATCGACACCTCTAGAGCTCATTTTCACATTCGATCTTGGAGCTCTAGCATTCTCGGGGAGATCAAGGAACCTTCGGTTTGGTTTTCATTGCTTTTTCCAGGTGATTTCACTTTTATCACTGTTGTCACTTTTCTGTCGCTTTTTTGTCATTTTGGTTGTGTGATTGTCATTTTTATGATTTATATTCATGTATGTTGGAGTTTTAACATATTTTAGCTTGTAGAAGTGGGTTTTCAAGTTATTGTTTTCCTTTCACAAGTGTCACATTGGTTTCTTTGTTTTTGCACTGAAGGTCGCCGTTGCGGAGACTCTCCTCACCGATTTGGTTTTCTTCTCGTTTATTTTGTTTCTACACCTAATTTACATTGATTCATTCACACTTAGTCAGATATGCACTCAAGTTCTCACTATCACCTATATATGCTCATTTTTTCACAATCCCCTTGGGCATATATGCACTTTCCTTGGCTAATTTTCACTTTGCCCAGCTGGGCACTGCGCAATCCTAAGGCTCAAGCCAAGAGTTTGGCCTCTAGAACTATGAAATTCATAGTACAAGTTGGCCTAACTGTGCCTTTTCTAGTTCTAGGGCTTAACTTGCTTCCCTAGATATAACACCCACTTCCCACAACTACCCAAGTAACCGGCCAACTAAGGTAAACATGCGACGAGAGGATACTATAATGAGTTTCAACCTCCTATGTGACCTTAAGAAAGTGGAGCTAAAGGAAAAAACAACCTATAGACATTTTACAACACCCACAACACCCACATGAAGTAACCCAACCATTCATGCCTCTTATCCCCAGGCCACACTGACATTTTCACCCCTTTTGAGCCATAGACACAGGAATAACATTGCATTCAAGGGGATAGGAGGCTATAGCTACAGATAGAACGCTACATGCTAGTGGATAAGGCCCAATATGCTTAGTTCTATGCCCGCGGCTCCGATATTTGAGCCACCTTTTCAGGCCTAGAGCCTAGGTCATTGCCCAAAACTTCATGAAAACTTAAGGGATGATAAATAACAATAGGAAAATGATAGGGAAGAAATCACATAAACAAGGACTCATCTGGATCCCTCCTTGCTATGACAGGAATTTTGTCAAACATGTCACAAACATTGAATCCATAGGTGTAAAAAATAGATTTAAGCATAGGGGTCTCATACTTATCTAAGAATTGCTAAGAATAGTTGCTCCCTTACATCATTAGTTGCAATACAATCTATTTGATGATAGATACATTGTGCACTCATTTACAAGTAAAACCAGGTTAGAGCCATACATTAGCACTGATCAAATACATGCTTATAACCAACACAATAACCACATAAATACAATGGATAGAACAACAATAGAATCCACATAGAAACTTGTATATTTTCATACCAAATACCCAAGGAATGAGCTCTTCATTACTGAATGTAAAAACCAACCGAAGATGGGACTTCCACATTCCACCTGACCATAGATTTCCTGAGCTAAATCTCTCTTCAGCTAATCACTCCCGTGCCATATTCCAAGCATGAATGTGGGACTCAAACCAAAAGAATCAACCAGGGCCTCCCAAGGTTAAACCGCCTCACCCTCACTAAATAGAAATCCGGATTTACCGTGATCTACACTTGATCACTAGGGCAACACAAGCATGGATATCACTGGATTCTCTTCACCTAAACCATGAGGAATTTTCTTGAATTCTAGTCTCTCAGGCTTTACTGCAACCCACAACCCAAGGCAGGGGTCAGTAAGCCCTAAACCAAGATATACTCGCAAGGCTTTACCGTATATCCCAAACTCAGGATTCCTGGGCCTAAATGGAGAGAAAGTCACCTCTCTGGATTTACCGCAATCCAAATCCATATTAATAGGCCCAAAAACAAGGCAACACATGAATCAATTCCATAATCATTCAGAGATCCATCTGACTCAGCTTCAAATATGTCTTTCAATCTAGCTAAATCAAACATGAGAAATCCACAACACCATGGCTATCTGGAAATGGCAAGGCTAGACTGTATACATTGACACACTTGGGAAAAACCCATTCTAAGGCAGAAAATGACCACATGAAATACCATGCATGCCAAATCTAGTAAGGAAATCATATATGCAAATAAATACCTGCAAAGAATCCTGCTGTAGCTTCTTGATTCCTGCTCCTTCTTGCTTTCTTCCTCCTTCTTGTTTTCTTTCCTTTCTTGCTCTAATGCCAAAGTGCTCCAAAACCTCTATGTCTCCAAGAGTGAGAGAGAGAGAGAGAGAGAGAGAGAGAGAATAACGAGAGAGCTCCAAAAATGCACTAACAAAAGGTACCAATTGATCCTCAGAAGTCTCTTTATAGAATAGGCCTCTATTTTCTTCATTTTCCATTGTTTTACTTCATTTTCCTCCTCACATGCAACCCGTGACCTTTCATCTCCACTTTCTCCAAATTTCCATTATTTTTATAAATAAATGTGCCAAAAATGTCATTTTTCCTTTCCAAATCCTTTTACAATTTCCTTAGCCATATTAAATCAA
This sequence comes from Pinus albicaulis, assembly GCA_034641835.2. Classification (NCBI taxonomy): domain Eukaryota; kingdom Viridiplantae; phylum Streptophyta; class Pinopsida; order Pinales; family Pinaceae; genus Pinus; species Pinus albicaulis. The sequence continues at coordinate 231,645,871 of CM076580.1, forward strand.
ATTAACACCCACTAGGATGTTTTTTCCCAACATTTAGCTTGGAATAAGTGTCCCATCAACCATGGTTATTATTTTTAACTTTTATTACATGGAATTTTCACCAGGGTTGTTACATAAGCCTCCCCCTTGGGGGACACCATCCTAGGTGTTCAACCACGCATATACCTAAGAAAAATCATTGAAAAGCAAACATACTCCCCATGGAGCTTTATAACATAGCTTGATGCAACATTTACAATGATCACCTTGCTGAAAAGAAAACCAACATGAAGTCATAACAACATGACAACTATAATGGCATGAAAACATACTACTTATTGGAGCTTTATAACATAGTTCATGGCGGAATTTACATCCATACACATATATAAATACACCCAAACATCACATCAAAACATTTATCAAAACATCACCAAAACATATACCAAACATATACCAACATCACACCAAAATGTCTTTGCCTCAACCGGAAGAAAAGGAAGGATACATGGCCCGCATCTGATCAATCATATCCCATGTAGCTTCATCGGGACCAAAGTGCTTCCATTTCACTTTAAATTGATCTATTGCTTGGTTCTGGAGCATGCAAATATTTTTCTGCTATATACATTGAGGCTCCAACTGGAATTCTCCATCATGTTCCACCTGCAATACAAACGAGTCAATCACATGGTCAACATATTTAACAAATTTATTAAGCAATGATATATGAAAAAAATCATGGAATTTCATTTTTGGAAGTAAGTGGAAGTTGATAGGCCACTGGTTCTATCCTCTCACTGATCCTGAAGGGTCCATAAAATTGTGGTTCCATCTTGGCACATGATCCAATCTGCAAGGATCTCTTCTTGGGCTGGATACACAAGTACACCTGATCCCCAACCTGAAACACCTTGAAAAACATGTTCCGATCTGCATAACCCTTCTTCCTATCATGTGATACCTTCAAGTTCTTCTTGATCACCATATTCTGTGTTCCATTTTTGCCAACATCTCTGGTCCTATCATTACCCTGTTAACCAGATCACTAAAACTGATAGGAGTGTTGCAATTTCTCCCATACATAGCCTCAAATGGACTCATATTTAATGACTCTTGATACCCATTGTTGTAGGAGAACTCAAATAGTGGAAGATATTCTTCCCACTTGCACTGATAATGCATCATAGACATCCTCAACATATCCTCTAATATCCTATTGACCCTCTCAGTATGTCCATCTGTTTGTAGATGATAATTTGTGCTGACGCCAAAATTAGTGTCCAAAATTGCAAAAAAGTCCTTCCAAAACTTGGAAGTGAACTTTGCATCCCTTTCTGACATAATATTCTTTGGAAAACCATGCAATCTAACTATGTACCTAATGAAAAACTATGCTACATCACTAACTAAGTATGTAGTCTTCATTGGTATGTAATGTGCAACCTTTGTTAGCTTGTCCACAACAACCATGATGGAATCATGTTGTCTAGATGTCTTAGGAAACTTGTGATGATGTCCATGGAAATGACCTCCCATTTCCACTCTGGAATCACAATCGAATATAGAATTCCACTTGGATGTTTACACTCTGCCTTAACCATCTAACAATCCAAACATCTATCTACAAAATCTACCACATCCCTCTTTAGATTTGGCCAATAGTAGAAACTATTTACTGTAGTCAATATTTTCTGGTAGCCCGGGTGGACTTGAATATGGTTTTGCATGAAAACCCCTCAAGATCACCTTCTTGAGCTCAATGCTATCTGACACATATATCCTATCTCTAAACCTGACCAAGCCATCTACTATGAGAAAATATTACAAATCATGTACACATGTACCTGTGTTTGTACTTGTACATGTACCTGTACCAACACATATACATGTACATGTAGTTTGCTGCAACCTGTGCACAATCTCAATATACCTATGACCTTGTTGACATGCATGCAAGATCCTATCATGTAAGTCTATCTTGTAGTAGCTCATTGCTGCTATATGATTTACCTGCACCCGCTTGCTAATAGCATCTGGGACCATGTTCTCCTTTCCATTGATGTACCTAATCTCAAAATCAAACTCACTGATCATGCAAAACCATCTAGCCTGTCTGGTGTTCAAATTCAGTTGGTCAAACAAGTACCTCAACCTAATGTGATCACTCCTCAATTCAAACCGCATGTCGAGAAGATAGTGCCTCCACATATTCAGTTCATGAATGATCATTGCTAGCTCAAGGTCATGTGTTAGGTATTTATTCTCATGCTCATTTAGTTTTCGTGACTCATAGCATACCACCTATCCATCTTGCACAAGGACCCCACCAAGTCATCTCTTGCAATAATCTGTACACACTACAAACTCCTTTTACAGATCTGCAATATTTAACACTCGAGAATGTGTCAACAAATTCTTAAGTTGCTCAAAACTGGCCTCACACTCCTCTTTCCAATCAAACTTCTTACCTTTCCTCTGAAATGATGTAATAGGATAAGCAATCAGTGAGAAGTTCCTAATGAACCTCCTGTAGTAACCTGCCATTCCCATGAATGACCTCACCTCATCTACATTCTTAGGAGCTACCCACTTCATGACGACCCTTATTGTCTCTAGATATACTGCAATTCCCTTCTTGGAGACAACATGTCCCAAGTCATGTCCCAAGTAGTGTACCTCAGTCTAGAAGAAATTGCATTTGTTGAGCTTAGCATACAACTAATTCTCTCTCAACAACCTCAACACTGCTACCAAATTCTCAACACGCTCTTCCTCATTTTTAGAATACACCAATATGTCATCAATAAACACAGTCACAAACTTGTCCAAATAAGGACGCAACACACTGTTCATTAAACAAATAAATGTAGTTGGTGAAATAATCAAACCAAATGGAACTACAACAAAATCATAATGCCCATACCTGGTCCTGAATGCGTTCTTTTAGATGTCCTCTTACTTGATGCGTACCTGATGATATCCAAATCTCAAGTTGATATTGTAGAAAATTGATGCTCCCTTCAACTGATCAAAAAAATTATTGATCCTCGGTAATTGGTACCAATTCTTGATGGTCACTTTTTCAGCTACCTCTAGTCAATGCATAGTCTAAGAGTGTCATATTTCTTCTTCACAAACAACACAGGTGCACCCCATGGCGATACACTTGGCCTAATGCACCCTTTGTCAAGCATCTCTTTCAGCTACAATGTTAATTGTACCAACTCTAGCGTGATCATCTTGTAAGGTGCTTTTGATGTTGGAGCTTCCCCTGACATAAAATCAATAGATAATTCTACTTCCCTATGAGGTGAAAACTCTGAAATATCTATTGGAAACACATCCTGAAACTGCTGCAAAATTGGATACCTTCTCAAAACATCTACATCCTCCACTTCCTTTCATTTGTCACTAGAGATATGAACTACAAATAGCACACACCCTTTCCTATGACTGCGCTTGGCCTACATTGTTGTCACCATCCTAACTGATTTGGATTTCTTCTTTCCCTGTAAAATTTTTGGTTCCCAATTTTCTTCCAAGAATTCAATAGATCTTTCATAGAAATATACCTTGGTACTGAGAAGATATAACCAATCCATACCCAATATCATATTGTATGATCCCAAAGGAAATATGTTCAAGTGCACTACTGTAGGCATACCATTTAAATGAAATGCACAAGCTCTTACCCAATGCTGAACTATTTTCTTCGTACATGTGGCCAATTGCTCTAACCAAGATTCTGCATGCATTTACTTACTCAAACCACACTTATCCACCAAGTCAGGATTAACATAGCTATAATTACATCCAGGGTCAATCAAAATAGAAATAACTTGATCATAAAGCTTACCATCCATCTCAATGATAGACGCATGGTGCTCTGCCTCCCTGTTGTCCACAACTACATATATATGAGGAATTCTTTGCCCAACATCCCCAACAGTCTACGCCTCTTGTGCACTATATATATTAGGCCTACCAACCTGATTCTATGGAAAATGTCTCTTAATATGCTCCTCACTGTATGCACAACACTCCAGCTGTCCCGTACCATTACCTCCATGCCGCTGTTGTGATATATGTTGTTGTTTTGGCCTATGTAATTGTCCACTTGCATTAAACTTCTTTTGCGGTGCCAAATTTTCTTTCTCTTATGCATTATAAGGCCTTTCAATTTTTGGTTTCCATTTACCTTTACCCTTTTCCTTCCCTTTCCATCTTTGCTGAGACTCATTCTTGCACTTTAACTGTTCAAAGAAATGATTCATCTTCTCATTGACTTCCTCAAGTGTATGAGGCTCATCATACTCAATATGATCTCTGAATTCTAATGGAAAACCACTAAAAAATCACTGAACTTTAACCTTCTCATCCTCAAGATATGGTACATGCCTCAATAGCTCCCAGAAAATTTTCGTGTACTCCTCATCTGTCATCGATCCCATCTTTAGCTCATAAAATTATTTGGCCTTATTGTCGTAGTACCTCTTTGACAAGTACTTCTTCCTGAAAAGTATTTTGAACTCGTGCCAACTCATGTCATCTATCCTGATGTGTCTAACCTGCCTCACATATTCCCACCAGAGGACTTCTTTACCTCTAAGACTGAAGATAGAAATTCTAGCCTTCATGTTATCTGAGTACTCATACAACTTAGAGAATTTTTTCATCCCAAGTATCCAAGCTTCTACCTCTTATGTTTTCTTCAAGTCCTATCGAAAGTAGGTAATTTGATTTCTTTCCTTTCTTTCTCCAATGCCAAAGTGCTCCAAAAACTCTAAGTGTACAAGAATGAGATAGAGAGCGAGAGATAAATAATAATGAGAGAGCTCCAAAAATGCATTGACAAAAGGTACCAACTAATCCTTAGAATCCTTTTTATAAAAGAGGCCTCTATTTTCTTCGTTTTGCATTATTTTTCTTCATTTTCCTCCTCACATGAAACCTGCGCCCTTTCATCTCCCTTTTCTCCTAATTTCCATTATTTTCATAAATAAATGTGCCAACAATGCTATTTTTCCTTTCCAAAGCCTTTTCCTTTGCCTTTCCAATTTCCTTATCCATATTAAACCAAATTAACACCCACTAGGATGTTCTTTCCCAAAATTCAGCTTGGAATAAGTGTCCCATCAATCATGGTTATTATTTTTAAATTTTATTACATGGAATTTTCACCAAGGCTGTTACAAAGTTTCACTTTCCTCAGCTGGGCACTTTGTAATCCTAAGGTTCAAGCCCATAGCTTGGGCTATGGAACTGCGTAGTGCACAGTACAAGCTAGCCCAACTGTGCATTGTGTAGTTCCAGGGCTCAAATTGCTTCCCTGGCCACTAAGACTGCACAATGCGCAGTCTCTCCTAGAGCACTACCCAGGTTGAATTGTGCATTACACAGTCTCAATCCACAAGCTTCATCCCTGGCTGCTAGGAATGTGCAGTGTGTAATTCCCACAGGAAACTAGTCCCTATTGTCAATGAAAATTGCACAATCCTTCTCTATGGTTTTCTTGTTTTCTCCTTGAACATGCCTTAAAAGTATATTTGAAAAAGATTGATGTTTTCTTCCCATGAGTTTCTATTCTTTCCCATAGGTACCACAGTTGTTGAGCACTTCTCTCCAACTATCATTGTTACCATGGCACCAAAGAGAGCTGCTTCAAAAGAGGCCACTGAAAGCAGTACTGGGGAATAAATTGAGCAAGCGCCAATTCACTTGTCAGTATATGTGGACACTCAACTGTTTATAGAAAAGGAGTCAACACTTACATGGCAGTTGGTTAAATATGTTCTTTCAAATTACTTTGAGGTAGATATTGAATATCGATAGATATATCTCAGTATCTAGTGGTCAGGATTATACAAGGTTGCATGCAAATATCCAACCTTCCCGTGCATAGATGTCATCAACTGGATTTTTTCACATATTGATGAGAAAAATATGGAATTGAGTAGTGTCATCAGACATAAGCTTGCTACCTTTCTAGCATCATATTATCAACGTATGTATCATCTTCCCGAGCCAGTAAAGATCATGGACTCATCCTTCTACGCCACCCACAACTATGTGAGAACAAAGGATATAGTTATAGGCTAGGTGAAGGAGCCATCAAAGTTTCGATAGACACCCACCCATTCATATAAGACAAAGTCACTAAGGAAGGCCTACGATCTCTTGGCCATCTTAGGTTGCAGAATATACGGTCAAAAAAGCGCAGAGACCTTTCCCAAAGGGTGGGAAATCTTATAGAACCAGGTGGTGAACAAGGGGACGCTATTGAACTAGTCAAATTTATTGGCTCATTAGTTGATATCCCATGTAGCACAAGCCTGGGATTCCCCCCAGGGCGAGCAATCAATGCTTTATATGTCTGCATACTTACTAGATGAAATATGTGCACAAAATCAATTTCCTCGCATGAATTGGGCATGGAATCCATGACAAACTGTCGTGCATATTTATTGTAAGATGATTTAAAATTGAAGCCATAAAGGAGTTATGGAGCAACTAGTTGGTCATTTCATCATTCCACTATACATCCTTATCTTTGAGGAGGACCCAAATTACATCTCATGAGGAGAAATGGAGGAAATATCAGAAATCGAAAATTGGTTTTCCTTACTGGATGGCACACTACTATTAGAGTGTTCGACGGACTGAAGTCACCACATATTTTTCCAAGGTATGCCACTGAAATTATTGTCATGCAAGAAGTGTCGTATCATCTTGCCATAGGTTTGTTAGCAACTCTGCATATCAATAAGAAAGTGCCATGTCCCACTTTTCCTTTGCATATCATATTATACGAGATTAAGAATATCAAAGATGCAGATAATGAAGAAAAAGTCATAATAAGGTTTGATTTCGATACAAAATAATTCAATTTGTATGATCTGAGGGGAATTTTCAAGGACCATTGTGCGAGAATCTACTACAATTGGGTCAATGAGGCTTTTCATTGGCCAAAGGAGGATCCATGGAAGAATTGATATAATTCTTCCAAACCCTATGAGTCGATCAATATATTTTGGACTTCATAAGTTGCTCCATAGATGGAAACAACTCCAGAAGAAAGAAAATTAGAAGGAAACAACTTGGTACAGGACAAGGGAAAGAGGAAGGTCACTGACAGAAAAAAGGAAGAACAAAGCTGGAAGATGAAAGTATATCCACTACTCATAAAAAAAAACTCTCCCAATAGAAGAAAAGAGGAAGCATAGGCATCAAAGAGTAGAGCAGAGAAAGAGAGAAAAGAAGAGCTTGTAGGAAGTAGATCCGAGAGTGCAGAAAGCATAAAAAGAACTAAGGGAGGAACGAGAAGAAAGGAGAAGAGAACAAGAGGAGAAGCAGAAGAAGGAAGAAGAAGGAAGGAAAAGTAACATAGAAGAAGAAAAAACACCAATACAAGTTAAAGATAAGGAAGATAACCATCCAACAAGAGAGGTAGAGAGTGAACATATGCAGGATTGGGATATTTATAGGAGATTGAAGATTTTATTGAAGTTGCAGATATGGAGTTGGAGCCAGAGCCGTAGGATGAAAATGTGGAATTTATGCCTAGCGAACCATAGGTCACCATTCATACTCCTACACCTCCATCTGTAGAGTTAGCCCCGAGCAAGGAAGGGGACATAGTGCCTCTTAATGATGATCCCGTAATGGATGTGTACAATCTGTCATTTGATGAACTCTAGAAGAGGATTGTACAAGCATGGAGAAAGAATTTTCCAGATGATTGTGCATGACTAGCATTCATTAGAGAGAGGATGATAGTGGCAGACACCAACATGAATCCAAATTCCATTTCCAAAACCAACTTAGCCTTTGCATGCGTGGTGAAGTCTAACACTCATTATTTGATTTCGGAGAATAATTAGTTGGTACAGAATCTATACCTTTCCCAACAATAGATAGAATAAGTCCATGCAATAGCATATAATGCAACTCCTGCATAGGTCTACTTGGAGGAAATGAGAGCAACGATACTTGCTAAAGTATCAAAACTTGGAGAGACTATGCGTGACCTCTATGAGGAGCTCATGACTATACATAAGGAAGTTGTCTGTTTACATAGATTTCAATAGCAAAGTACACAATTTGTAAAAATCCTTCGAAATGTGCAAGCTTCTATCACCATTGTGCATGAGTGGAAAATGTGATATAATGGGGCACCGCTTACCCTGTTAAAGAAAATGAAGCCATAGGAAGAGCTGGAGAAAACAAGAGTTCAGATGTTGATCTAGAAAAACAAGCAGGTCATTGCCTCTTTCTTTGGAACTATTCATGCCTCATATGTACATATATACATCAATTTGGATTTCATGGTGAGAACCCACAAGATCCCATCAGTCGTCTCACTCACCAAAGATAAGCACAAACGTAAAGTCATGTAGGAGATCGATGAGTACTTGAAGCAACTGAAATAGATCACTGCCTATGAGGACTTAGAGCTGAATAAATAGAAAATGCATAAATAAATCGATGGTTTGTTCCATATCAGAAAAATGATGCATCTGCTTGAGAAATACGTTGAGACTAGTTCCAAATCATTATACCCAGATGTTATAGAGTCTAGTGTCTGCTTCCATCCAGACACCATCACGCAGTTTGGGGATTTCATAAAAAAATATCGATCTTAGCATTAATACGTGTCTGAGAAGCATCAAGTAGAATTTATTGAGCTAGATTTCACCCAAACTCAAGTATCATAGTGTTTTGTCTTGTTAGGCTACCAAGTTGTCTATACCCTATTTTGTCTCATACGGGAATGAGTTGAAAATTTAATATTATTTGTAATTATTTGTAAAAATGAAATTCCAAGTGTCCATATTGGAATGTGAAGAGTCATATTATAATGTAATGAGTCATTTTGTAAAGAAGTCCAAGAGTGAGAAAGGGGGCATGTGAAGAGTCACCCCCTTTTTTATAAATAGATCCTCATAACTCATGTAACATGCTTTTAGGAGCCAAAATTTTGGCTAGGTTTAGGCTTCAGAAGAGATTGAGAGTTTTGTGAGAGCCTTGGATTCTTCATAGCATAGAGGGAGTATACTTCTTTGGAGGATAAGGTGTTGTAGACTTCACATTCCACTATTGGGGCAAGTGGTTTCTCAATGTTTATGTATGATTGCAACTATCACTTTTAATCAAACTTAGATACGATACACTTCCATGCATATGTTGTGGATATAGTAGGACTACTCTTGTTGTATTTGCAATATATGTTATTTAGCTTACGCATATGATTATGAACTATTTTTTTTGAATTTGTATGAATCTTGTTGAATGTGTGTTGATGTATCAATCCATCAACTTAACTGGTGAACTATTCCACTTGTTATTTCATGTGATGTCATTTTTATCATGTGTTCCTTTTAAGCTTCATAATATTACAGGCTTTCAAGGGGCGGAATTCCTTTTCCCTTCATGTGTTGGAACTGTCATGCATCACACTTGACTCTCTGCAGGGTCACACATTTGTTCTCACTGTTAGTGCCAATCCATACAACCTGTCACCAGTGATCTAATGGACTCTTATTATGTCTTGTTAGGGTCTCAAATTCAATTTTTTTTCATTTCATTAGGTCTTCAAGTAATTTTTTTTTCACTGGGTAGTAGGTCTAGGACTATCTCCACTCCTTTCAAAATTTTACATGCTGGTCTTTGTCATCACTCAGCTGAGTGTACCATCATTCAAAGGTCATCATTATCATTCTAGTCATCGCCATCATGATTTCATTGAGTTCAGTGTCTCAATTAGGTCATTAGGGTTTCAAGGTCACCAAATCTGTCATTCCATGCATAAAATACGGCGATTGGAGGAGTGATAATAGGTAATTTTTTTCAATAAAGTTTGATTTCAAATGTAATTTATGTTTTGATATATAATAAATTCATCATGTTCCAAAATTTGCATACAAAGTGTCAAAGTTACAAGTTTTCAATAAAAAAGTGAAAAGACTTGTAGTGGACCATCTCACAACAAAGAAGAAAAGTAACCACCACAAGCTATAAAATACCAACACAAGCTCATTTTTTCATTAAAATCATCCAAGAAGAGCTCTCATCCATCACCAAGTTCAAATTCAGCAAGTTAAAGACAAAAACACTAAAAAATTTGGTGCCAAAGCAGCCACGCTGCGCTTTCTGTCTTCCACGCTATGCTTTCTTCCTCAAGATGTGTTTTCTCTCATGGAGGCGCCAAATAATTTTATAACGGTTCTAAAGGTTTTCAATGTGTCAAGAATTAGGGGAAAAGTAAGTACCACCTCAGGAAATCCTTCCTTGCAGCTCAATTTCATGGTTTTTGTGTGAAAACCCTCTATTGACCTCCATGTTGCGTTTTAGTGGCTAGCTATATTTTCAAAGATTGAAAGAAAAATTCACTCTCCCCTAGACTTCTTTACCTCCCTCACACTATAAAACATCCCCCCACAACCTTCATCTCCCTTCATTCCCCATTCCCAAGTCCCAAAATCTAAACCCTAGCACAATTCTACCAAATTTGGGTAGTTTGCCTAGCTAGGATTGTGTTTAAATTTCCTAGCTTAATTACCTTGCCAATTTTCCCACATTTCAATTCCTAAAGCTCCATAAGACCCATTCCCCTTCCCTAACCTACTCATTATATCCCTTTTCCCCTTCCCCTGTTTTCTCATATTAGGGTTTTTCCCTTTGCAAACAAACAAATGGAGGAGAAGAAAACTTATAACAAAAGAGGTCAGGTGATAAGACATGAACCCATAACCATGCTTGAAATGATGTCTACACCACTATACAAGAATTTTTTCAAGCAGTTGGGTGTCTTCATTTTTGTTAACTAGTTGAGAAAGTCAAATACAATGCCACATTGATCAAGTTGTTTTCCACTCAACTCAAAAGGGACAAAGTGACAATTTCAGGGGTTGATTTCACTATATCAACTAATATAATAGCTAAAGCCACATGCTTGCACAATCATGGTGAAAAATGGTTTAAGAACCAAGATCCATCCCTTCAAAATTATCAACCCTATCTTAGAAGACATCACTAACAACACATGAAGAAGATTTTTCCTGTTGGGCACCTCCTTGAGAAGTACACACCACTCATGAAGATCATCATGAAGTAATTCACCAATGAGGTGAGATTTTCTAGACTATATTTGTACCATGTCATACTTATTATGCATTTCACAGAGGTAAAGACACTCAATTTTCGCTATTACCTCTACAAAAGTGTGGCAAAGATGGAAGAAAAATCCAGCATAAGTAGAGTAGTCTTGAAAGCAACCTCTGCCACCATGCCTTGAAAAATATCATTGTTTTACACCAACTTGAGAAAAATAACATCACTTGGGACACTTTCATGTAGGTAGATGTCGTTTTATCTTCGAGTAGCCAACCTACTAGCCCTAGTTCTCCATCAACTCCATCAACACCTTCTAGACATGTGGAGGTTGGCTCACCTAACACTATTTCAGTGAGGAGGAAGATTGAGGTCACTAAGACCTATCAGAGAGGTATAACCCACATCAGCAGAGAAGGTATTACCATCACAACATGATACATCTATGCATGATGAGGAAAATGAATTTGACCTAGTGGACTTGGAGGCTAGTGAATAAAATGAAACCCTAGAGAGGATCATCAAAGACAAAGATGATCAAATCAAAGAGCTCCAAGACAACTTGGCAAGGGCCAACTTCATCATTTCCTTCCTAGAGTAAGAAAACCATTAGCTGAAGGCAAAACAATTAGCTTTAGAGAAAATTTAGTTTAAGGCTAGCATGCATGATATTGTAAAGGGAAAAGTAGTGATTGACACTGAAAAGTCAGAGAAGCATGAAGAGAAAGTGACAAGAAAAATACCAAGGACCGTGGGTCTCAGAAGAGCATTGCAGAAGGAAAGAGAGAAAAAATCACTAGATGAGGAGTTGAGTTTTGAAGAAAGGATATCCAATGAAATTAATGAAAACAAGGAGTTTTGGCTTGAGAAAGTAAATATTCACTTGGAGAAGCTCCTTGAGAAGGCCAAAAAGGACAACAAGATATATAAACACATGGTTGACTATTACTATGCAAGAAATCAAATTTGTAATGTCAAAGTCAAACAACTGCAAGCCAAATTAAAGGAAACACTAAAAATTTAAAATGAAAAGGATAACTTGGAGATTGTTTTTGATGCTTATTTACTAGCATAAGATACCTCATGAGGCACCTCTGGACCACATTTGAGGAGTTTTGGGGAAAATTTTGTATTTTGTGACATTTTGGTCAAAATTGGAAATTTGAAAAACCAATCATACTGGAAAAAGCATAGCGTGGGCCACGCTACGCTTTTGTTGGGGGGGGGGCCTACTGGAGGAAAACTTAGCATATTTACATTAATTTTGATGAGTAGATCAATCTGAGTTAGCGGTTTGACCAAGTCAACCACTTTTGGGAGGGTCAAAATTCCCAAAAACATGCTAAAAAACACCTTTCTGCCTTTTTCTTTAGCCTTCACTATGCTTTTTGAGTAGTATTGGCATATTGAAGATTTGGAGAGCTAGGAGACACCTTGTTTATTTCTTGATAAGCCTATCATGTAGAAAACATCCAGAGCTTTCCAATGGTACCTTTAGATCCTAATTTTGACACTTGGAAGGCCTCCAAAAGTCATTTTTTCTAAGCTCGCTACACTTTCTTCTAGCTCACTACACTTTCTCTTGATTTCGCTACGCTTTCTCCAGAAGGAAATTTTCACTGAAATTTTGACCTAGTTTGAATTTTTTCTGATGTAATTGATGATATGATGATGTCATGAGATGTGATTGAGCTGGTCAATGGTAAATTAGGGTAGATACATGCTTGTAAATGTAAATTTGGTCAGATGTATCTACTTTCCTAAGATGAGGTGAATTGATTGACCTCCACTAGAGATTAGGGTTTTGTTGAGATTATCATGTAATCAGCTTGACAACTGATGGATTCAACCCCTGAGAGAGGAGAGATTTTTTTTTGGTATATATCTATTATTTTCAGAGTCATTTGGCTGGTTGGACATCAGTGGATTGTAATCTTGTAGCTTGTACTTTCGCTTTTATTTTCAGAAATCAAAGGATGGAGTTGCAACTATTATTTAGGAATTCATGTGCAGTGAGTTTATGATCATGTATATTATATGTTATAGTCTTTATTGAATTATGTATAACTCTTCTTTAATATCTTGTATCTTCAGTGGATTTCCTTGTAGTTCGTAGGCATAATTCTATTGAGTTAGCTATGTTTATATGGAAATGTCATCTTGTGTTTCATGCTTCAGTTTAATGAATTCATGAATGAACATGCTCATTAAATCCATCTCCTTATTCAGAATCACCACCATACCTACAAAACCCTAAATCCATCATAGATCCACTTGTACCTTGCTCCTTTATATTTTTGCAGTTGTAATCCCTTTGATCCCTAGACCTAGCTACTTGGTTTCATCCATGATCCAGCATAAAACCCTAAATTTATCAAAACCTACCTGAGCATATCATATATAGCCTAATATCATTCATACCATAGTCAATCCTTGACTGTGATCTCATCGAGAGAGCCCTCTCATCCTGATAGGGCTAGATACTAGGTCAAAGTGGTTCGTGGTTACCTTTTTCTGGTCTCCTTTTAAACCTTCGGAGAACCGATGGAATGCTAACACTCACCAAAGAAATAATGCATCACTCTATGTGTTTTGAAAACTAAGGTAGATCATTAACACCCCACTACTAGGACTCCTAATCCAAATGATGTGAGGTATAGTTGGGACTTCATATAGGGGAGATCCCCTAAAAGTTGGTGGGTCCAGCACCGTAAATATTTCTGGCGCTAGAAGGAGGTCCAAATGAAAATTTGAGCCCTTGAAGTATGTTTTGAATTAATGCACTCATCTAATGAATTCTTCCACAATAAAATTCCCGACATTTTTTTTCCAAAAATGAAAATTTCCAAGTGCTGTTGAGTATCATAAATGACTTGTCAACTCTCCAATTTGATGGCGAGGGTGAATCAACCTTATTTGAGCATATTGCTCACTTTCTTGAATTTTTCGCAGAGAATAACATCCATTGTGAGGATGTTGGTTGAAGGTTGTTCATTCTCACATTTGATGGGTGCGTAAAGAAATGGTGTCACACATTGACTGATTCCTCCATACACTCATTCAAACATCTTGTCACACAAATATTTCACACTTTTGATATGTATGATTGTAAACATCAGTGCAAGAAAATTTTAGAATTACGAAAATCACTTGCTGAATCATTGCATCACTTTCACAATCATTTTATGCATTTTTGTTTTGAATTTCCAAAAGATGAATTTGATTGGAATTTCTTCTCTAGAATATTTCAATATATTGTACACATTTCAGAAAATCCGCATGAGCTTTAATCTTTCAAACCACTCCCAGCATACGTTGGTGTTAGAGCTTCTAAATCTGCTACAGAAAATATTGTTGTCCCAAGTGATCCTCCGTTTCCTTCTCATCAAACAACTATGGTTCTGCATACTGAGGTGGGAGAGGTTATGAATTCATCCATTGATCTATCACTGTCTTATCCCACCCCACGCGCTAAGAATTTCAGTGTAGGTTTGGACTACGAGTTTGATGGTTATGGTGAAGTATTATCTCCTCGCCCTCCATGCTTTGGTCTCATTGGTCCTCCAGATTGTGAGTTTTTGTGTTCACTTGTTTCAAAACTATCTCTTGATGTTCATGAGGATAAAGTGTTGGATGGAGTTGGTGTTGAGAATAAAAATTGTGATATCATTTACGATGGTTATGTGTGGGAGCCCATAATTGAACAAGAATCTGTGATGAAGGATGACTTTATTCCTTTCGTACCTCTCCCGCATCATCCTGATATTTTCCATGGTTTTGTCACTTTTATTGAGTCTTATGAAAATTTGGTTTCTAATTATGTTACTACTTACAATCATTCATAGAACACGTGGGATGTCATTTTTTCATCTATATCTGGAGAGGACGAATCTTCTACTCTTGATCTTCCCAATCTCTCATAGTACCTTTTAGAAAACATAGAGGGTGAAATTTTTATTTTTCCATCTTCCCCTCTTTATGATACATCATATCATGAGGATCCCTCCATCTGTAATATTGAAATTTTTGATCGTGGCTATCATGACCTTTTCATCGATTCAGTTGGTCACGATTCTGATCTTTCCACTGTTGATCTATCGTAGCCACCGATATTTGATGATCTACCTTCTGATGAGTTGGAACTTCTTCAAGTTGTCGAGGAAATTCAACCTGAGCTTAGGGTTATGTCAGGTCCTCATGGCCTTGAGTTTAGTTTCACCTCTGATCATAAGAGTGTTGAATCTTTCAAGGCTCCTCACCACTCTATAACACATATTCAACATCAGTATGTTTTACAATTTTCGCATCCTCCATCTATATTACACAATCCAATCGCTCAATCATTAGAGGAGTCGTACATGCCGAGAAATTTTGCAAAATGAAAACTTTCTTCTTTATTTATGTTCACTCGTCTTCGCAGTTCAAAAGTTTGTGCTCGTATGTCTTTGATTCACAGTGTGTTGAGTCACCATGATATAATCACATAATGTCTTTCATGCACTTTTCACTTTCACTCTTCTGCATGTACATTCAAACTTGAAACCTTTTGGTCTGCATTGCCTTATATTTCTTATGTATTGTTATTCTTGAATATCTTTCTTGACTTGCATTCCCTCGCCAACATAGGCCAACGAATGTGTCGATGACTGAATTGGAAGTATCACTTCATGTGAGTTTGACTTATGCTCTGTTTAGGTTAGGAGTAGGAGTAGTGTTTTCTTTTCTTTGATTTTATTTACTTTGATTCTCTTTCTGCTCCGCTCTTTCCTTTTGTTTGTTTTAGGTTAGTTTCGCATGAGATTGTGTTTGGCTTCTGAAGTAAGCATGGTGAAATCCAAGAGGAGATTTTAATACTATCAAAGCTTGGATTTTTTTCTATTCGCTATATTTGTGTAAATATTGCATTATTTTAGTCAATGATACTCTAATGGAAAATAAGTTCCTTGTCGGAGAGAATTGCAGTGAAATCACAATGTTTGAATTTTAACTAGTAATGCCTACTCTAATCGGTTTTATATTTTTGGTTAATCCTTTTCAACTGAGTCAAGTAGAGTAAGGAGGGGAGAAAAACCTTAACAAGTATGCCAAAAGTGTATATAAACATCCTTATCTGAAGGGAAAACCTCTCGTACTCTCAATAAGTTGGGATCGCTCTTCCACCCCATGAAATAAATAAGTGCCTATGCATATTTATTTGAAAAAAAATATAAAAATAAAGGGAGGAAGAAGATAAAGGCTTCTGGCATAGAGAGGTGAAGTAAGAAAATCCACCGGGGTACTATCTAGGATCGTTGGTAGCGAAGCAATGTTTATGTTCCTGAAGCGACTCCCTCGGGGTACTATCCAGGCTTGTTAGTAGCAAAGCAACACCAGAGATGAAAAATAAGACTCTAAAAAATTATTTCACTTGTGCATATATATAATCATCATCCCCAATAAAAAAAAATTATTTTGGCTTGGCTTGGTTAGCGTGCCACCGATAAAGAGAATTGAGGGAACTACGTATTTAACTTAGACTAAGTGAGGAAGATGAGGTAATCAATGAATTGAACAATACTTTCGAAAGAATTAGACTAGTTTTTCACGAGACAAGACTCATTCAAAGAGTTGGAGTTCTACTAGTGTGTCGACAGTGTTGTAGCGGCTACAAGCACCCTCCAAAATTTTTCCTATGCTTAGATTTTGGATCCTAACCTTCTACTCACACGAGATTATCTTACACTTCTATCAAGTATTCATGTTATAATTGATACTTATACTTCTCATATGTTCTTGTGTTTAATATTTTTCACACTTATCCAATCTTTCTAAGTCACAAGCTAAGCTCCTGACTTGGTTGCACAAAAGTTCTAGTCTTGCCTCCAGAAACTGCGTAATCCTTGAGGGAAAGTAGCCTTGATGATTGGAATTGCGCAGTTCAGACTGGAAGTCAACCTTGAGCTCATAAAGTGCATAGTCATGGAAGGCAACCCAACACTGAGTCCAAAAACTGCAGAATCCCTCACTGACTTTAGAAATTGTGCAGTGCACTGAGCCAGAAAGTTGGCCAATTCCCCAGAATTGTGTAATATTTCCCTGTGATGTGCATGGAATTTTTTTCTGAAAAAGAAAAAAAAGTAAAAAAAAATCATCCCTAGAAAATTCATATCTTTTTTTAGTAACCTGAAGGAGTTACACTTGCTATTTTTAGAAAATTTCGCCATGTTTTGCTTTTTCCTTGATTTTAGGCATGTGTGTCATAAACCCTAATTTTCTCAAATATATTTAATCAGCACATCTAGAGCTCATTTTCATATTTGATCTTGGAGCTCTAGCATTCCTAAGGAGATCAAGGAACCTTTGTTTAGTGCGGTCGTCGTTGCTTTTTTTGGGTGAGTTTCACTTTTATCGCTTTTTGTCATTTTTCTTGTGTGAGTGTTTTTTTGCACATTTCTATTCATGCATGTTGGCGTTTTAACATGTTTTAGATTGTAGAAGTGTTTTTTCAAGTTATTTCTTTCCTTTTACAAGTGCCGCAATGATTTCTTTGTTTTTCACCAATGGTCGTTGTTGCGGCAACTCTCGTCACCGATTCCATTTTCTTCCTGTTTATTCAGTTTCTGCACCTAATTTACATTAATTCATTCACACTTAGTCAACTATGAACTCAAGCTCTCACTATCACCTAGATCTGCTAATTTTTTCACACTTTCCTTGGGCAGATCTGCACTTTCCTTGCCCAATTTTTACTTTTCCAAGCTGGGGACTGCAAAATCCTAAGTATGAAGCTGAGATATTGGCCTCTGGAACTGCACAATGTGTAGTATAGGCTGGCCCAATTTCACATTACGTAGTTCTAGGGCTCAGCCCGCTTCCATGGCCAATGATACTACGCAATGCGTAGTCTCTCTTAGGCCACTTCCCAGGATGAACTACACATTGTGTAGTCTCAAGCCACACGCTTCATCCCTGGCTGATGGGACTACATAGTGTGTAGTTCCCACATGTAGCCAGTCCATTTTTTCAATGAAAATTGCACAATACTTATATTTGGTTTACTAGTTTGTTGCTTGAACATGCCTTGAAAGTATGTTTGAAAAAGACTGATGTTTTCTTGCCATGAGTGTCTTTTGTTTCCCACAGGTACCATATTTTTTGAGCGCTTCTCTCCAAAAATCATTGTTATCATGACACCAAAGATATTTTCTCAAAATATACCATTGAAAGAAGTACTGGGGAAGCAGTTGAGCAAGCGCTAGTTAAATTTCTAGTATATGCAAACAGTCAACTATTTATAGAAAATGAGCCAACACTTACATGGAAATTGAAAAATATGCTCTTTCAAAGGAATTCGAGGAAGCTCTTGAAGATCAACAGGTATCTCTCTATATTCAATGGTCAAGACTATACAAGGTTGCATGCAGATGTTCAACCTTCACGTGTGCATATGTCATTAGTTGGATTGTTTTGTACATTGATGAGAAAAATATGACATTGAGCAGTGTCAACGCACAAAAGCTTGTTATCTTTCTGGCAATACATTATTAGCATATGTATCATCTTCCCGAGCTAGTAAAATATCATGGAATCATTATTCTATGCCACCCACAACTATGTGAGCACAAAGGATATAGTCAGAGGCTGGGTGAAGGAGCCATCAAAGTTTTGATAGAAACCCACCCATTCATACAAGAAAAAGTCACTCACGAAGGCCTACCAACTCTTGGTCATCTTAGCTTGTAGAATATATGGTCAACAGAGCACAAAGACATTTCCTGGAGTGTAAGAAATCTTATTGAACTAGGTGCTGAATGAGGGGAAGTGACTCAACTGGTCATATTTGTTGGATCATAAGTTGAGAGCCCATGTAGCACCAACCTGGGATCCCCCAAGGGCAAGAAAGAAATGTTTTATATGTATGCATACCTAGTCGATGCAATCTATCCACAAAATTAGTTTCTTGGTATGAACTGGACATGGACTCGATGAGAAACTTCCATGCATATTTATTGTAAGTTGCTTTCAGATTTCAATCATAGAGGTGTTATGGAATAACAACTGATCACTTCATCATTATACTATACAAGATTACCTTTGAGGAGGACCCACCTTGGATGTCATGAGGAGAAATGGAGGAAATATTAGAAATCATAGATTTGTTTAACTTATTGGATGGCACACTTATTAGAGTGTTCATAAGACAGAAGCTGTCGCATATTTTTCCAAGGTATGCCACCAAAAAACTTGTCATGCAAGAAGTGTCTTATCATCTCACCACAGGGTTGTCAACAACTCTCCACAGGAAAAATAAAGTGCCATGGACCACTCTTCCTTTGCATATTAGATTATACGAGATTAATAATCTCAAAATTGCAGATACTAAAGCAAAATCCATAGTAAAGTTTGAATTCAGTACAAAATACTTCAATATGTATGATCTGAGGGGAATTTTCAGGGACCACTGTGCGAGAATCTACTACAATTGGGTCAGTGAGGCTTTTCATTGGCTGGAGGAGGATCCATGGAAGAATTTATAAAATGCCTCCAGACCCTGCGAGCCGATAAGTATAGCTGAGACTTCATAGGTCACTCTAGAAACGCAAAAAACTACACATTAGGGGAATTTTGAGGTCTAAAATGGGCCTCCTAATAAAATTATAAAATAATAGTGGAAATAATAAAATAATATTAGATTACATCATCAAAATTTAGAGGGAAAAAAAAGAAAAATATATTTTTTCAACTTATCTCCTTATGGGTTTACTCAAATTTTGAGTGGCAACACTCATTGGATGTAGAATTTGATTCCTCATCCAAGGATTACCCATGTTGCATAATTTCGATAGACCCTGCTACACGAAAATGAGAAATACATGAAAAACATGATTGCAATCACGTTTTTTCATGTATTTCTCTTTTTTCGTGTAGCAAGGTCCATCGAAAGTATGAAACATGGGTACTCTTTGGATGAAGAATTAATTTTTTCATCCAACAAGTACTCCTGCTTGAAATTTGAGTAAAACCTTAGAGAGATAAGTTGAAAAAGTAGTTTTATTATTTAATTATTTTTTAATTTTTTTTCCTTTTTACTCCAAAAATGGTGAATCATCCCCCATGGTTGACATCATCATATTGAATCCTATTGGTTCTTATAAATTTTATTTTGGTTGTACAATTTTCTCAGGAGGCCCATTTTAGACCTCAAAATTCCCCTAATGGAAGGAAAAAAAGTAGAAGGCAACAACCTAGTACAGGACAAGGGAAAGAGGAAGGTTGTTGACATAAAAAAGGAAGAAAAAGGCTGGAAGATGAAAGAATATCCACTTCTCACAAAAACATATTTGGAAATAGAAGCAAAGAGAAAGCATAGGTAGCAGAGAGAAAAGTGGAGAAAGAGAGAAAACTAGAGCTTGCAGGATGCAGAGCAGAGAGCACAGAAAGTAGAACAAGAACTAAGGGAGGAATGTGAGAAAAGGAGAAAATAATATGAGGAGAAGCAGTAGAAGGAATAAGAAGGAAGGAAAGGTTCCATTGCAGAATAAACAACACCAAAACATGTTGAAGAGCAGGAACATAACCAGCCAACAACAGAGGGAGAGAGTGAACAAATACATGACCGAGAGATTGCTGAGTAGATTGAGGATTTAATTAGAGTTGCAAATATGGAGTTCGAGCCAAAGCCACATGATGAAGACTTGGACTTGATTCCTAGTGCACCAAAGGTCACCATTCAGAATCCACCACCTCCAGCCGCAGAGTTAACCCTGAGTGAGGAAGGGGACATAATGCCTCTTGCTGATCATCCAAAAATGGATGTGTACAATCTGTCATTTGATGAACTCCAGAAGAGGATTGCACAAGCACAAAGAAATAATTTTATGGATGATCATGCATCACCTGCATTCAATAGAGAGAGGGTGATAGTGCCAGACACCAACAAGAATCCAAATTCCATTTCCGAAGCCAACTTGGACTTCATAGGTGTGGTGAAATATAACACTCAATATTTGATGGCCGAGAATAAGAATTTGGTACAAAATATACAGGATTCCTAACAAGAGATAGAAAAACTCCACGCAACAACACATAATGCAGTTCTCGCACATGTATACTTGGAAGAAATGAGAGAAATGATACTTGTTGAAGTATCAACACTTGGAGATACTTTGCGAGACCTCTACGATGAGATTATGAATATGCATAAGGCAGTTGTTGATTGCATAGCTTTCAGTGGAAAAGTAAATAATTTTACAAGATCCTTAGGAACGTGAAAGCTTCCATCACCATCGTTCACGAGTGGAAAATGTAATACGAGGGGGCACTGCTTACCCCGTTGAAGAAAATGAAGCCGCGAGAAAAGCTGGAGAAGGAGAGAGTTTGGATGTTGATATTATAACAACAAGTAGCTCACTTATTTCATTGGAACTGTTCAGGCCTCATATGTATGAATATACAACAATTTGGATTTCATGGTGAGAACCCACAAGATCCCATCGGTCGTCTCCCTCACAGAAGCTAAGCACAAACTTCAAGCCGGGTAGGGGATCAATGAGTACTTGGAGCAGTTGAAACAGATCGACACCTCGGAGGACTTAGAGCTGAATAAATAGAACATGTAGAATGACATTGGTGGTAAAATCCAGATTAGAACAATGATGTGCCTACTTAAGAAATAAGTTGAGACTAGTTCCAAATCATTATACCTGGATGTTATGGAGGCTAGATTCCGCTTCCAGCCAGACACCATCACACAGTTTGGGGATGTCATCAAACAATACCTAGCTTGGTGTCTGAGCTATATTTCACCCAAACTCAAGCATCATATTGTTTTTTCTTATTAGGTTGTCAAGTTATCTCTAACCTATTTTGTCTCATATGGGTATGAGTTGAAAATGTAATATTATTTTTAAAAATGATATTCCAAGTTTCCATATTATAATGTGAAGATTCATATTGTAATATAATGAGTCATTTTTTAAAGAAGTCCAAGAGTTAGAAAGGGGGCATGTGAAGATTCACCCCCCTTTATTATAAATAAATCCTCATAACTCTTGTAACATGCTTTTGGGAGCCAAACGTTTGACTAGGCTTAGGCTTAGGAATAGCTTTGGATTTTTATGAGAGCCTTGGCTTCTCTGTAGCATAGAGGGAGTATGCTTATTTGGAGGAGAATTTGTTGTAGACTTCACGTTCCACTATTGGGGCAAGTGGTTTTTCAATGTTGTATGTATGATTTGAACTATCACTTTTAATAAAAATCAGAGCTAACACACTTTCATGCATATGTTTTGGATATATTGGGACTACTCTTGTTGTATTAGAAATATACATTATTTAACTTACACATATGATTATGAACTATTTCGTTTGAATTTGTATGAATCTTGTTGGATGCGTGTTGAAGTATTAATATGTCACCTTAACTTGTGGACTATTCCATTTATTAGTTTGTGTGATGTCATTTTTCTTGTGTGTTCCTTCTATGATGCATACTATTGCCATGTTCCAAGGAACACACTTCTTTTTCTCTTCATGTGTTGGAACCACCTTACATCACACTTGACTCTCCGCAGGGTCACACACTTTTTCTCACCAAAGACATTGTGCATGACTCTATGTGTTTTGCGAACCAAGAAAGATAATTAAAACCCCACTGTTGGGACTCCTACTCCAAACAATGTGAGGTCTAGTTAGGACTTAATATTAGGGAGATCTGCTAAATGTGGGCGGGTCCAACACTGTCAAAAAAATGACTTGGACAGAACACCATTATACAAGAGAGTCATGCAGAGGATGAAGATCAATTGGATAGGACTCAAACTTAGTCCACGCTTGTTGCTAGGCTTATAAGAAGGAAGTAACCAAATATAAGAGAAAAAGGAATGGTGTGAGATAGAGAAAAATGTAGGCTTTTACCCACCAAAAGGCACACCATATAAGGTGCCTTGGGATTTCAGAGAGGCCACCAGGGCCATGAATGAGATTCACATGGATGAATAATTTTCTTAGAGGATGAGAAACAATTTCAACACCAGGGTGATGATGAGTCCCATCAATAGGTATATCTTGAAGAGAATTATGCTATCCTCCAGCCTTAGAACTATCCTTTTATCACATTAATTCACATTTTTGGCTATATTATGCTTAGTAAGAATAGAAAAAGGTGTTTTTTATCGTATGTGGCCTAATGTGGTTTAATTGCAGGAAAACGAAGAATTTTTTAGGCATTTACTATGCAGGGGCTTGATGGAGACAAATAGGAGAGAATGTAGGGGGTTTGTTCACCTCCTTAACTCCCTAACTCGGCTTTAGATCACAACATCCTCTCTCACTAGTTCAAATTCATTGACAACCGAGTAACCCTAGTGCAAGTGAATATTAAGAGGGACCAAATCCATCATGTTCGAGATCAAGGAGGGAATCACTCCTATTTTCAAGGGAGATTTCTATCAACTACCCTTTTTTATAAATAAATAAGATTAAAATATCATTAGGATTCAAAGTTTTGATTTATCTAGGAGTATCTCTTGAGTTTAGAGATTGAAATTTCCATTTTTAACTTTTATGTGATGTATGAGATTATTGTTTTCTGATAATGAGAAGTTGGTTATTAAGCTGCATCTTAGCTAATTTTAGAGGGATGAGACCCTTTGGTTTTGGCCAAACCTAGAGGCTTTGGTCCCTCTTTTGTATTTATGTTTTGTTCTTAGTTCCAAGAATTTCATAGCTTTCATTACAGTAGAGATTAAAATATAAAAAGATGTGATTGCAAGCTTCTATATCACCTCTCTTGTGGGAGAATGGTTGGAAGGATTTGCAATCTTAGTCCAAAAACATTGTGTTTATGATTTCTTGGAAATAGATAGATGTTATTTTTCCTTCTTCATATTAACTTTCTCTGACTTAGGAGTTAGTTCAATGATCAGAATAGTATCGTGGCATAGAATATATGTTATTCAAAATCAACTCATCTTTTCCATCATAATTTATATCATTGTGTTAATGATCAATGTATGTATGTATGTGCCTAGTTTTAGGGTTGTTTTGATATGCAGGGGAGGGAACCTCTTTCATATCAATTTTTGACTTCTTCAATTCTCTTTCCATCCCTCAATTCTGCTTCCAAAACTATGTTTCCACAATCAATCTACCTAGGAAATTAAGGACACCATGTGAATTCATCATAGTGTAAGACAAACCTCTGACAATACTTGGGCTTGGCTAGGAGAATTTCCCAAACTTCCTCCACTCCCTCTTACTTTCATCCACCTAGTAATTTCCTAAAGACATCATATCCACCCTAAAAAGGCTCTCGGAACCCCTCCTGTAGCATTATAGGTCCTCCTATAGCAGTAGATGACCTCTTGTAGTAGCACCTATAGGGGGATGTATCACCATTTTCCTTCAAATTTTTTTTTCCCCAATTCAACCTTAGCTCAGTCAAGATGAATAATTATCCTAAGTTGTGATTTGATGATCAAGGGAAGCTCCTATACCTCTCCAACCATTCATTTTTCTCACTGCAAATCATAGTAGCATTAGTGTTTTTCAATCACAAGCATGATACAAGTTAGACTTCGGATTTTCAAGTGAGTGTGAAGTAGATAAATGATACATGCAATTATGTTACTTTTTTATGAATTATGCAAGATAGAGTAGCTTTATTTCTACAAGTATATTATCCATTTTCTACAAGTATAGAATCCACAAGTTGAACAAATGAAATTTTCACTTTCATAGTTAGAATCAATTTTCAATTGTGCTTTTATCAACAATATTTCACTATAGTTCAGTAGGAGGAATGGTGTCTGAACAACTTGATCTAATGTCATAACTGAGGGTGGTATGAGTATAATCTAACCTACTGTGCATATAAAACTTTTACCTCTAAGTTTGTATGAACCTAGGGTTGATAATTTGAGTTGAGGAGCCATTGGGAGTTGCAACACCCTTGGTGCAATACCAAGGCTAACCGCCCAGCCAGCCCCACAGTTACATTATGCACTTGGAAGATGACCCAGGACCTATATGATGATGTGGAATCACTTACACCATCATCTGAGCCCTTTCATATGGTCTACAGGAATCTTCTACCTGTTTGGAGATCCATGAGGTTACTTGTGTGCCCCCCAAACCCATTGGGAGCACCACAGGTTTATTATTTGGAGAATAAGAGGAAAACCCCTTATCCACTGCTTTTGGGAGTACTATTTCAAATTTATGGCACCTATGGACTTCATCAACCCTCCTCCAAGGCCCAAAAACACACACTACTAATCATTTGACCCCTTGAGAGGCTTATTCTTTTATTTATGAGCTATTTTTGTGGGCTTGCCACCAAAAGTCAGTTATTTTGCACGTTATTTTATTCTAGGGGATAATTATGCCTAATTAGCTAAATAAAACTCATTGTAAGTGTATAAATACAAGTGATGTGATTTCATTTTAGAATCATCACTTGGATTGGACTTGTAACTCTTTATAGAACTTCACTATCCTTCTTGGAGGACGAATTTTTGGAGCATGGAATGAATTTTGATGTTTGGATTATTTTATCTTGTGTTGGAGCTTTTTGATTGGAAATTTTTTGATGGTTAGATATACTCTTAATACATGTAAGTGAAATTTAATTCTATTTTTTCTTTCTATTTTTGTCACATACATTATTGTCGGGATTTCACTATACTTGGGCTAATTTACTGCATCCATTTATGAGAAGTTGTAGAAATTCTATTTCTAGATAGTGATGCTTCATGTATGGGCCATTTATTATGAATGGATGTTTGTAGATATGCTTCATCATTGAAATTAATCTTGATAAGCCATCTATTTTTCAAAATTAAGTATAAATCACTTGAAGCTACTTTTGCTTCTACCCTAATGCCATGTGAAGCTATCTTTAAGGCCTCCTTGATAGAGAAAATTAAATATCCATATTCATAATTACTCTTGACTCCAAATATCCCCAAAGTATTAGACATTTTTCCACCATAAAGGTGATCACCTTTAACCTATTTTCATTCTCCCAAATTTTCTTTTCTAGGTCTAGCCCTCTAGGTATCCTATGACATCATTTATCTTGTAAACCACCCACTGAAAACATTTGATCTGTTGGAATCCTTCGAATTTGGGTTTCTCCAAGGCACCCTCCATTTTTGAAGCAATTATGACGGTGGGATTTTGAGATACCTCAAGCCCTAGACTCAAGATCAATTTTTCCCTTGGTTTCCTTAGGCTAGAGACCTCATTGGGATATAGTCTTTTCCTTGTATTGAAAATTCATTCTTTGGTCCCTTTTCCCCTTTATATTAGGTCAAGTATATAATTTATTTCTAAACCCTACCCCCTTGACCTACTCCCGAATCCACTTGGTCCTGTTTTGTCCCACAAGCTATTAATGATAATTCTTCAAATATCACTTGGAATCCAAGCCTAGAAAATAATTTTAGGGTTTGGAGACCTCCATTATAAGATACCTACCCTAAACCTAAAATTTTAAATTCTCCTTGAGCTCTTCCTTGAAAGACTCAAACCTTGCTTTCCAAAGCAATGAATCTATACATTTGATCCTCTCTTGTGAATAGGCTCCTAGGATCACCCCTCACCCTATCATTGATCTATTTATTTTGTGGTCCTTATTATATCGGGTCTCCTCCCATCAGTGAAATTATGTAAAGAATAGGGAGCCATATCCAAGGTGACATTGGGCTATTACTCCATTGTTTCCCTTGATCTGGTAGTTTCCCTTCAAAGATCCCCTTTTAGGACCTCTGCTAGTTTGAGTGGTAACAGGCTTGATGTACCCTTTTTCCATATTCTCCTTCAGCTACATTTTTAATTCCACCAGCTCAAGTGTGCTCATTTTTTATGGTGCTATAGACATAGGCATTGTTATAGGCATAATTTGTATAAAAATATCAATATCCCTTTTAGGAGGATATCACAGTATCTCATCTGGAAACACCTTTGTACTCCTACAACATTAGATGGTATTCAATTTTTAACTTATTATCTTTAGTTGTATGTAACACATGAATAAAATACAATATACATCCCTTTCTACAATGATTCTTGAGATGAAACATTGAAATATGTCTTATTTCAAGGGATTTTGCACACCCTTTGAATCCCTTCTTAGTATTCACAATCCAATGTTTTATTTAAAATAGTTCAATTTTTCTTTATGTTTCACCAACCAATCCATTCCAATCAACATATCATATGACCCCAGTGGTGTCACATTTAAGGAGGATTTCTTATGTAGCACAATCATTTCAAATTGGCTTCCTGCAATGGATTCAATGGCCTTTCTTTTGGTTCTTGTAGCTAATTAAACAAACAATGACTTAGTGTAAATTTTTATAGGTAAAAATAATGGCTCAATAATTTGTGGTGAAATATGACTAAAATTAGAACATGAGTCAATTGAAATTGAAACGGGTCAATATGTTATTATACCTTTCATCTCCACTACAAAAATTTGGTGGTTTTCTCAAGTTTATTTTCAATAGTTGCATAAATTCGAGGGATGATTATGGTTACTTCATTGTAATTAGTAGATTTTTGGACATTGTATACCTGTATATTTTCATGTTCCTTGTAAGTAAAATCTCATATCAGGTGCTCCTCCCATCCCACTAGCATTTCAATAATCATTTCTTTGATTATTCTATCTTTTCCTCTGCTAGCATAATTCGATTATCGCCACTTTGAGTGGGATAGTTTTACTATTTCTTACTTTTTTTTGGAAAACAGAAGTTGAAACTTTTTCCTGAATGCTTGTATCATGATCATTTGGATCCATTATTCCTGAATCCATTTTTATCCTTATTTTCCCACATTGTATAGGATTCCATTTTATGCTTTGTTTGGTCATAACAATTTTTTTCTTTTGAATGGTGTCATCAAGTGCCTTGGGTTCATCAAACTCAATACAATATTAAAATCACTCTGTTAACACATTGAGAAAGTGTTTTACCTTTATTGTCTCATCCTTGAAATATGGTATGTACCTCAACAACACTATAAATGTATTTTCATACGCATCCATAGTGAGATGTCCCAATTTATGTTTATGGAATTCATTTATTTTTCCATCATAATAACTTTATAATAGGTATATTTTTCCCCTAAGTGTCTCTCAAACTATCTCCATGTCATCTTTCTTTCCTCGATGCTTTTGAAATTCTTAAGGTATTTCCACCCAATGTTGGCCTTTCCCTTCAAGTTACGTATGGATACTCTAGATTTCATATTTTCATAGTAATTATGCACCCTAAAATGCTTTTTCAGTCCTAGAAGCCATGCATTTTTTTCCTCATTTTTCTTAATTTCACCCCTAGAGTTAGGTGGCTTTTCCTTCTTGAATTCCTTAAGTAGAGAACTCTTTGAATACCTTTTTTTCCTTATTTAATTCTAATTGGTTACATTTTTGGATAGTTTGTATGATATTTTTGTCTCCTCACCATAGGGATTTTCTAATGTGTCATTGATGGATGCATATTCCTTGCTACTCCTATGCCTCTTCCAAGAAATTATTTTTCTCTTATTACTGGAAGTTTTCCTATGTTACTAAATTTGGATGGGATGAGTGCCTTCATTGAATGGTGTCTATCCATATTGTTGGTGGTTGGTTCATGTTGCAACTACCTTTGTATGTTTGATAAGCTTTTTAGTAGCACTACTTTGATCTCAATCTACTTTTATTTAGCTCCAATGAGCCTCTCATTATTAGATTTGCAACTTTTAAGTTTAGCATTCAAACTTCTCATTGTTTCTACCAAATTTAGAGGGTTCTTAGCAACTTTTATCTCATTCGATTCAACTCCCTGATGTATGAAGTCTTGTCTATGTTGTGCTACAACATTCTACTAATAATTTCTTCCTTTATTATTGTGTGTCTTCTTATGTGTTAAAAAAACATGCTATCGTTAGTTTATCAAAAAGTAGTAATGTCATCATAACTTCTCACCTTAGAAATATATTCATTGGCCTATTATGCCCTGAAACTGAAGCTTTGTTATAGTTGCAATTCCCACTCAGATGCTACTTAAGATTCCATTTTATTTTTAATGGTTGTTGTTGAATTGGTAACTTCAGAGGACTATTCTGGGAAAGGTTTGGGATTGAATCAAAACAACTGCCAATATTCACCTCAATATTAAGAGATTCAAATTTTTCTTCCCCTTTAGGTTTATAGGAATTAGTCACCATAATTTTGAACATGTTCAATTTTTTTCCACATAGGTTAACATGTCTCTAGAGAATAGAAACCAGGTGGAGGGGAAATTAAACCCACTAGATACCACTCAAGCTATTGTCTTTTGATTTTTCTTAGTGAAAATTATAAAAATCATTTAAATATAAATGGAAAATTTCCTTACAAAATTAATTTTCCTTATAATGGAAAATTTATCATTATTAAATATAAAACTCACTCTCACTCCTAAACCCATTGATCTTGAGTGTTTAATCTTAGCTTTGATACCACTTTCTAACCCACTTGTTCCCCTTGGGGAATTTTTGAGGGTACAAAGTGTAAAAAATAAACCTATAAGATTATGAAGATGGGGTTATCCGAAAATTATTCTTCCTATAACCACCTCAAACCTCTTTTCTGAGATCACCGTCGTATTCTACTCTTTCAAATTTTTCCAAATATATAAATTTCATCAAATTTTGAGCTTTGGACACAAATTTCCCTTAGAATATTTAAATCTCTTATTGTCATGTAAAAATTTGTACCATTGAGTTTAGTAGACAATTTGCAATCCTTTTCCCTTAAGTCACCAACATAAAAATCCATGTTAGCTAAAAAGTGGCTAACACATGACAACCCCTCTACCCACGTTTCACCACCACATAGGGCCATGATCGTAGCTAAACACATCATCCTACTGAGCTCACATATGGATTTGGGAAACATATTAAATTCCCTTTTAGAAAGATTAATATATCTAATAATTCAAATTTCTAACTTTTCTAGATTTATTTGGAAATCTAATTCTGGAAACAAATCTGGTCCATCTAGGAAAGCACTCGGCCAATGATCAATATCTAGATCCTAAATTTTCAAAATGTCCCCTTTAATAAAATGCTAGATTTTTGGATATCTATATTTCTAGTTCTGTTTGGATTAATCCAGAAATCCAAAATATTTCAGTTTCATCCGAATTCGGTTCCACGCTTAGTCAACAGTTTGAATTTGGATTTGTAAAAACTTGAAAATTTCCTCTTTGTAAATATCCAGATTCCTTGATATCTAGATAATATGCTATTTGGATAAATCCTCATTTTCTCCTTGATGACTGCCACCTAACCTATAGATCATTATCATTGTATTCTAGTTTCCAAATTCATGCACTTCTCTGTCTCTTTATGTTCTCGACGGCATACAAATTCCTGTCATAATCATCACATTCACAACTCCCCAACAAACCATTATACATGATAACTCATGGTTTAATACATAGAGAACATGGTTAATTCAAAAGCCTCTCGAAGGGTACATTTTTGAACCATTGGAGTAGTTTTTTTCCACTTCCATTCTTTATCATAACTACTCATAATTGGTAGTCCAACAAGTGTTTTAATTTTTGTGGATAATAGAAAATGAAAATTTAATTGAAGGTTAGATAAGAAATTTCCCAATTCCCTGACATAGATTATTCTCAGTTATCAAGATTTGTGTAGGCTTCTACCTTCTTCAACTTTTGACAATACATTAAAATAAAAATGCATTACATCAAATAAATTTTATTAGGATATCACATGTTTTCCATTCTAGTAATATTAGTAAGAATTACAATTAAAAAAATGGGTTCCAAATGGGGTGTTAAAATGGAAATTTACCAATGGTAGTTTATGAGTCAATGGTTTTGGAAAACCATGCTATTTTCCCACAATATTACATATTATTCATATGATGGAATTCATGCAGCTCTAAACTCTAAAAACATAAACTAGTCTCAAAAAAATGATTAAGGTATCAAGAAAATAAGATTTTCAAGAATAGAAACTAAAATCCAAGAATAGAATTGGAGTCTTTAAGGAGAAGTGCAAAATTATTTATTAGGAAATTATAACCAGGAAAGTGCACTCTAGATGCCATGCAACTATATAGTCATTACCACATGTCATCCTATGTGGAAAAACTTGCTAAAATATGCTTGTTATAAACAGGTCACTGGCTAAAATTAAATATATTAAAAATAGACATGACATAAATAAAAATCCTCCTAAATAGTGGAAAAGTAGGAAAATGTGTACGTATGCCAATAAGAGAGAGTGCATACTTCCTCTCTCTCTCTCAAATCTTCACTATACTTGTATTCTATCTCTTTACAGGTGCTAGTGTTTCTTGGTCTTCTTGGAGTTTCTTGTAGCATCCTGGAGTTTTAGGTTTAGGGTTTATCCTTTAGATATTGAAGATTAGAATTCAATATATGGTTAGGGATTATCCTTTATCCTTCGACCATATCTTGCAATTAATTGGCTGGAATTTCCACTCCTCAAACTCTCAATATATAGGGATAAGAAGAAAAAGGTAATAATATTGGTTGACTCAAGCAATACCCATAATTTTATTCATTGTAAGATATCCAAGGATTTGAATTTCTTTCTATACCCAACACCAGAGTGTTAAGTGATGGTTGCAAATGGAGGAACTATAAATTTATTAGGGAAGTGAAATAATATCAATCTAACCATGGGGGAATATGTATTGAATAGTCCACTGATTTCTGTTCAAATAATTGGTGTTGATGTTGTATTAGGAGTCCAATGGTTAAAATATTTGGGGATGGTCGATTTTTATTTTCAAGAACTTTTCTTGCATTTTTTTTTCCAAGGAAAGGAAATTGAATTAAACGGTATCACTTGGAGACTTGGTAAGATAATAAAATCTAATGGCATGAAAATGATTTTGAAGAAGTAACATCAAGGTGTAATTGCATGATTATGCTCACTAGATGTTCAAACTGCCAAGTCACTTGTTTCTCTAGATCTCCAAAGAGACCTTGTCAATCATTCCAAGGTGTTTGAGACTCCCAAGGGTATTCCACCTATTCATGATCATGATCGTGCTATTCACTTTATTCTAGGAAGTGCTCCTCCAAACATCAGACCCTACATATATCCCTATGCCTAGAAGAGTGAAATTGAACATATGGTTTCAAAAATGCTAGATGCCAGTACAATTCAGCCTAGCCAAAGTTCTTTCTTTGCTGAACTAAGTATTGGTACACAAGAAGGATGGATCATGGTATATGTTTCTAAATTATAGGGAGCTTAACAAGCTCACTATTAGAGATAAATTTATCATTAATATCATTGAAAAATGATTATATGAATTACATGGTGCAATCTACTTCACCAAGTTGGATCTTCATTCAGGATATCATGAAATTAGAATGAAAACCGAAGACATTCTCGAAACAACATTTAGAACTCATGAAGGCAATTATGATTTTTTAGTCATGCCTTTTGGCCTTACTAATGCGCCTTCCATATTTCAAGGCTTGATGAATTCCATTTTCAAACCCCTCAAAATTTTTTTTTTAGTATTTTTTTATGATATACTAATCTATAAGAAATGGGATGGATCATGTTCAATATGTTGATAGGGTGCTAAAATTATTGGATGAGAAACAATTATATGAAAAATCCTCCAAATGTTCCTTTGAGGTGCATGAGGTGGAATATTTGGTTCATATTGTAACTCATGAGGGTGTTAAGGTAGACCCTAAAAAAATTAAAGCCATAAAGTAATGGAAAATCCCCACAACCTTAAGTAATCTTCAATAATTTCTTGGGTTAATAGGGTATTATCGCAAGTTTGTTAAGAATTATTAGAAAATAACAACACCTCTAACATCATTACCAATCAATATGCATTTTCTTGGACTCCAGAAGCAACTAATGCCTTTAAACATATTAAAGAGGAAATGTGTCAAGCTCTGGTCTTATCTATAAAAAAATTCACAAAAACATTTATTGTGGAATGTGATGCCTCGGGAATTGAAATTGGTGCTATTTTAATGCAAGAAGGGAGACCCAATTAGAGAATGTTTGAGGTCTAAAATGGGCCACCTAAGAAAAATGTACAACCAAAATAAAATTTAGAAGAACCAATAGGATTCAATATGATGATGTCAACCATATGGGATTGTTCACCATGTTTGGGGTAAAAAAGTAAAAATATTAAAAAATAATAAAACAATAAAACTAATTTTTCGACGTGTATTTTCAACTTATCCCCCTTAGGTTTTACTCAAATTTCGAGCAGGAGAACTCATTGGATGGAAAATTTAATTTCTCATCCAAGGAGTACCCATGTTTCATACTTTGATGGACCCTGCTGCACGAAAAATGAGAAATACATGAAAAAAGTGTGATTGCAATCACGTTTTTCATGAATTTATCATTTTTCATGTAATAGTGTCCATCTAAAGTATGAACCATGTGTACTCCTTGGATTAGGAATCAAATAATGCATCCAAAAAGTGTTCCCACTGGAAATTTGAGTAAACCCATAGGGAGATAAGTTGAAAATACGAGTTGAAAAAATAGTTTTTTATTTTTTTCCCCTCTAAAATTTGATGATGCACTCTAATATGATTTTATTATTTCCACTATTATTTTATAATTTCCTTAGGAGGCCCATTTTATACCTCAAAATTCCCCCAATGCATTTCATTTTAAAGCTATCCAATCACGGGAAAGAATTTATACAAACCCTTTTATGAGAAGGAAATGCTAGAAATTCTACAAGCCTTGAAGCAATGACACTCTTAACTAATTGGAAGACACTTCATGGTAAAAAAATATCATGATAGTCTTAAATAATTCTTGGAACCAATATTATCTTCAGAAGAGAAGAAAAAATGGGTCACAAAGATGTTGGGTTATGACATTGAAATCATCTACAAGAAAGCAAAGAAAAATGTTGTTATAGATGCACTCTCAAGAAAGAATGAGGATGTGGAGGCATTTCTCTGTGTCATTTCTATTATCGAACGTGATTGGATAAATGAAGCAAGGGATGAATGGAGGAATGATGGAGA
Source organism: Pinus albicaulis (assembly GCA_034641835.2). Lineage (NCBI taxonomy): Eukaryota > Viridiplantae > Streptophyta > Pinopsida > Pinales > Pinaceae > Pinus > Pinus albicaulis. Next base: position 231,680,004 of record CM076580.1, read on the forward strand.
GGTTTGGAAACTCATTTAAAAGTTGCAACAAGATCCCATTTCATCTAATACTTTTATCTAGAAAAATAATTCACTATGGTACAAAGATCATTTATATCTATGTAAGAATTTAAAACTTAATCAAAAAGTTATTTTGGAATTACACACCTCTTCTATAGGAGGGAACTCAAGATTTTTAAAAACTTAACACTGGGTCAAGAAGGATTTTTTTGGGATGACATTAAATATGATGCTCATAAGTTTGTGTTTGAATGTTTGATTTTCCAAAAAAATAAAGTTGAGACAATTAAAACCCCATGTATTTTAATACCATTAGCCATTCCAAGTCAACATTGGGAGGAGGTCTTAATGGATTTTATCATAGGTCTACCAAATTTTGAAGGAAAGAGTTTCATCATGGTCGTAGTTAATGGACATACCAAGTATGCACACTTTTAAGAGCTATCTCATCCTTTCAAAGGCAGTACAATTGAAACCACATTTGTGGAAACAATTCAAATGTTACGTGGAAAAAAAAATATTATTGTAAGTCAAAGAGATCCCATCTTCACTGGAAATGTTTGGACAAAATTAGATTCTTTTCCTATTACTCAATTAGTTCATAGCTCATATTATTTTCCTCAATTTGAAGGGAAACTTGGGGTAGTGAAAAAATATTTTGAAGGATATCCTTGTTGCTTTGCATTTGATAAAAAAATACAATGGGTCAAGTGGTTAACTTTGGGAGAATGGTGGTATAACATTTCCTTCCATACCACAACAAAAATGAACCAATTTATGGCGCTTTATGGATATCATCCACTGTCCATCACATCATATCTAAGAGACAATTTTGAGGTTCAAGTAGTAGAATATGACATCGAACATCAAAAATAAGTTATCCAACTCTTAAAAGGATAATCTGACACTAGCGCATAATCAAATGAAACAACAAGCATATCAAAATCGCAGTGAAAGAAGTTTTGACGTGGAAAATTGGGTATTTTTACAGGTATAACAATATAAACAAATGTCACTCAAGCACGCTAAGAAGGATAATAAATTATCAACCTAGTATTATGGCTCTTATAAGGCATTGAAAAATATTGGTACTATAGCATACAAATTGTAGCTACCTACATCTTCATGAATACACCTAATTTTCCATGTTTGGCATGTTTGAAGAAGGTCATAGGTGACAAGCTTCTAGTTCATAGTATATTTCTAGAACTTGATGAGGAAGGAAATGTCATATTGGAGCTTGAAGCAATAATGGAAACAAGAATATGAAATCTGAAAAATCGATCAATTTCATAGTATCTCATTAAGTGGAAAAACTTACCCGTTGAATACTCCACATGGGAGGATGACTATTTTATATAAAAGCATCCATAACTAAAAAGTTGAGGAAATTTTTTTTTTGAAGGAGAGGGGCATGTTAGGTCCATATAATAATAGTGTAGCCCCCATATTTTTATTTTTGTGCCCCATAGAGGCCCACTACTATTATTTTTATGCCCAATAGATGCTTACTATTGTTATTTTTGTTCCCTTAAATCATTATTTTTATGTAGGCTTTAATTATATTGTGACCTTTTCGACTCCTATATATACCAATAAAGCCTTTTCATTTGAATCATCCACGAATTATTCATTTATGTAATGTAAAGGAGTTTTCCCCCTCGAAGAGGCTTATTTTAAAGTCATTGATCTATATTTTTTTCTATTTTCTGATATGGTTACATAACATATTCTTGCACTTGGATATTTTTTCTTGAGCTAGGGTTTCATGATATTCCCTAGCTCAAGATTTTTGGATAGTTGGAGTTTTTGTACTATCCCTAAGAGAAGGCTATGACATGTACTTGTAGATCATAGTGAGCTTATGTATGAATTTTTTAGTGTTGCACATTGTGATGTCATTGATTCCAAAAAGTGTCATTGATGTCAAAGGGGTGTCCAAGACAACAATAATATCATTCATGAAGCAATATGACATATGGATCTCTTGCATGCCCTCATCAAGTGAAGTAAAATAGATTTTAATTTTATTGAATCATTTAAAAATATATGATTTCTTGATGAGCTTATGGATAGAATCATTGGATAATTCTCATTGATACCCTTCTAATGGTATATCACACTCTAAAAAACTCCTCCCAGATGAGAAGTTATGAAAATTTTAAAATCCACATTAATTCAAGACCTAAACTATGGGGTTGAAACCCAAAGTCATGCATTTTTTAAAAGTTTCACATGTTGAGGGAATATCCTTCATTGGTAGGTCAATCAATGGCTTCAAGAACGTAAAATAACATGCCTTTTAACATCGTTCAACACCATGCAATTTTTGACAATACAACTATGATAAAAAATAGAGATGCATGAAATTTAACCACTGTCACTTGAAAAATAAGGTTATGACGTGTGGCACACTTTGATTGATACAAATTAATGATGTAAGAGTTAGTCCTGTGATGACACATGGTTTAATCTGATTAGTTAGAAGTTATGATGCAAGAGTCAATCTCGTGATGATGTGGTGCATTCTAACTGGTCAGAGGTGATAAAGTAAGAGCTAATATTATGATGAGACACTGTGTAGTCCAATTGGTAGAAGTGATGACATCAACAGGTATTGTGGCACCTCTAAGGTCTGCCATGTGGTAGGTAGATATGGTAGTTCCTAATTGGTTGAATGTCCAAACAATGGTTCCCATACGGGTTTCCACATGGAATGATGATGTTATGCTAATTTCATCATGCAGATGACCATATACCCCTATGATAGGGTCACATGGTAAAAAAAGAAGGGGGGGGGGGGTGCGTCAATATTAAAGTCACATAGTAATGGTCACATCATCAATGGGATAAGACCTTGATTATATGGGGTATATTGGTAATTGAATGATGGTTTTATTGAACTTTGGTTGGCCCCTCGAAGCATTGGGTCCACATAACAATCAGATATATATATATATATATATATATCTGTGTGTGTGTCGATACTCAAAAAAAGAAACAAGTTTTTTCAATGATACATTTGTGGTATAGCTGAAGTTCTGGTCTATTTGATCTGTTTGATGGTTCGAGCCTTTGGGCAGTTATTATTCATGCACATATTCAGTGTTCAGTGTTCAACTCATGCAAAGGTTCATCACAAATTTTTGTTCTAGGATGTAGGTTGGATATATAGAATCATCTCTCCCACACACTACGACTCAACAACTAGGTTTATTGATTATATGGTATGTCTTGCACAACATAGTTAGGGGGTTCGAGTTCGGTCAATCTCAATCACATTTTTTTATAGGGGTTATTGGTGCACATGATTTATCCATTCTATTGAAAATATTTCGTTTTGAAGAGATCATAAAGTGTTATTTTGTAGAATTTTCCTTGACTCTGTCATTCTGTAGATTGATTACTTTTGGATAGTTTTATATAGTTCTATATGGTTTTTGGAGGTTTCTGGGCTCATTTTAAGGCCAAATAGGTTTATAGAAGAAGCATGATGATCATGGTTAAATGGTAAATATTACTAGAGGCATGGAAAGTATTAATGATTTATTTTTTATGTTTAGAATTAATGTTATGTGTTTTGGGAGTTCATGAGCAGGTTAAAATTGATGTTGGGTATATGGAAAGAATAGATTCCAAGAATGATTTTATGTGACTGGATTGATGAAAATGTTGGAATAGAGTATATAGAAATGGTATTACAAGTTGATGAATACATAATAATAATAAAAATATGATCAATTTGAAGAATTATATTGATTGAAAAGAAGGTGGATATAGTTTGAAATATTATGAATAAAGGTCCATAAGGAGTTGAAGAAGGAGGTGGTTTCCTCAATAAGCTTGTAGCCGATGCTACAGTTGCTTGCACATTTTTAAGGTTGGTGCCTCGATAAAGTTGTATCCTACTACAAGTATTTTCTTGCATATCTTGGGGGTGGGTGGTTCTAGAAGATCGATGCTTGAAAACATATGTAGTGAATTGAAGAAGGAAAATAAACATATTTTTTTTTGGTTTTATCCTGTCAGGGTTTAAACATAAAAAATTATGTCCTCTTGTGTTTATGTGATGTCTTATTGATATATTTTTGATGTAATGATGGTTTCTTGATGCATTTTTATATTAATTAATAAGATGAAAATAGTTATTATACATTACTACATAATTTTTCATTAATAAAACATTTTGAAAAGATAAAATTTCTGCCACACTGATTCACCCCCCTATTAGCTGGATGTTTGGTCTAACAAGTTGTATTAGAGTGGGTCTCCTTCAAGAATAGTTAAAAACTAGAAGGTTGATTTCCGAAAAATATGGCCACAATCAGAGCAACAAGAAATCACTCCTAATTTTGATGGATTTAACTATGATTTTTGGAATATAAGAATGGATAAATATCACATTTCCTTGGGAGCCGACCTTCAGAAAATTTTAGAAATTGAATATAAAGTTCCTGATAATCCTTCAAGAGATACAACTAATAATGAACTCTATACATCTCATGCTCAAGATAAGCATTCTATTTTAATTGGTTTGACAAATTCAAAAAATTTCAAAGCGATGCATTGTAAATTAGTTCATGATATATGGAACAAGGTTAAAACTTGTTACAAAGCAAACACCAAGGTGAATTATGCTAGGTTACAATCTTTCTGGGATCAAATTGAAATTTTGAAGATGGAAGAAGATGAGGATATTGCTTCATATTTTCTTTGAGTATTCAATATTATCAACTCCATTACATATCTTAGGGAAGAAATCAAGGTGGGTGATGTTTTTCGAAATGTTTTGAGATATATTCCATTAAGATTAAATACCAAAGTGTCATCCCTTGAATAATTTAAAGACATAGATAAAATGACTATGGATGCACTTCATGGAACACTCTCAACATATGAGCTAAGAATAAGGGAAGAAAAATCAAGAATAAAGGAAGCATCATTCTAAGTAGCCAAATAAGGTAAAAACAATGAAAATAAGTAGACTCCTAGTTTGATGAAGAAGAAACCAAGTTTGTTTGGATACTGAAAAAAGGAACCAAAAATTTGAAAGGTAAGCTCCCTTTCAAGTGTTTTGAATGTGGAAGAATAGGACACTATGCTTTCAAATTTCCTTGTGAAAAAATGAATGATAGTGATGATGTAACAATATTCAATTATAAGAATCAAAGGAATAAATGAGATGAAAAGAAGAATTTTTATTCAAAGGAAGAAAGTGAATATGAAACCATTAAGACTGTTACTAATGATGAAAGAGTTGAAATATTATTCATTGCTGAAACAAAAGAACCTAAAACATAAATAAATAATGAAGGAGAAATTAAAAGTGACTTAAAAGAAATAAGAAATCTTAGAAAGAGGGAAAATAAATTAATGTTGTAAACTCAAGAATTTTTTTTTAATGAAGAATCCATCCTTGATCTTATGGTTGAACTAGAAGAAGCTAAATAGATAAAGGAATTTTTTTCAGAACAACTGAGTGAGAATGAACAACTTTGTGGAATATTAGAAGAATAAGTTGTACGTTTGAAATAAGAATTTGAGTAGCTCAAAAAAAACTTAAATCTTCATAAAGGGACTAAATATATAGATCATATTCTCAACATACAAAGGTCTTATCTCATCATAATAGGTCTTGTTTATCAAGAAAATTGTATGTCAACCAAGAATAAAGGTATCCCAAGAAAATCAAATGAAGGTCATCCCAAGAAGCTTGATCATACATTCATTGCATCCAATAAAAATTCTTTTTAAGATCTTAATAAACCCAAGCATGTTCACTTCAATGATCCACATCATGATGCCAGGAATCAACAAGGTACATCTAGCTCACAAAAGGTAAGTGACTAGAATGAAAGAATGGAACCCATCAATGAAAAAAAATCTTCATAAAGGATCCAAAAGTGACAATGAAGTAGGTTTTGGAAATCATAGAATAAATGAGTCTCCTCCAAAGAAAAACTTCAAAAGATCAAGATCACCCTACACCTCCAAGTATCAAAATAAGCTATTTGGTTACTATTTTTCATGTACAAAATTTGGGCACAATGCACAACATTTGAAGACCCATGATATGATTGAATATAGAGGATATGATTAGGTGTCTAGATTTATGCATGTAAATCAAGTTATAAGATCACATCATCCATTTTTTAAAATGTTGAAGCCCAATATTGTATGTTATATATGTCAAGGACACACAACACATGATTGTAGACTTAATAGAGAAGGACTTTCCCTTATTCTAAGAAGTGACACTATGAGATGGAGGATGAGATAAGAAGGACCAAGGTTTTATCTAGCTCCTTATATGTAGTCCTTTGGTTAATGCTTCTTTAAGATCATAACTTGTTTAATTAAAACTTGAAGAAAAAATTCTATGCAAGCAGAATGATCACTTTGACAAGAGGGTAGCACATGGACATTGATGGGGGGAATATCCCGCTTGCATTGGAAAGTATGACTTGATGATGATATCTTAAATGTAAAGTGGTGTAAGGACATATCAAGATATATGTTAGTAGATGAAATCATATTTATAATAGGAGACTCTATCAGGTCCACATGAATTACATGAGGAATTGGAGAAGCTTCGACAACTTTATCTCAGGGGAAGACTCTATTAATTCCATAGGATAAATGATAGGTACTTACATATGATAGCAGGCATGTAGATGCAAAGAATTTATGTAGGTTTACCATCAAAGATAATACAAATCTAAGGAGAATATTAGTAGTCCAAGAAAAACATTGTCTCAAGAGGAGACTTCATTAGGTCCATAGAAAGGTTCGACATTGACAAGTGACATAGTCTTAAGAGGAGAATCTATCAAAGTCCAGGAATAGTTGAAGAATCGTTGGTAGCAGAGGGAGACTCTATCAAAGTCCAGGAATAGTTGAAGAAGCATTGGAAGTAGAGGGAGACACTATCAAAGTACATGAATAGTTGAAGAAGCATTGGTAGAATGAACTTAGGGGGAGACTGTATCAGGTCCACACGAAAGTTCAGGAATAGTTAATGAGCATTGGAAGGAACTTGCAGAAAAAGAAAACATGGTCTTAGGGGGAGATTTCATCAAATTAACATGGAATTTAATCAATAACTAGTGAATGTAGATATCGACAGACATGGTAGGTATTTACAGAAAAAGAAATATGATTTTAGGGAGATTCCACTTATAATAGGATCATGTTCACACATAATTATGGAAGCATTGATAGACAACCATGTCACTTTTCCATTGATGTCATGTTAGAAATTAAATAAAAGAGAAATGAAATAAAAATATTGGAAACATAGAAAAGAATAAAAAAAGAGAGACATCGATATACGTGGTTCACCCAATATGTGCTACATCCACAATGAAACAATCATCATTATTTTTATATTATCCAACAATCTTAAGGGGTACAAACTATAACACATCCACTATAACTTCCTCTTTAATCTCACACAATATCCTCCCTTTTCCCATTTTTTACATAATAGTACACATTCGCAATGCAATCACTCATATAAATCAAGGGTTGCCTTCTAGGGGAAAAACCATAAATCAACATAACTTCTACCATTAGATATTTTTCTTAATACATTCTCCGGGTTGACTACGAAGTTACAATATTTTACAAAGAAATTTTCTCAAAAAAAATCTTTTTGGGGTAGTTTCCCCAAACCCCCTCCAAGGGAGCCTCGAAATATTGCTTTCGCCCCTCGGACCCCCTGCAATAGTAGTGGGGGGGAAATCCTCTCACAACCCCTGTCAGGGATTGAGATTCAAACACTACTGAAACAATACCTATGAATTAGTAAGATAACTAGGCTTCACACCTAACATGTCAAAGGGGGAGAGAAGGGAAAAATTGATGTATACATTGATAGAATTTGAGTAGGAAGAGAAGGAGATACTATAATAAATTTAGTAGGAATATTCGAGGAGATAATGAAAACATTAACAGAAAGAAGGAATGAAAGAAGGAGGCATCTTCACAGTTAGATAGTGGGAGACCTCAGCACTATGTATGGGCTAGTTTGACGAATTACAAGGAAAAATTGACCTATCTACATCAATGAACATTAATGTTTGGTGGATTTTACATCAATTGAAAAGGGGTAGATTGTTGGAAATTATGTTTTCATTGATTCCAAAAAGTTTAATTTATGTCAAAGGGGATGTGAACACAACAATATTATCATTCATGAAGCAGTATGATAGCTGAATCTCTTACATGTCTTCATCATGTGAAGTAAAAAAGGTTTGAATTTTATTGATTCTTGAAAAATTTATGATATTATAATGATCCTTTGGATAAAATGATTTGATAGTCCTCATATATACCTTTCCAAAAATATATCACACTTTGAAAAACTCCTTTAGGATGAGAAGATATGGCCATTCAAAAATCAACATTATTTGAGGACCTAAACTATGGGGAAAAAATCCAAATCACAAAATTTGTTAAAGGTCAAACATGTTGAGGGTGGATACTCCACTAGTTGGTTAATTGATGGCTTCATGCATGTAAAATTGCACACTATTTAATGGGGTTAAACAACATGAAAATTTTGGAAATATAATTGTGATCACAAGAAAAGATGCATGACATTTAAACACTCATGTCAAAACAACAAGGCTATGATACATGCCACCGTATGATTAATCAACAGTAATGATGTAAGAGCCAATATCAAGATGACACATGGAAACTTCTAATTGATTAGAAGTGATGATGTAAGATCCAGTCCTGTAATGACACGTGGTGTAGTCTAATTGGTCAAATATGATGATGTAAGATCCAATCATGTGATGACACATGGCACAATTCAATTGGTCAAAAGTGATGATGTCATCAGGTGATATAGCACATTTATGGTCTACCATATGGTAGGTACATTTGGAAATTTATGATTAGTGAAATATCCAAAAATGGATGACACGTGGAACCCTTGCCATGTGGTGTGATGATGTCATCATGTAGAAAATCATGGACCCCTAGGATAAGGTCACATGGAAAAAAAAGGATTGTGTGTCAAGATCAAAACGCGGGTGGGTTAGGTCCTTGATTATAAAAGGTATATTGGTTTATGAACGATGATTTTATTAAACTCTGGCTGACCTAAGGTTAACTTCTGTATACATGAATGTAAACCTTAGTATATATATATAGTATATATTTGTGACGAGAACCCAAGAAAATAACAAATTCGTTCAAAGATACATCTGTGGTATAGTTGAGTGTGTGCTCTATTGTGGTATGGTTGATTTGTTTGATGGTTCGAGCTTTAAAGCGGTTATTCTTCATGTGTATATTTGATTTTTGGTTTCCAATTCATGCAAAGGGTTGTCACAAATTTTTATTTAAGGATACATGACTTTGGATATATAGAAGTGCCTCTCCCACATGCTACGACTCATCAGCCAGGTTATTTTGTTATATGGTATGGCTTGTGAAACGTAGGTCGGGGTTTCAATTCCAATAAGAATCGATCAATTTTTTTTTATAAGGGGTTATTGATGCACCATATTTAACAATTCTGTCAAATAGTTAGTCATTTTGTAGATATCGTAAAGTGCTATTTTTGTAGAATGCACCATGATTCTATTATTCTGTAGAATGATTAATTTTTGTATTGTTTTATATAGTTCTATATGGTTTTTAGGTTAATTTTAAGGCCGAATTGGATTTCTACATAAGCATGATGATAAAGGTTCAATGGTGAATAGTACTAGAGGCATGAAAATTATTGATGATGTATTTTTGATGCTCAGAATTGATGTTATGTGTTTTGGAAGATTATGAGTAGGTTATATTTTATGTTGGGTATATGCTAAGAACGAATTTTGAGAAGGGTTTTATGTGACCAGATTGATGAACATGTTGGAACATAGTATGAATAGGGTCTGATAGGTTGATTACAACATTATAACAACAAAAATATGATTGGTTTGAAATATTATGAAAATAGGTACACAAGAAGTTGAAGAAGGAGGAGGGTGCCTCCATTAAGGTTGTTGCCTCAATTAGTTTGAACCCGAAATAAATTCAAAGCTTCCATACCACTAATTTTTGTGCCTTAATTAGATTATATCCTATATTGAGTAGATGCTTGCACATTTTAGAAGTTGGTGCCTCAATTAGGTTGTATCCCATAATTGTTGGAGAAGATCAAGTCAAATATTTTGGGCTATCTCTCTGTCATTTCATACGCAGTTACTGGGTTGATGCTGGGGTCAAATATCTACTATTGGGGAGGTCAAAGTTCTGCTGCTGGATAGGTCGAAAATCTATTGCTGGATAGGTCAAAGTTCTGTTGTTGGATAAATCGAAGTTCTGCTATAGTAGGGTCAAAGATCTATATCGAAGTTTTTGAAAGGAAGGGTTGACTTGGTGATTGGAGGAAGTTTGTTTCTAGGTAGAAGAGTCTTGTATTATCTCGTCTTGTCTTATGAAAACTATTTAAGGAATAGGTTTGACTAGGTTTTCCCTTAGACAGGGGTTTTTCCCTGACTGAGTTCCTATATCTTGTGTCTCTTGTCCTTGTGATCTTCATACACACATATGGTAATTGATTGATGACAGATAATATAATGAACAAGAAAAATAAGGCAATACAATTCACAAGTAATTATCAAGAAAAAGGAATAAAAAACCCTAATTTTACTAGCATTGATTTATCAACATGGTATCAGAGTTAGGGTTAAGGAATATTAGAGATCACTCTTTTGAATTGAAAGGAAAGGTTACGCCCTCTCTGATAAGATACTTGAAAATGGGGTTCAATATTGCAGGAGGATGGATCAAAAGAATCATCTACAACTTATTTAATAAGGTCAAAAGCAAAGGGTTCTTGGTTGCACTCACAAGTTCACTCAATGATGAAAACACATGGATTATTGATAGTGGAGCATCAAGGCACATGACAGGAGAAAGTAAACAACTTCACACTCTTTCAACGGAGCTATATTCTCATGTACTGGAGTTGGGAGACAACAAAAGTTATGTTGTTAGAGGCTTGGGATCAACTTATTTAAAGCTAGGAAATGGAGTAAAGTTGCATCTCCAATATACTCTATGTTCCAGCTTTAAAAAAGAATTTAATTTCAATTTATTTCTTAGAATATAAAGGATATAGATTTGATTTTGTAGATGGAAAATTTATGGTTTAGGGAATAGATTCAAGAATAAATAAAGCTAGGGTTATTGGTGTACGTGAAGGAAGTCTATATAGATTCATAACACCATCTCCTCAAGCCCTAGTTCAGATGGAAATCAATACCAATGAGTTACGACATAGAATATATGGACATTTATATTATAATATCATTCCCTCTCTCAATAAATTGGTAAATGACATCCCCAATATCAAAGAAGATTGTGAAGGAATATGCAAGGGGTGTGCTTTGGGAAAGAATACAAGAAAACCATTTACAAATAATGAAAAAAGGTCTAAGGATATATTAGAACTCATTCATTCAGATTTGTGTGGGCCTATGTATGATAAATCACTTGGAGGTAATATTTATTATGTGACCTTCATTGATGATTACTCTAGAAAGACATGGCTCTACCTTCTCAGGAAAAAGGATGAAGTATTTGAGAAATTCAAGGAGTTTAGATCTGAAGTGGAGACCCTAACTGACAGAAGAATAAATACTTTGAGATCCGACAATTGGGGGGGGGGGGGGGGGAATTCACTTCCAAAGAAATGATTTCATATTGAAAAGAAGAATGAATTAAGAATATCATTGTTCCCTACTATCCCGAACAAAATGGAGTGGTTGAAAGGAAAAATAGGACAATTGAAGAATGCATACGAGAAAATATTTTTTATCAATAATGAACAAAATTTATATGGGAAGAAGCAACAATGACAATAGTATATATACAAAATAGAAGTCCTCATAAAATTCTTGAGAATATGACACCTTAAGAAGCATTCACAGGAAAGAAGCCATGTGTGGACCATCACTGAATCTTTGTGTGTCCCTCTTATATCCACATTCCAAAGGAAAAAACGAAAGAAGCTAGATTCTACAAGCATTAAAGGGATATTTGTTGGCTATAGTATTTCTTCAAAAGCATATAGAATCTACATCAAGGAAGGAAGAAAAATTGAAGTAAGAAGGGGCGTTATATTTGGTGAAAACCATGCCTACAAAGATCTAAAGATATTTCTATTCATTATGATGACGAAGACATACCACTATTCGAAGAAGAAGAGAACCATGAAAAACCTACTACAATTAAATAAGAAGAAGAATAAGGACCAAGTGATCCTATTCAACCTGTGATCATACTCAACATAAGTAAAATCCCAAATTGGTTAAAAGCTACTCTTGAATATGCCGAAGGACATGGAGATGTGAGAGGAACTTTTAGAGAAATAAAAATACCAAAAGGATATTCTGGATATGCTACATACATGAAAAAACTAATAGAAGTTGAACCGACTACATTTGAAGAAGTTGATCATCAATAAGTATGGAAGAACGAAAGGTAGGAAGAATATCAATCCATCATGAAGAATGGGCTTTAGGAAATCGCTCCTAGACCAAGTGACAAATCAATTGTCACTTCCAAATGGATCTACAATTTCAAACACGGTATTGATGGAAGCATAGAAAAGTATAAATCTAGATTCCTTGCAAGGGGTTTCTCTCAAAAGGAAGGAATATACTATGAAGAAACCTTTGCACCTACCGCAAGATATACTACTATGAGGTCCTTGATTTCTACAATGGGATGGAATATCCATAAAATGGATGTAAAAAAAACATTTCTGAATGGAACCATATATGAATAAGTATACATTTAAAAACCTGAAGGCTTTGAAATAAATATCAAAGAAACTCATGTTTGTCGACTCAAGAAGGACCTAGATGGCTTGAAGCAAGCTCTTAGGGCATTATATGCAAGAATGGATGCATACCTTCTAATAATTAGGTTCATCAAAAGCAATGTTGATCCAAATATCTATATCAAAGTTGTGGATAATGAGCAAGTCATTATTCTACTATATTTGGATGATCTATTTATTACAGGTGTGGAGTGAAGGATACAAGAATTCATGAAGATGTTGGCAACTGAGTTTGAGATGAAATATCTCGGACTTATGCATTATTACCTAGGTTTGGAAGTATGGCAGAAAATTGGGGAGATATATCTGGGGAAAGGAAAGTATGTATTCAAGTTATTGCAGAAATTTGGTATGATGGATTCCAAGCCCATGAATACTCCCACAATCACTAATATTAAGAATTTAAGAAGCTTTGACTCAACTCTTGTAGATCCTACAACCTATAATAAGTTGGTGGGTTCTATGATGTATATTGTAAATAATAGAACAGATATATGATTTGTTATGAACATTCTTAGTCAATTTCAGTTGGGGCCTCGTCATGATCATTGGATAGCTTCCAAGCATATATTAAGATATCTACATGGCACTATACACCACTACCTGAAATACAACAACAAGGAAGTCAAGTTGATAGGTTCTACTTGTTCTGATTGGGGTGGAAGTGAGAGTGATGGAAGAAGCACTACAGGTGGATTTTTAGTTTGGGATATGCTATGATTTAATGGATGGTTAGAAAGCAAGATATTGTTGCTTTGATTAGTGATTAAGAAGAGTATGTGGATACATGTGAAGTAGGAAAGGAGGTTTTATGGTTGGGGAAAAGTTTGTCAGATTTGTTTAGAAAGCCTATAAGTCCTATTGTGATAAATTGTTACAATCAAAGCTGCATCAAGATATTTTCATATGTCATGTTTCATGCAAGGATGAAGCATATCAATAATACGTACCACTACATTAGAAACTTTGTGTAGGATGGGATCGTGAAGCTATAATATGTCCCAACCAACAATCAAGTATCTGATGTGTTAACAAAGTCTCTTCCTAATAAGAAGTTTGAATATCTTACAAGAATGATTGGTTTAGTTGATATTACTAATTTTTTTTAATGATAAAATTTTGGAAGAGATTTGTTAAGGCATCATGTGTAATACCCAATGCCTGGCAGGACATTTTGTCGGTGTGTGTGTTGATGTCTAGTTCCTGAAGTATGAAGGGTGGCCTTGGTCATAAAGATATGAACTTGCATTACGCACCTAGTTCCCTTGGTTGATGGTTAGAAACTAAGCTTGATGGTACCTATAGTGGTTGAAATATTTAGTCCATCTTAGTCCCACCTGGATAGATTGTCGTGGTCAAGAATCTAGTTTGTGGCACTGTGTCCACCTAAACTCTTCGTAGTTCTTGTGTTTTGAGACCTTCCATGTATATTATTATTATTATTATTATTATTATTATAAAAATAGTTAATATATAAATTAAACATACATAAATTTAAAAAATCATGGAACAAGATTCTTAACTCTTAAGATTTACCCTATTTTACCATAGATTTTAAATTTATAAATAGGATTTGTTACAATACCATAATACAATACCACATACTTAAATAACTATAACTCACTTCATATGAAGCATATTTTTGTAATTAATCATTTTATTTAAATACTTAAAAAGGGCATAACTATTTTGGAAATAAATATCAATCTTTGAGTTATGTATACTAATAGAATATTATATAATATTAGATTAAACCAACTTAGAAATGATTAATAATTAAATTAAAATTGTGAAAACCATATTCTAAAATAGACACCCTCATCAACATAATAATGAATTAAAGACTATGATATTGAATTAATATCATTAATTAATAGTATCATACTGATAATATCAATAGTTATTGATTATGAGTATCTTTCCCTTTTATTAATAATATTAACATTTTTTATTATTATGATATATTTCTTGATTTTATATACAATGTTGATGATAATTTCTTGATGTTATATACAATGATGAAATCGATATATATTAACTCAAAATTTACACATCTCTTGAGATGCAAACATCTTTTAGATTGAAAAGAGATTTGATCCAATCTCATATTTTTTCATGTATGCATACATTTAGTTATTTTAATTATTAATATTTTTCTAAAATATTACATATTGAATCTATATTAAACATTTAAATAAATACACATATTTCTCATACATTGAATTAGAAAGGAGTTATTAATGGAATTATAATTCTCTTTATCTTTCTATTTGGATATATGTTTCACGTCAAAATATTTTACTCAACCTGGTTATTGAAATATTTTATTTGTAGCCCACCTTAAATAGTTAATTAATATGGACATTGAAATATTTTGCTTAGAGATGACGGTAAAATATTTTTGTTATTAAAAGTAGTGAACATTTCTTTCTGAACTAGTAAAACATAAATTTTTTTTTTTACTCACTTCCATATTAAGTAGTGAAAATTTACATTTCTTCCTCATATTAAAAAGAAAATTTTTTTTTTTTCTTTTGTGACTTTATATCTCTATATAAATTTATATAAAATTGAGGTGCAAATTGAAGTATTTTAATTATGGCACATTACTATTTTTAATTTTTCAAGTTAAATTATTATTTTAGTATTTTTAAATGTAAAGCTACATGACAATATCTCTCATATTGGGTTGTAATCCTCACAATAAAATATTTAGTTTATTAATAACTTTCCTCATTAATCAATATTATTAATTAACATTGTTTTCTTAAAAAAAGTTAGCTATATCTAGACTTTTTCTATAAGAACCAGATAACTAATTTACAAAAGACAAGATGTTGTTGAAAGTTGTTTGAAGCTCTAATAAAAACCACCTACAACTTAAATGAAGTTGACATACATATTCTAAATATTAGATAAATTATTGTGATAATGAGAAAGAAGTCATTCTACAAATAACTATAATATTGAACTTATATTAAATCTAAATTTAGGAAAAAAGCTAGCTAAAATTAAAGTAGAGAGAGGATTATTTTCTTAGAATGATCTCCTTACACTTACTATAAATATCAATTTCAAAATACTTGTTATGATATCCAACTTCTTAGCCTTTTGGTAATTTAAGCATATTTTTCTTAAAGCTTTTGGTTTTACTGAATGTTAATAACCATCAAAATCATAATGTTAAAATACTTATCAAGCTTTGGCATATTGTGTAAGGATAGAAGGGTAAGCACCACTATATATATAGATCCATTGTGCATCAAGGCGCCTCCACCCTTTCTAAATCACTAGTTGTGACATATTTAGCTTGCATGTTGTTAGAGTACTCTAGATACTCTTAAGTTGTAATAGCAATTAGTCGATTCGGGCTTTTATATTCATTTCGTTAATTGCACCATGAATTGTTTGACCACGACTTCCTTTGTTGTACTGATAAATGGTTCAGCTTCACATTTCCTCCCAGCTCAACGAGGATTACGAAAAAGTTTCCTGTTGTCTCAACTTATCCTTCTGCTGGTTCGTGAGGGCCTTAGTATTATGTTAAAATATTCCAATAGAAGAAGATATTTTCAAGGTGTTGTGATTTCTCAACTGCAAATCACAAATTTGTTATATTTTGGAAAATTGTCAAAGATTCTCACATTATTCGGGTTGCTGAAGGGTATGGTGATAAATGAAAGAAAATCTTCCATCGTTGTTCACCACTTGGAAGAGAAGAAGATTAGATATATCTATACTATTTTTCTTTTTCATATTTTAGAGTTAGATACAAGCCTTAAATATTTGGGTTTCACTCGAAACCAAATTGCTATAAAAATTTGAAGGGATGTGGTTGTTGGTAAAGCTAGAAAAAAGACTCTCATGTTGGAGCTTCAAGTGGTTGTCTCATGTCGGTAGACTGGTATTGGTCAAATCAGTTCTTGCAGCCATACCATTTTATTGGATGTCTCTAGCTTAGATTCCAGGGGAGTATTGTAGAAAGCCATAAGATTTTTCTTTAAATTTATATGGGAAGGCTCTTAGGATCATTTCATCCTTCCATGGGTAAGGTGGATTCAACTATTTATCACTAAACTTTTGGGTGGGTGGGTGGGTGGCTGAGTGGGGCCTCAAAAATATTTTTATATCTTCTAAAGTTATTACTAACAAGTGTGTTTGGACATTTTTTTCCACACATCCTTTGGAAAAACGTAGTTTACTAGAAGTATATTGCTCCATATTCTTTGGAAGATTGGGTGTGTCTTCATCTCAAATATAGACAAAACATACATGTGGTTTGGCAAGGAGTTCTAAATTCCTTTGTTTTGGTAGCATCAAGCCTAGCATGGAAGATTGAGTATGGTTCTCAGTTTTGTCTAGGATATGATCCATGGCCGGGATGCAAGGAAAAGAACCATATTTCCCAGGCTCTATTTATTATTTATGTGATCAGGGAATCACTCACTAAGCCCATATAAATTATCTAGCTTACTCGTCCATCTAGCAGTAATGTTGGATGAATGCACTTGAACATATTTAGGGTGGAGTCGTCTTTTTTCCTTGATACTATGCATTTAGTGCACATCACATTAGTAGACAAAGAAGAAGAGATGGTATGGGCATTTTCTCCCCATGGATGTTACACTCCTAAGTTTGGTTATCTTCATATAAATGTTGTTGTTCAAAATGTGGATGTGGATTGGTGGAGGCGGGTTTTCTAGAAATCCAAATGTCCACCAAAATATAAACTATTGGTCTGATGCATCATGATGAGAAAAATCCCTACATGGGATGTTATGTAGCATAGATATAAGATTGGGCCAAGTTGGTGTGCATTGTGCAAGGATAATGAGGAATCCATTGATCACCTTTTTGTAATCTATCCTTTCACTAAGCGGGTTTGGGATACATGTTGTTCTTTATTGGGGCAAGATTGTCATTGGGATGGTATTACTTTTGGATACATTTGGAAGAGATGGGTTGAGAACAAGGCTATGAAATATTTTTTTGCTCTCCCCCTTATTCTGTGTCGGGGTATTTGGCTTGCATAGAAAAAATGACTTTTCTTGAACTCTCTATCGTATCTTGAAAAGGGTGTAACCGAAGGGTTGGCCATTTTGTCTCACTATCCACAAACCAAGATTCCATTGGTTGGTAGATCTGTGTTCGTTGAATCTTCGAATGTCTCCATTCCTTGGGCTATTCCGATGGGGCTTCACAAGGGGAAGCTCCTATATGTAAGTGGCTTTGTACTTCATTTAGCAGAGAACCATTTCTTTCATGTCAAAATGGGACTAAGCAGGGGGGACAAATAATTGGTTAGAGGTCAATTCATGTAGATCGTTTATTTATTTTACTATTGGAAAAGGATGTGTTCATCTTCAATGTTTTGGTGACTTTCTATTAGTTTTCAATTGGAGCTCAAAGTTGTAGAAATATTATGCTTGTACATGTTGTGGAGGACATTTAAAAACAAATTAACTCATTCACATTTTTCACATGTTACCATGTATATAGAGAGAGAAACATGGTTGTTGATGCTATTTCTAAAAGGGCTTGCCCTTGGATCTGAGATTATGGCTAGTGACTAAGTTTCAAGGTGCAAATCATTGCAATTTTTTCACTAGCCCTATGCTGATAGACCTCCACTTGCTAATCCTTCTTAATTTATGCAAGCTTTATCTTATATATCAACGCTGCATACTCAAGTTTTTGTATATCTTAAATATATATCAAAACTTTGTATGACCATATAGATACAATTTTTAAATCATGAATTAGATTTCATGTATGTTCTTTTGATCTGATAACTCAGAAATGTAAACGTCCTATATACCAGCAATAGTATTTTGACATTTATTTCCACATAAAGATTAGGGTAGATCCTTGATCAAGACGCATGTAAAGTCTATATAAAGCGTGTGTAGACAAAATGTATTTTCTTTTACTTCTGTAAATGAAAATACAAGTTTCTTTTTAGCCATGGAAAAAAAGCAATTAGTTGATTTGATGTAATGTCTAATCTGAATTGTTCTAACCAGTGGCAAATTCCCATGGTTATATTATATAAATAATATTTTAAATATTTTATTTGTATCTAATAAATTGTTGAGTAAACTTAAAGTTTGAAAAAATATAAATTAATTCTAAAACGGAAAACTCAATTTCCATATTCGAACATTTAAATAATTAGTAAATAAGTTGCGACGCTGTGTTTTTCGGGAATGAGTAACATTGTAGTTTTATAACCTGATCCTTTGAGCGCATTGATGTGATGCAAGCACTTTTTATAAATAATAAAAAATTGAAACATGTGCAACTTCTATAATACAATGCCTCTGCAAGCACAAAGTCGTAAATCAATCAGTAAAACGTAGATATTTTCGTTAAAACAATCAGTATTCAAACAAAACATGTACATATAGTCATTAAAACATTCTGTCAATGAACATTGCATTTGCATCTGAGATATCTAGTTCAAATTTTTAAATTTTGATCTTAGTCGGTCAGCGAAGATTAAATCGATTCGCAAGTGCCTGGGAAGTCCAAAGAAAATATAAAGAATGTCGTAAACAAAATAACAGCTCCATCGGAAAGTGTACATAAATATAAAACTTTTTGTAAACCATAATTGTATCGTTTATAATTATAAATTTGATAATGTATTTTGAATTGTATTGTTTATAATTATAAATTTGATAATGTATTTTGATATATTTTGAAAAGTTAATTATAATTCGAATTTAATATTAATTTAATACTAAGGAAACATAATATTTGTTTGCAATACTGATTTTTCTTGTTTTTTAAAATGTCAAAATTATAGTGAGTTGGAGGTTTCTCTCCATACTTTTTGAGCATAAGAATAAAATCTTAAATCAAACTAAATAACTTTTTTCTTTAGGTTTGATGTGGATGTTAACCACCGTCATCATCATCATCATCATCATCATCATAATTAATATAGATAAATGTTTTTGAGATTAACCACATTATTAGGATTTGGTCTTATACCTTTTGAACTATTTAATATAGTTTATCCTTATGACAAGGAAAAGAAGGAAATCGATCTCATTTTCTTTTTCACCTTATCCCAATTCACATTAATAAATGGTTGGAAACTAATAGACAAAATCTTAATGATATGATTAATCCTAAAAACATTTATCTACTTTATAAATCACAAAAGTCTTAAATCTAACCTAATTAACATAATTAAAATTCAATACTATTTATTAACATAATTAAAATTCAATGCTGTTTATTAACATAATACTATTTATAAAATTTTCAGAATATTTCTAAATCTTGATATCTAGATCGAAATAAAGATGCCCCTCCATTGATCATTGAATGTGAAAAATATTTAGAAAATCAAGTTTTGATCATGGAAGACTTTTATTTTTTATTCAATCAAATAAGAATAAGATTGCAACGATGCCATTACCAACGACAACTCGGTCAGTAATAGACATTTAGAATTTCAAATCTGTAATTATTTTCTTGAAGTCATTTAATATGACCTGTTTATTAACTATCACACAATTCAATACTGGAAGTACGAAATCGATGCTGCGACATGCATTATTTCAATGATGCAACAACCATTATTTACTTAGGGTCCATGACAAATTTCTTTATTCGTCACATGTGAACCAGCTAAATTTCCATTTCAAATTTCGATAGCAATCTGAGTGCGCCAATTCAGACTTCTGGTCAAGTAGAGCTCTGCTCAAGCGCTGGTTGGTTGTCTGCAATGTAAACGACAGTCAGTTTTTGTAAAACGAAAGACAATACATTAAAAGAATAATTTTTAGTATGATATTTTGGATTTTAGTGTTTGAATTTGGTTGAAATTTTTGAGATAAAAGTGTTATTTAAACTGGTTTTTTATTATATATATAGATTTCATATTCAGAAAACTTTTAAAATATGGTGATTACATACCCATTAATTTTGTTTGTGATTTCAATAAATTCAAACATGATTTTAGAGAAACTAAACTAGAAATACTCACACAAAAACTTCAAAAAAAAATGAATTGTTCAGTTTCTGACCTCGTCTCTAATTCGTTACTTGAATCCAGGCTGCGTTACCCGGAATGCCCTGGGTCACTGGAAACAGCATATAATAAGAGGCTGGTGCAATATTCCCATTGGGAGGAGCTGTAACAGCGACGGAGTAGCGATTGGTTGCCACGCGAACGGCCGCCGCCAATTTCAGCCTCAGCAATCGCTGACCCTGAGAATACGAATGCGTCGAGTATGGCGCACTCAGAAAATTCATCTCCAATGCTGTGAGAGGACCAGGAAGAGTAAAAACCACAGTAAATGTCTGTCCATGGCGAACGCGAGCAGGGGCATTTGTGATCTGGGGGCGTCTAGCGTTAAAACTCTTGTCGAGATACGGAGGCAAGAAAGCTTCCACTCTCAACTCTGTAGGAAAGGCGCCAGTGAAAGTATAGAACAAATGAGTATTACTCCCGGCAACCAATATGCGACCATCGGGCAGCAAATTGGCAGTGGAATGATACACGCGCGGTATGGCAGTCGCTTTCATGACAGCAAATCTGCGCCGTACGGGATTGTAAATGACGGGATTCAAGATTGGTTGCGAAGCAGCGCCGTAGCCCTGAGACCCTCGCAACGCGCCGTTGATTATAAGGATGTCGCCAGAGGGAAGAATTATCATATCGCCCATGCATCTTCTCATGGGCATATTCGACATGGTCCAAACAGGGGCCTTCGCGGTGATCACTATTCTCCCGCATGAGGGAGAGGCCAGAAGTTGTTTGGTGGGCTGTCGAAAGGCCCCAAATTGGGCACCACCGCAGACAAGGACCTCAGGCGCCTGGTAACCGCTCGGGCCGTCAAGCGGGAGAAGCACAGAGCTCCCCCCCGAAGGATAATTTCTTGGCTCCCCGGGTATGGTAGGGAAATTGCGCACAACGGCCCGGGTATTGTAATTGAATTCAATGGAATCTCTGTTTGCGAAAATATAAAGATTACCGTTGGGAAGAAGATGCACGTAAGGATAATAGTTGTCGTTTTGTGCATCATTGGTGGTTTTCAGAAATGGCAGTGAGAAGCTTCCTTCTCCTGTCGCTTTCGGCACAAATTCGTACGTGAAAACCGCTCGGCCTCCAACGATGATTACTCTCCCGTCCGGCAGGAGCTGATCGGTCGCATACCACCTCGGTTCGGCTAACGCCGTTTTGGGATCCTCGACCCAGTCGCAGGCTCCGGCTGCCGGACACGGTGCGATTCTCCTTAACTTCCGGGCGCCATCCAGGTTCCCGCCGGTCTGAAGCAGCGTTCCGTCGGGCAGAAACTGCCCCGACGAGCACCAGGTATCGGTCTGAATGAACAACGGCCGTATTCCGTTATTATCGAGGTTTAGCATAACGCTGTGCGCAGTGCAGTCGCGCTGGAGAACTTGGTCCAGTGGATTAACTCTGCATCTCCCGTTGGGCAAATTTATTTGAGACGGGCCGATGTTGGTCCGGTCCAGCATAACCACTGTGTTGAAACGGGTAACTGCAGTGTGCATCGATGCTATTCCGGCACTCTTTACCAGCAACTGCCAGTCACCGACAGACGCAGCTCCTTGACCTTCGGCCAGAAGCCAAAGCCATGAATTCACCAGTAACAGACAAATCCATCGCAACATTTTAAGCTTTGCACTCACAACAATTCTTAGATCTGCGAATACAGTGAACAAACTAACAGATTGCAGGCTTAAGTAGAACTTGCATGAGGGTGTTCTCGGGCTTCCTTGATGAACCAAATTTGCACGGCACTATATTGAATTGGACGGCCACTTTGAACTTATCAAAGGGCAGATTTCACGAGGCAGTTAACTAACTTATTTAGAATTTGAAGTCCATTGCAAGATACCTAGCTGGATGGACTTTTAATAATGTCTGCCACTGCACATGAATGGAAACCTTGTGGTTGCCATGAAGCAAACGTGCACAGCATTATGATTGTCCGTGTTGACCTAAAAATTGCGCTAAAAACAATATCTCAAATCTCA
The DNA here is from genome assembly GCA_034641835.2 of Pinus albicaulis. Classification (NCBI taxonomy): domain Eukaryota; kingdom Viridiplantae; phylum Streptophyta; class Pinopsida; order Pinales; family Pinaceae; genus Pinus; species Pinus albicaulis. Next base: position 231,702,877 of record CM076580.1, read on the forward strand.
ATAAATAAAACATTAGATTCGATATGCTGTGCCACATAACTAGGCTCTAGCCTGTCGTTAGGGTTTGAATGCCTTACCTTTTTTTGACATACTCTCCGATCGAATGTGGAGTTATTGGTTAGACTGATTCAGTTAATTCAAGAGTCAAAGGTTGTCTAGGGTTTGGATGCCGTACAATTTTTTGTTTCCTCTCCATTGAAATGCGAAGTACTTCCAAGTTTTTTGGATTGGTTAGACTCATTCCATTTATTCCAAATTCAAGGAATGTTAGACTCAGTCCGTTTATTCCAAATTCAAGTGTTGTTGCCATGTTGGTTGGACGAAGCGAAACGATCTGAAATATTCATATATGGAGGGTATATTTTAAAGGATCCGAATGGAACCGCTTCTTATCCTAAACGCAAGTTTCATGATACAAGTTCCTATCTTATCATAAATGAATGGGTCTACTGTAGAAAAAGTCCGGTCTCGCCTATCGCATTTGGCGACTAATTACACATGCCGATAAAGATTGGTTGGAATTACTCGTGACTTTAGATTTCGACCTAATGAATGCTTACTATCAGACTTTAGCAGCGAAAGCCAAAAACCATTCTCGCGGGGTCACTTGAGTATATATACATATAATTTTTTCAATGTTATTGTTTTTCTAAGGGGCATTCAAAGACATTTCTTTTGTCTTTCGGGGTAAAGTGTAAGTTGAGATGTGGAAACTTTCGGTTTTGCTCTATCTATAACCTATACATAAGTTAATTCCATTGTACTCTGTAAGGGAAGGATATATATCTATATATATATATATAATTTCAGTCATTAAGATTAAGTTAATTCTATTTTAATTTGGGAGGGAATGATATATATATATTTTAATTTCAATATTTCAGATTAAGTCGATTTTATTTTAATTTATAAGAGAAAGATATATATAATTTTAATATTTTAGATTAGGCTTTAGTTATTGGTGATTCATGATTGAAGAAATTTTTTTTTTGAAAAATCACATTAATAACTTAGGTGAAAAGTTCATCATAAAGGAAAAGTTGGAGACACATAGATAGATTTAATATTTATAATAAAATTGCAACGGTAAAAATTATTAGCAATCACTAAGTTAAATATTATAAAATTAAATATAAAACATTATAAAATTCTAGAAATAATTAAAACAAATAATTTATTATTTAATAATCAATAATCTATTTATTAAACTATTTTTAATCTTAATTATCTAATTTTAATCACTAATATTATTTAACCCAAAAAACAATAATACATTTTCATAATAACTAATATTATTTAACAAACATAAAAACAATAATACATTTTCATAACTCTTATTTTAATAAGAAAATTTTAACAATAATCAAAATTAAATTAATAAATGAAAAAAAAAAATAAGAGATGAATTAATTAATTAAAAATAAAAAAATAAAATAATAATAATAATAATCAAATTAAAAATATTAATAAAATAAAAAATAAAAATAAAATTAAAATTAAAATAACCACTAATAAATTTATTTATTTTTTACACTTAAAACAAAATTATTTAAAAAAAATTATAACATGTAATTAATTATTACAAAATATTATTTTATATTTATTCACTCAACAAATTAAATTTGTATCACTCATCTCATGCTTAAATTTAAGGTACCCCTAAGGATGACAATGGTTATGGAGATTCCATTTTCTATTTACCCCACGACCTTTTTGTTACTTTCTCAAATATGCTTAAATTTAAGGTACCTCTCAGGATGACAATGGTTATGGAGATTTCATTTTCGATTTATCTCACGAATTTTTTGTTACTTTCTCAAACAACATAATTTGTAGGGTTATTTGAAGTTCAGTAATTATATTATTATGCTATGATAAATAGTTGTATAGTTAGTATGTTATGATAAATATTTATAATGCATATGTAGTGCTAGGTATACTGGTGATATGTACATGTTGGATATGTGGTGACATATCGTAATGTGTGCATGTTGGATATGTGGTGTTTTGTACATATGGTGCTATGTACATGTCATATATGTAGTGCTATGTACATATGGTGTTGTATGCATGTTGTACATATGGTGTTGTGTGCAGGATTGTACATGTGGTGTTATGTGCACGTGGTGCTATTTACATGTTGTACATGCGGTGTTGTATGCAGGTGGTGTATGTAGATGTCGTGCATGTGGTGTCATGTACATGTCATGCATGTGGTATTGTGAACACATTGTATAGGTGGTGTGGTGTACATTTGGCATTGTGTACACGTTGTGCAAGTGCTGCCATGTACATGTGATGTTGTGCACACATTGTGCAAGTAGTGCTGTGTACAGGTGGTACTGTGTATGTGTTATGCATATGATACTGGTATACATGTGGTATTGTTTGCATGTTGTGTTGCAGGCATGAGGTGCTATGTATGTGCATGGTGTAGTCGTGGTATCATGACATGTGTATTCATTGTGATGTATTATACACTGGGTGTAGGTGTATGTGTTGTATGTCGGTGTAGGTGTATATATTGTATTGTATTATACACTAGGTGTAGGTGTATGTGTTGTATGTCGATGTAGGCATATGTATTGTGTTGTATTGTACGTCAAGTGTAGGTGTATGTGTCGTATGCTGGTGTGGGTGCATGTATTGTATGGTGTTGTATTTCGTATGTGGGTGTGTGTGTTTTGATGTACATTATGTGTATGTGTAGGTGATTGAAGACAAGAAAAGGAATTGGGAGTTTTTCGAGTGTGGCAACTGATCTGGTGTGTACAGAAAGAACAAAGGTGTGTAAGGATTGATGAAGGATATGTATTGGTATTTTATTTAAGTTCTTGAAGAGGTCTCCGGATTTTCCACAGTGTCATAGAACATTTGTCGACATTTCGAATCCCAACAAGGATCCATATTCAGGACATAATTTTTGAATGAAGGACTGAAAGAAGGAATTATGTCAGAATTAATAATGAAAGGGGAAATTTAAAAGAGTCGGCAGATTAATAATAATTAATGTTTAAGTTATTACTTTAATTTTATTATTATAATTTGTTCTAAGTTTAATTATTTAATTGTTTTTTAATAAAAAATTTCCTCCAGTTCATCGACCTCCCACGTATAGTATCTCACGTTTGTTTTTCTCCCATTATTGCCTAGGGTTTGGGCATTTTTAGAGCTAGCAGTAATTCTAATTTCTTTATAATTAATGAAAAATATATTAAATATTTAAATAATTAAAAATAATTTAACTACTTAATTTTAATAATTATCCCTATTAATTAATTAATTTTTATTAAAAATAAATAAATAAATAATAATTATAATTATTTTTAGTATCTAATGTTTTAAGAACTAAATTTAATATTAATTAGTATCTATTTATATTTTTGCTTAATTATTAATTATTATTATAATTATTATTTTAAATTTTTTTTTTCGATATAATCATATTCTCTTAATCTAATTAAATAAAAATAAATAATTATTTTAATTACTATTAATATTTATTTATTTTGTCTCGGATGCGGGTGAGTTATGAGAATGTAGTGGTGGCTGGCCCAAGGCGTGACACTTGGCCAGGCCACTTGGCCACACCGGAGGACTATACCACGACATTAAATCTTCTCTGCGAGGCACGTTCGACATTCAAAGCTCTCACACTCCGCCTTAACTCAGGCTCTGCAACTTGCTTGGCCCATCCTTTAATGGAGTCGCGTCCCACCTCCATAACTACTTCTTTTGCCCGACATTCTTTGTCTATGTCTTTCACCTCTGCTCGGCTCTTGAGCTCCACTGGTTCGCCGCTCCATCTCCATCTTCGGCTCGCCAAGCAGTCTTTTAGCGTTGTAAGCCCTTCGTCTGCTCATTGCATTGTTCGCCCCAAGCCTCTCCTCTGCACTCGCCATCCCTCTGAGGCAGAATTTAAGCGGTCTGGCCGCTGCGCGAATTTGCCATGCTTGCCTTCCCATCTCTCGCACTCGCCCTCCTATTCGCCCTCCCAGTCCCTTCATTCACCCTCCATCCCCAGCATGCCGAGAGGACACCGTATGAGGTGTAGGCGAGGCAGTGGCAGAGGTGATGGCTCTCGCTCGCCTCTTTCCATCCATGAAGATCGCAACACCATGCCTCTTGCTAACAATGTGGCTCAATTCCACTTCGACAACGTCTTGGACAATCAAAGAATCATCGCTACTATTTCTATTGTGTTTCAGGAGGTGCAGTGCGACGACACTGGCTTAGGCTCCAGAAAGTACAGGAGGAAATCCACTGTCTCCATGGGGCCTCCTTAGGATTCCAGAAAATCAACTGCCCTACCCGTCAAATATGGTTCGCAGTCCTTTAGCAGCGTGGGCAATGGCATTAGGAGTTCTGCGCATTCGGAAAGGTAGCTGAAGAAAGGCCGCTCAACTTCCTCTCTTGAGCACACTGCACAACAGTCCAAGGGAGATGATGATGATTCTGATGAGGAGTATAGATGTCCCATAGTGGAGGAGCCTCCTCCAACACACCTCGATAGCTAGCCTGATGGGCTTCCATGGCATTGACAGGTCTCCTCACCTTGTTTTGGTCTATTTTCATGCTTTACTGTATTTTTGGGACAAGTTGGTTGTAAAAGCTGTATTTTTGTATAACTCTTTGATAGTTGGTTTCCCATCTATGGGTAGCATTTTCTGGGCCGGTTTCTGTGCTAGGGACGGTCTCTTTTTTTATTTTTTTCCCAAGATTCCTTCCGGAACTTGATAGTTATGCAATTCTGGAGGTAAGTCTCGCTTTGTAAACTATGTTTCATATTAATAGATTAGTCCAACTTAGAAAAAAAAATATTTATTTATTTTGGATAAATAAATGTTATTATGAATTAGTTAATTATTATTTTATTTGTATTATTAATTTTCTTAAATCTCTATTTAGCTTATGATATGAAAAATCTTAAAAAAAAATTAAAATAATTATATTAAAAGATCTAAATTTAATTTAGGGTTTAAATTATTACATAAAAAATTTTACAAATTAATAGATATTTTTAGTTATTAATTAATTAGAATTAGAATTCTAATTATAAAAAAAAAATTATAAAAAAATAATATAAAGAAGGATTAAATTAATTAAATAATTAACAAAATAATTTATTTTATTAAAATCAATTAAATAATTAATAAAATTAGAACAAATTATAAAAATAAAAATTAAAGTAACAACTTAAACATTAATCATTATTAATCTTTCGACTCTTCTTAATTTCTCCTTTCACTATTAATTCTTACCTAATTCCTTGTTTTCGTCCTTGATTCAAAAATTCTGTCCTGAAGATGGATCCCTGTTGGGATTCGAAACATCGAAAAATGTTCTATGACACAGTGGAAAATCTAGAGACCTCTTCAATAATTGATAACCACAGTAGTTTGAAAACCAGAATTATTTAAGTTCTATTTTGCATGTGATCTACAATTCTGGCCTATGATGGTTACATGTGATTTATGATTATTTCAAGCGATTCATGATTTTGACCTGTGATGGTTGTGTTTTGAGCTAACTAGATGTGATATGTTTATACATGATGATTTGATCAAACAACTAGTTTGACTTGTGTGACACGAAGTGAACAGGATTGTAGTTGTACCTTGTCGACGAGCTACCAATGAGGTATGATGTGAATTTATTTCAATTTATTTTTAAGCTAATATAAGTTATGTGATTAGTATAGGAAGCATGAAAATTATAGATTGGTTGGTTGAAAATGATTGCAAGCATTAGCATCAACATCAAAAGGAATTGAAACATATAACAATATGTTGGTAAAGAACTTCACAAGTAGGGTCATTGTGGGACAATGGTACCCAATAGTGTCCATTGATTGTCATGAGAATGCTATGACTGATATGATGGTTTGAGGCAGGGATATACCTTGGTTTTTGTATCTTTCGATGAGAGGAAGCCTTGCCAAGTGATGGAATGCCTACGATGTGGATGTCGAAGAACTTGGAAGGTGAGTGACTACACAGAAAGTGATGACCAGATTGCCCAAGGAACTATGTAGCATAGAAGGGATGGTTGGGGATGGATTTGTTTTGGTCATTAGCATTGCAGAATGGAATCAAATGCACAATGGGAGCGCACCCTGGAACAATGAGTTGGTAACTGTTCACTAAGGATACAAATGACGCAGGATAGTAGTGCTGAACATTTGATGCAGCGTTGACTTTGACAGTGGATTCTGGACTTCTTGGGAAGGAAGTGAATCTTGGTACTACTTTGAGGGTGGAGGTGTGAGCATCTAGACTCCATTGTTGTTGATACGGGCATCATATCATTTTATTTATCAGTCGAGAAAATGTGCATATGTGTATATTATTGTAAATACAATATCGAGATGGATTTATAAAGCTCCAATGACATTATGGTTGTATATATGGATGTCATTGTACATACTGCAACAATATGTGTTATAAATATCCATGGAAGTATGCTTTATTTTCAACAGTCTTGTTGGTTGTAGGTGTCATTGAACACCGAGGATGGTGTTCCCCCAAGGGGGAGGGTTCTGTAACAGCCCTGGTGAAAATCCCAGGTAATAAAAGGTCAAAATAATAACCATGGTTGATGGGAAACTTTTTCCAAACTTAATGTTGGCAAAAAAATCAGGTGTTCATTTCGGTTAATGTGGATAAGGAAATTGGAAAAGGAAAAGGCAAAGGCTTTGGAAAAGAAAAATGACATATTTGACATATTCATTTATGAAAAATAATGGAAATTAGGAGAAAAGAGAGATGAAAGGTCACATGTTGCATGTGATGAGGAAAATGAAGGAAAATAATGGAAAAGGAAGAAAATAGAGGTGTCATTGATAAAAATGCTGTTGAGGATGAGTTGGAAAGTTTTTTCTCACACTTATGGCTATCTTTCTATTCTCTCTCTCACACACACTCTTGTATACTTAGAGTTTCTTAGACTGTATAAATTTCGATCCAACCCCGGTTATCGGTTTCTCCTTATTAATCCCATGTAGTTAAATGCCCATTCCCATAAACCAACATTCAACAAGATGGAAATAATAAATATTTCTGAAAAAAAAAATTCTGGAAATTTCAAAGTGCTAGAAAATGCAGAAATAAAACTTAGAAATAATTTTAGCCACACACACATAAAATGACAGGCTGATTTTTGGTCAACACGACCCTGGAAAACCCCCCTACAACTCTTGGGGAAAACTAGTTCGAAAGATATTCTTTATTTCTAGAAAATTCTTTTACAGAGAAGTGAAATATACAGAAAATTTCCAGCAAACAATGTATAGACTTATCCTGTTTTCCGTGCTTGCCTCCACCTCGGAAAATGTGCCAAATCAGCAAAACAATAATAACAAAAATTTATTATAGCAAGAGATAACAACATTTAATGTTGTACGTCCTCCTCGAAAACCATGCCAGAAATTCCATACTACTATACGGACTATATGGAAATCACAATAGACACTTTCAGCCTAAAAAATCATGCCAAATCAGCCTCGAAATGCGTGCTGCCCAAAACTGCTTCTCCTCCTCGAAATTTGTGCTTCCTTGCTTCTATACAGACCTCGAAAAATATGCCCACTGCTACTGTGTAGAAATATGCATCGAAAACTGTGTTGATTTAATGTTGTATGGACTACTACCTTGAAATGCATGTAGCCTCTAGCTGCTGTACAGATTTGCTAAACTGCTCCTCTCCTTCACTTTCTTAAGCCCATAAATTTCTTTAGCTCCCTTCTCCTCCTTCTCTCAATCTGCTCATGAAAGACTGAATGATATTTTTTTTCCTTTTCCTCCCTTAACCTAATTGTTACACTAAAAATTGTCATGCTGACATTATGCTATGTGTATGAGCTCATTATTACTCATACTTCCTCCTTTGCAAGTCTAACACATCAGTTCCTCATGTCAAGCCTTGAAAATCAGAGAAAAGTTCCTAAAAATCTCCTTAACTCTGGTATCACACTTTCTTTGTATCTTGCCTGCGGTCCCGCACCTAATGTTCATGAATCCTGCGTACTTGAATGCACTTTCTCTGTGTTATGGGTGCGAACCCCTGTAAAGATTAAAAAAGCGCAAATAAACTCAAAAAAGCTCACTTTCAGTAAATTCTAGAAGCCTCTAGAAATAATCTTGCGTTGGCAGAACCGCTCTTTTGAGGTTCATGTATCCCTTACCTTATGGAGCTAACCCCTTGATGTGAGGAGCTTATCCCTTTGAAGGAGGATTCTATCCCTTCATAGTTGGAACTGAAACCTCCTCTTTTCCACTATAAAAAGAGGCATTGGGTAGCCTCAAGGGGAGTTCAAGCTTTAGATTATTTGAGGATAAGTGCTGTTGGGATTCAGACTCATTTAACTGAGATTTTTTTGAGGAGAGATCACGTACCTCTATCTGTCTTGGTTGGAGGAGTGCAGAGCTTATCAGAGTAGAGGAGATTCCTGCTTCGGACCCCGGGAAGGCCTGTTCAACATCAAGGCTAAGGTTGTAAGGTTTTACTTCTTTTAAAATTAATACAAATGAATTCATTTTTCTCAATAAGCTATTAGTTAACTGTTTATTTCATGGATTCCTTAATCACCATGATAAGCATGATTTATGATGTTTACTATATAGGTGCTATTTAATGTTTTCTTGTTTGTGACTACAGGTTTATAAAGATAACTCCTTCAAGTGCACAAGGGACAACAACTACTTCGAACAAGCGCTGGACCTACGGTAAGTCTTTGACACCTCTATAGTGCTTTTTGTAAATCATATATGTTTAGAGAAAAATAGGTTTATTTGGCTATTTGTTGCTAGATTAACTTTTGGTACTAGGGAGATCGATCTTGTCCACAAGATTGATTAATCCGCACAATAAATTGGCGACTCCACTGGGGAAATAACTTGTTGTTTTTTGTTCTCTTTTATTTTGATTTGAGGAAAAGTTTTTCCTGGTTTTTTATTGATAAACATCTACCTGGGTAGCTTAGGTTTTCTTTGTTTTTGAAAATTTTGAAATCTTTTATGTTTTTCTTTAACTTTTCTGGGGACCGCACTTTGTTCTTTTGCACAGTGCGGCAATTTCGCACTTTCCTTAAGTAAACAGTGCGGGACCGCACCTGTTACTTCTGGAAGCCAGCGGACCTTGTTAAAATTTTGGAAAAAATCCAGATTTCTTTTTTCAGTTTATCTTTATTTTGATTTAGAGTTTTTAGTATCTACCCAGATTGACGTTGTTTCTGTCAAAAGCCTTTTGTGAATAAATTCTACCAGTATTTGTGTTTTGACGATTTTCTAGAAGTTTTGCATTTTGGATTGCTTTTCACTTGGTCTTTGTAGTGATTCAAAGCGTTGGCAGTTTGAAATACCTCAGATTACATTGGTCTTTTTTCCTTCTTGTTGAGTCTGACCTGATTGTGAAATCCATCCTTTATTGAGAAATAGATCTACTTGTTTCTTTGCAAATCTTTGAAAAACTTCGGTATAGGTTTTGAATTTTATTTTTATAAAGGAAACATATCTGAGTGTTTTTTATTTGTTTGTTATTCTAGACAAATAGATCCTTAGTTTACTGAATAACTAAGCCATTCTTCAAAAAATATTAAAGCTTTTATTCAATTAGATTTTTAAGTTTGTAGATCTCAAAATTAGTTTTTGTAGTTTTGAGTGCTTTTAAAAAAAATTTGTAGATTTCTTTTGAAGGAAAATTGTTTTTGTAGTTTCAAGTTTTTGAGAGAGAAAGGATTTTTTTATGAGCTTTGATAATTTGTCTCATTTTGAGTTATTTTTGAAAAGACAAAAATATTTTCTTCCAATTATTCTTTATGTTTAAAGAAAGAATTGTTTCTTAAAAGAATTGCATTCTCGAACTCTTTCTTTAGCTAGAATTTCATTGAAAGAAAACGAATTGATTATCATTTTTAGGTGCATTTTTTAGTGTTTTTTGGAAGTCGATTCTTCACACCATCAAAGTTTCATTTCTGTACCTATTGACTTAATAAACAACTCATAAAAGTAACGCTTAATTAAAATTCATTTAGTAATATTTTTATTTCTAGGGCTCTTATCACCAACATAGCTTAGGCTAGAATCTTGGAGTAGGTAGTAATTAACTCTCCAAGATAGTAAAAAAAAACAAGTAGTTAAATCTTGCGGTAGGAAATAAATCCAATTGTAATTGGTACAATCTGAGAAGCTTCTCTTAAAGAAGTCAATCACAAGATCATGTCCAAACCTTTGAGATAATTAATTCTGTTTCATTGGAAAAGATAGAATATTTTGCGCGCATTACAAATGGTAAACCTCGGATTAACCATTGTCGAGGAGCCTGGGATCACTTGTCGGTAAACATCAGATTAACCATGTCGAGGAGCCTTCAAGGGGATTGAGCTTTGTTACTCTGCCCTTGCACGTGGGATCGGATCGTAGACTGTTCCCCCAGTTGTATTTGTTATTGTTGGTAACCTTAGTGTCCAAAAACTTAAGATTATTTCCTAAGGTGACGGTGAAGGAAAGATTTCACTGTACCTGGAGCAGACAACGACTAGACTCACTTGGACTCTTTGGCGGGTTCTCTTCACACGAGATGGTTTTGTGAAGAAACTTGTGCCAATCTGTTTCATTAAGCAGGTTGTCGGGGTAACTGTTCCAACCACCCTTTCTGTATTAAATTTCTACTAAGTTGGATTTCATCACCAACTAGTGTTTTTAGTACGGGAAGTTTACTGTTTGTGTGTGGTTTGAACTCTTAGATTTTTAAGCATGTGATTCAGCTGTTTGTTTCCTTAGAGTCTTTAGTTGTTTTTATTGAAATTTTTCTTTGTTTGTGTGTGATTAGTTAATATTTAATCGTGGCAGAATTACCGAGACAATCCCAGAGACTTCAGGGGAAGCCCCCTGAATATACACCAATTCATCTTGAAGGGCTTCGTGCTCTAGTATCATCTAGTAGCGGTAGAATTAGATCAACAGAAATTGGAACTTCATCTATAGTTGTTCATCCTGATCATCAAATACCCACAACAAAACACATTCAAGAACCGATTTCAGTTTCGAAAGTTACTGGTAGTATTTCTCCTTCCAGTGAACTAGCTGACGAACCTGAAATCTTTGAACCTAAAATTGAACCTTCTGTTTTGGAAACATCCTTAGGATTTATTACACCAACTTCTAGCGATCTTGGTTCACCTAGGGTAAGAAATATTGTCACTGAAGATTTTCCATCTGGCCTTATTTCTATTGAAGAACTTACTAGTCCAGATGAAGAGTTATCTCTTCCCAAATCCCTTCAGTCTTTAAATCTTAGGGAGCGTGAATCTATTTTCTACAGCCCTATTCGAATTGACGCTTGGTATCTATCCTTGAAATTTTTTTTAGAGAATCCGGGTCTTGCTTTTTCTCCACCTCGAATTCCATTTCATCCTACACCCAGAGGTTACTATCCGTCATGTATTATGGTAGGAGAGTCATGCATGTTTTCCCAGACACCGGACGCATTTTTACATGGTGGTCCTTCTATTCCTTTGGGATATCAGGCTCTGTCTGGTACTTTCTCTAGAGTAGCTTCTCGACCAATTTAAAATGTTTTATCATATGGTATTAATGAAATTAAAACTAAAACATCAAACGCAGAGAAAATATTTATGATGTCTGGTAATATTCCGAATCCTCAACCTCAAGGCAGTCTGTTACCACTTGGAGGGCAATTTCAGGGAAATCAGTTATCGCCTGGGGGGCAACCTCAGGGTAGTCAATTACCGCCTGGGGGGCAACCTTCAGGCAGTCAGTTACCACCTGGGGGGAAACCTCAAGGTTGCTTTTTCCCAGGAAAAACTGTGGAATCATATTATTTTGGAGGACGACCTCAAGGATAGTACATACCTCAAGGTTATCAACCTTCAGGACAGTGCATACCCCAAGGTCAACCCAAAACTCAATATGCTCCTCAGGGTCCTTATCAATTCTAGCTTCGGTACGTGCCTCAGGGTTATCAACCTCAAGGTCATTACCCAATTCAAGGTTTCCAACAGCCTTCTGGTCAACCATTTATCTGAGCCAGAAATTTACCACTTACTTATCAACCCTACGTTCAACCAGGCTATGGTCCTTACATTCAACCTTCTACGGGACAATAGCTCGGAATGAATATGGTGTGGGATCCATCCCAATATCAACATCCTATACAGCCTAATGTATAGTTGTCTTCTCAACTTGGACAAACTTTGGTTTCTGGTCCAACCTAGCAACCTATTCAGCCTACTATTCAAACTCCTGCACCTAGTTCTGTCCAGGAATCTGGGCCTAGTACACCTCAGACTCTACCTCAAACTGCTGCAACTGCTGCAACGTCTGTTCAACCTATAACACCTATTTCTGGAGTATCTGTAGCTCTGAGTTCTTCTATCCCTGCATCCGTACAAATCCCTCAAGTCTCTATACCCCAGTCAAGACCTTCAGTTTAGACTTCGATTCAGATGCCTGCGGGACAAGCTGGTACAAGTACGGTGGTCAAAAGTCAACCATAATTCATGTATCAACCATACCAAGGATAGCCTCAATTCGGTCTTGTTTCACAAAACACAGCTTATCAGTATCAACCATACCCTGGCTATACTTATCAACAGCCTCAACAACCCTAGTTTGATCTGGTTAATCCTGGTTATCCGGGAGGTTACACAATTCCTAATGCAAATCCAATTCCTAGTTATCCTAGGTATCCTCCTCCCGGAACTGCTTTTGCTACTCAAGGTTTTCGCAACCCTAACCGTCAGTTACCATTTATTGCAACTTTGGATTTACCTGATTTGATGCGCCTTATGAATGATCCAATTTTCTATTATCCGTACTGGCCGCCAATGCTGCATAAGTTGCCCAGTGATATACAAAAATTCGAAGGTAAGTCAGGAGAGGATCCATCAAATCACGTTATGAATTATCACCTCTGGTGTGCGTCTAATTCAATAATTGATGATTCAATTCGCTTACATCTTTTCCAAAGAACTCTTATTGGTCTTGCCGCCAAATGGTACATTGAGTTACCACGAGGCTCTTTTAATAATTTCAGTCAGTTAGCAACTGCCTTCTTGACTCATTTTCAGTTGCCTGTCAGATATGAAAATGGCATAAAACTATTAACTTCACTAAAGCAATCCACGTCCACATATATTTCTGATCATATTCATGAATGGCGACGTAGAAGGCATTTGGTGAAATTTTACATTCTGGATCAAATTTTGGCAGAATGGTTTGTTAAATCATTGTTACCCAAAATCACTGAAGACATAGCTAAGGCTAGCATTGTTACTAAGGAGCAAGTAATTTCTCAAGCTCAGTACCTTGACCTCATTTATACGCAGTCAGGTTCTTTACATGAAAAAATCCCCAATCTTCCAAAACAAGGTCAAATAGTTGCAGCTCCTTCAGGGTCTCATGCCGCTGATGGTATGATTGGTACAGTCAATACTAAAAGCAAGAAGAAATCTTCAAAGAATTCTTCTTCTATTATAACTTTACTTGATTCCCCGAAAGGAGAATCTTCCCCCGAAGTTTTTGTCGACATTCATGTTGTAGAGGCATCTACGTCCAAATATAAATCCGACGGTAAAAAGAAATGGAAGAATAAAAACAAAAAGAAATCAAAAGAGAAAACTGATAAAAAAGAATCTAATGACGAAAAACGCAAGCCTCGCTATCCTTGTTTCATTTGCGATGAGGATAATTTTACTAAGGAATGTCCACGTTGTGCAGAGGTTGCGAAATTCGTTAAAGGTTCATAACAACTTGCTGTCTTGAAAGATCCTTTTCTCACTCAAGATAGTAAGATGATTGGTTCTACCTCGAATGCCTCAGAAGAACCTATTTTGATGATGTCTCATGTCAGGATTGCGATGTGATCGCAAGATTATGGTACTAAGAATCCTGTTGATGGTAAAGAAGCAGAATCTTCTAGCGCAAACACATCAACTACACCTCCTCCTGTTTCTGGTCCGCTAAAGACCGAGAAACCGAATCCAAACTTAATAATCAAACCGCCTGCTAAAGGTATTCTTCGTAAATCATATTTCAATCCACATGTGAGAGCTGCTCAGAATTACAACATTTTTGAAGACTTAGCTATTTCCCCTTCAAAAATGTCGGCTTTGGAAGTGTTGCAATCATGCCCAGTACAACGTAAATTACTTTTGTCTACCATAGGAGTTATCGATATTCAGGATTCAAACCTTATAATCTTCGATTTAGAAAATAGTACACCTCGCCTACCTCACCAAATGGCTTTCCAAATTTCAGTATTAGTCAAAAACAGACCGATCTTTCAGACTGTGATTGATGAGGGAGCTTCAATGTGTATTATGTTGATCCAGTGTTGGAAATCTCTTGGTTCTCCTACACTCAATCAGTCTCCGACAATTCTAAAGGCTTTTGATGGCTGAGGTTTACACCCTTTTGGTATTTTGCAGGTTTTACCTATAGGGGTTTAAGGTAAAACCGTAAATCTAGATGTGGAAGTGGTTGATGCCCCTCTAGATTACAACCTTCTCCTAGGTCATAGTTGGTCTTATGCTATGACTGCTGTTGTTTCTTCGATCTTTTGGCTCATAAAATTTCCACATCAAGGAAGGATCATTACAATAGATCAGTTAACTTATTTTTCTTCTGATCCAGCCTCTACAAAAACAATCCAGCACATCGGTAAAATGGCTATCCCTTACAAGGATGTTGGAGTAGGTTTGATTAAGGATTCTGGTTTACTAGGAATTTTTTCCTTTCCTCCTCCTAACGTATTGCCTTCTATCGCAACTATTCATATGATTTCATCAGATACTATTATGTTTGATGATCCTTGGATCATACCTTCTGACTCCAAGTTAGATTCATTTGATGGAATGATGCCTTTGAGTCCATTTGAAATTGCATATCGGGCTGTACAGTCACTTTCCGACCCCTCTTCAACCGAAATTGATCCAATGAATGAGATCCATGAGTAATCACTTTCTATATCTAGTTCAGCCACAATGACATTTCTTGATCTTGTTCATATTGATGAGAAGATTTGTGAACTTTTGTCTGTTGACGATTTACCATGGGAAGATCTACACCACCAATCTTCATTTTTACCTGAGCTGGATAATTTTGAAGATGATTTCGCTTCAATTTTCACTGCTGAATATGTCAAAGAACCGCAGAATCCATTGCAAAATCTTGATTCTGAGTTAAATTTGGAAAATATCTCTCAAACGATTCTAATTGACATTTCAGTAAAGCCAGGAATAATTGAAAAAATTCATATAGTTGCTTGTTGTATGGAAGATGAAATTCAAACTTATAAAGCCCTATTTCAAGAATTCCATGATGTGTTTGCCTAGTTCTATGAAGAAATGCCAGGAATTGATCCGTCAATTGTCGTACATGAAATCAAGACTTACCCAGATGCCAAACCTGTCCGTCAACGTCTATGTAAAATACATCCTAGAAAAGTTGCTGCTATCAAAGCTGAAGTTGAGAAATTACTTCGTGCAGGTTTCATTTATCCAATTCCTTTAACGGATTGGGTATCGAATATTGTTCCTATTACTAAAAAACAAGGAACGATACGAGCATGTATCGACTATGGGATATTAATCAAGCTTGTCTTAAAGACAATTATCCAACCCACTATATCGATCAAATAATTGATGATTGTGCTGGCAGTGAAATGTTTTCCTTTATGGATGGTTTTTCCGATTACAATAAAATAAACATACTCCCTGCTGATCAACCAAAAACAACTTTCATTTGTTCGTGGGGGACATTTGCATATTCCAAACTACCCTTTGGATTGAAGAACGCTGGAGAAAATTTTCAAAGGGCTATGTCTTACGCATTTCATGACATTAAGCACATTGTGCAACCTTATCTCGATGATTTACCTGCTTATTCATCGCGTAGGGCCGACCATCTCACTCATTTACGAGCTATCTTTATGAGATGTAGACATTATTGGATTAGGCTGAATCCACACAAATGTGTTTTCTGTGTAGAATCGGGTCGCTTACTGGGATTTGTTGTTTCGAAAGCAGGCATTCACGTTGATCCGTCGAAGGTCAAAGCTATTGTCAATCTACCTCCTCCTTTGACTCTACACCAACTCCAAAGTTTGCAGGGGAAAGCAAACTTTTTACGTCGTTTCATTCCTAACTACGCTGAGCTTACAAAGGGTTTTACCTAGTTGTTGAAATAGAACGTTCCATTCTTTTGGGATGAGAACAATGATTGATCTTTTGATGCACTAAAACATGCGTTGACCCATGCACCGTTATTGCATCCTCCCAACTACAACCAGGACTATGTTTTGTACCTCGCCGCCTCTCATTCCACCATTGGGATGGTTTTAGTTCAGGAAGACGAATTAAACAATGAACATGTGATTTACTATCTTAGTCGTAATTTGCATCTGATTGAGATCAAATACACACATGTGGAGAAATTGGCCTTGGCAGCTGTCCAAGCTGTCCAAAGATTTAGACACTACATCTTACTACGCAAAACCACAGTAATTTCTGACTGTAACCCTATGATGTACATTTTAACCAAACAATTGCTAGGGGGCAAGTATTCCAAATGGATAGTTATCCTGCAGGAATTTGACTTGGAGTTTGAAAAATCCACGGCAAAGAAATCTTTGGTTTTTGCCGAACTGATGTGTGATTTCCCCTCTAATAATACCGAAACTATGGTGGAGGAACCCATTACGGACGAATCCTTGTTTCTTATTAGTACTCTTGATCCATGGTATGGGGATATTATCGTTTATCTCCAAACCCAATATTTTAGGCCTGAAATGTCACGATCTCAACGACGGAAAATACGTTTCCAATCCCAAAAATACAATATATGGTGATACACTCTATCGTCGTGGAGTAGATTCTATTTTCCGACACTATCTTACTCATGAAGAAGCTGAGAAGGTTTTAAATGATTGCCATTCTAGAGCATGTGACGGTCATATGTATAGGTATGCCACAACCCAAAAGATATTTCATGCTAGTTATTTTTGGCCGTCGTTATTCAAAGATTGTATCTATGAAGTCCGGAAAAGCCACAATTGTCAACTCTTTGATCATAAAATGCGTGCGCCACCCACTCCTCTTCACCCTATAATTTATGTCGATCCTTTCGCAAAATGGGGTGTTGACTTTATTACATGTAACCCTCACTCAGCCAGGGGGCATGCGTATGTTATCTTAGCGGTAGATTATTTTAGTAAGTGGGCCGAGGCGATGCCTACATTTTCGGCAGACGGCAAGACTACTGCAAATTTAGTATTCAATCACATAATTGCTAGGTTCAGTGTTTCTCAAGCCATTATTACAGATCATGGAAGTCATTTTCGGAATATCATGATGACTGAACTGACAAATCAACTTGGCCTGCGCCACGATAGTTCCACTCCATATTATCCGCAGGCTAATGGTCTGGATGAAGCTATCAATAAATTTTTAGTCACTATGATCAAACTAATTATTGGTATTCATAAGTCGAATTGGCATTCCATGTTATTTTCAGCACTTTGGGCATATCGGACCTCTGTAAAAACATCAACTGGTTTCACTCCCTTTCAATTGGTTTATGGTTTGGAAGCTGTTTTGCCGATTGAATGCAAAATTCCATCATTGAAATTAGCCATAGAATTACTCCCAGCTACGTCTGAAGAGGAGAAACGTTTTTTGTACTTAGCTCAACTAGATGAGAATTGACAAATTGTTGCAATAGCAAACGAGGCTCATGTCAAACGAATAAAAGATCAGTATGATAGAAGTGTTACCCCTCATAATTTTTCAGAAGGAGACCTAGTATTAGTTTATGATCAAGCCATTGATAAGCTAGGAGCTGGGAAATTCGTGCCTATGTGGCATGGTCCTTTTATTGTTAAGCGAAAGCTGGCAAAAGGGGCCTATGAGCTGATAGATTTTGACGGTGTCCCTTTAGATAAACCCAGAAATGGGCTTTATCTGAAGCGATATTATGCTTAAACTTGGTGTGGAGATTTTTTATTAGATTAGATTTCTTTACTGCTGGTGTGTCTTAGATTAGAAAAGCGTGCCTAGTTTAGAAGTGTGTTTTGTCACTATTCCTGCTTATCTGAGTTTTACTCTTGATATTGCAGATGTCGACATCTCTTCAAACCTACATTGGTTTTGCTGATGGTGCTTGTCGTAGTACACGGAACATTTCTTCCGCAGCTTGGGTTATCTATTCACCCTTTGACGAGTTAGTATCCATGCATGGGGTAAGCCTTGGTCAAACAACAAATAACATTGCCGAGTATAGTGCAGTGATTGAGTTATTATCTGAATCCATATCATTTGGAATTCGGAGTTTGATTGTTAGGTTGGATTCTGAACTTGTTGTATTACAATTAAACAGAGTTTATACCATTAGAAATCCAGTGTTATTATGGTTATTTTTAAGAGTTCGTCTCTTGGAACGTGAATTTGATTACATTGAATATCATCATATTCCAAGACATTTAAATACATTAGCAGATGCAGTTGCTTCTAGTATGATAAATCGACATTTGCAATAATCAAAACAATAAATTAAACAACATTCATAACATGTACACAGATAGCCGGTAAATAGTGATATGTCATAGTATAGAAGTGTGTTCAACAAATATACATCATCTTCGATCATAGGTTGGAAACACCTTATGATCAGCAAAAATGGTAATACAAAAGGTCAAAAACATGAGTCTACGACATGATCATCCTATCACTGATGGTGATCACGATAAGAGACCACTGCCCGGGCCACCCTACATAGGAACCTCCTAAAAGGTCTTGGGACACCAATCATGTATCTCTGTAATCTGAGTGGAATATCATCGATGTCCATCTCTGGAATGTCTAGAGTCAGGTGCTCTAGGTGATGCTCTAAATCAGATAGAATATCTTCTGATTGGCCCTCTAGGGCTAGTGCTGCGGCAGCTGGATGCCTCCTCTCATAAGGTTGGAGATGGGCTGGTCACCGTGGACCCACATTTTCATTTAAAACTTTTGGTTATTAATTTCAAGACGATTAAAATAAAAAAAAATATTAGAACTTAGAAATTGTTGAAAATGATTTTACCTGATTCATCCCACTGTTCCCCTGCTGGGAGAGTCATCTCTCGGTCGCCACGGAAATCTATCCTGGCATATGGAAAGTCCTCTATAACAAAAAGTTGGCATTTGAGCCAACAAAAATATGAAGGAGGAAATCGAACAATCTCGACGCCCTCAATAGCATGACGGGTCATCAATCCAACCCGTCGAACCATCCTAGGTTCTCGAGGTCGACCGGCATCAACAGGAATGTTTTGCGGAGCTAACATGGGGATCCTCTCTAGAGCAAAGGTGACTACAATGGATCCATATCCAAAGTTATTTATCTTTCCATTCTTTGCTCTGGTTAGTTGGCCTTTTACGTTGGCCAACACAGCTTCGCACCAGTTGAAAATGGTGCCTCGAAAACAGTCTACAGCAATGCGCATTTGGGAACCGGTAGCCACATGCAACGTTGCACTCCCACACTATTTGGTGACAGTAAATGCAATAACTTTTAGCTCGGGACGGATGATAGTTTTTATGTCAATCCGTTTGTCCGTGGGGTCTGCCTGATCATTACAGAACTCTTGTCGAAGACTAGCGATAGTCTGGCCACCTGGTCTAGTCCCAAACAAAGAAATTTGTTCGCCCCTCTTGGAAAAACCAATCAGAAAATAGATATCATCCAGCTCAATTTCGAGCCGGTGGCCACCAATAATGAAACACTGGTCCTGTACGTTCCACCTATTCACCAGCCATGTTAGGAGGTCTACCTGTGCCCTCATCCCCTGAATGGCCCAGAATTTATACAAACCGCATGCTCTTAATGCCTCCATTGTAGGCAAATGGAGCATTGCGGCGTCATCTACGTCTTCATGCTCACGTTCTCTCCAAATTAGCATCTTGTATCTCCTACAATGCATAAAAATATATATTAGAACAATCTAATTTGAAACATTTTGGGCAGCAATTGAGAAATTTATGTTTGAAATTTAATTTTGTGGGGTTCGCACTTTATTCTCATACACAGTGCGTAGGAACGCACGGGCACTGTGAGACAAGTGCGAACCCACAACTTGTTTCTATGTAAGAAAAAGTCGGGGTCCGCAGGGCTCGCGTGTTGCACCTACGGACCCCCGCGGGCGATTTTTTAAACATATTTTTCTCTTAAAAATGAAATCTAAAGCCTAAAAATGAAATCTAAACGGATGAAATGTAAGATTAGGAGGTCGTGGATTACTTGGAGCTAACGGTTCTCGATTTCATCTGACAAATTTTCCAGAATCTTCACAGGAACTTTTTTACCCAAAGCTTTTACTTTTCACTCTCAACTCGAACTGTAAAAATGAAGTTAGAAAACTCCTTTTTATAAGTTTTTTTGAATAAATGAATTTTTAATTTGTTTATTTTTCACTTTAAAAAGGTTATTTTTGAAAGCATTTTTATTTATCTTAAAAAGATATGTGTAATGTTTCAAGTTTTTGTGTAGAAATTGGATTTTTCAGGAGAATTGATCATTTTTCAAACAAAGAGCATACTTTTATCACTTTTTCGGACTTTTTCAAAAATTTATGAAAAAGTGAAACATTGGAGTCCTCTTTTAAGCCCTTTTCAGACTCTCTAAACATGAAAATATTGCCGAGCACTTGATTATTCGAACTCGTTAAAGTAAATGAATGATCGTCCCTTCAGTATAAGTTTACCCCTTTTACGGACTGAAATGGACTATTTACGAAAAAGGTATACGTTGAATAATTACGGTCAATAGAGTTCTCTCCCGCATTATTTTATCCTTTTTCGGGCTCGAGAGACTAAATTTACGAAAAAGTACACCCACGGAGTTTTCTTAAGTTTTTCTTCTGACTCCCTAAAACTGAAAAACACCGAGTTTCTCCTATACTGGACTCGTTAAAACTTAACGGTAAAGGACCTGTTTAATTTTCAACAGGAACGGACCACTCCTTCTTAGGGTTCGAATTTTAAACTAAGTTGGACTCATCCGAAGGATGAGCTTATAACCAAGCAAATGTTATCCTCCTCAAGCTTGTCAAAAATAAAGAGGTACTTGCCATAAATGGTGGGGGAAAAGAGAGAAAAATGAGCATGTTTGTTGTATTTTAAAATTGTCCGAAAACTCAGTCGACCACTCTTGGACACGACACTTATATTCACCTGGGTTGGGAAATCCTTTGCCTAATAGTTAATCAAACCACATTGAAAATTTTCAGCCGGTTTCTGGGTATTAGCTTTGGGTCAATTGTCACCAAGCCATCTGCAGTGTCGTTATGTGTCCAAGAGAACAGTTCAAATAAAACCATTCATCTGCAAAATATCTGTCATCCATCTTTGACCATCCCTGAGTCAGTCCTTGCCAATATATTTTCAAAAATTGATCTATGATTTCATGTTGTGGGCTTGCCTACGACAGATCACTTTCTATCGACATCAGCACATTATCTAGGAAGTTGATCCAGAAATCGTCAGTACCTTGAAATCTGCATGCCTCAATGGCAGGTTTCTCGCCTTTGACGACAGGTTGCATCATTGACCTTCGATCGAATGATTCCGTGACATGTTCGACTTCAGCTCATTGATTCACATTTCATGGATTGTACTGAGTACTTTGAGAGCCATTGACATTACTGGTGGTTTCTCTCACACTTGTTAACAGTTTACATCATTGACTGGTAATCAAGTGGTTTCTACCATGTTCGACTTCGATACATTCATTCACATGGATAGAATCGTACTAGTTTGAGATGCGGAAATCAAGACCCTGGATCTAGTTTCTACCATCCAGGCTGTGAGGAATTTTGTTATCATTTATATAGTAGACTATTCATAAACAAATGGTTGTGTCCATACTGTGTCTACACATGTCTATACTGTGATGTATTCAAAATCATTCATGTATCAGAACAGTTTGAATTAGTTTCTAGTTAGTTTTGATCTGAGTATGGGAATGCCTACCTCAACGATGATATGTATGATCCTTGAAATGATAAAGTATTGCACTCTTCATATATGACGGTCTTCAACTTCATCTATTCTAGACTTTGCACTTTAGAGGCAATCTGTTTACACTAAAAATTGTCATCCTAACATTCTGCTATGTGTATGAAATCTTATTACTCATACTTCCTCCTTTGCAAGTCTAACATATCGGTTCCTCATGTCAAGCCTTGAAAATCGAGAGAAAAGTTCTAAAAATCTCCTTAACTTTGGTGTCGCACTTTCTCTTATATCTTGCCTATGGTCATACTAATGTTCATGTCTCCTACGTACTGAACGCACTTTCTTTGTGTTATGGTTGCGGACCCTGTGGAGTAAAAAGGCACAAGTAAACGATAAATCTCACTTTCGGTAAATTAGAAGCCTCACAGAAAGAATCTTGCGGAGGTGGCAGAGCCGCTCTTTTGAGGTTCATGCTGTCCCTTACCTTATGGAGCTAACCCCTTGATGTGAGGAGCTTATCCCTTTGAAGGAGGATTCTATCACTTCATAGTTGGAACTGAAACCTCCTCTTTCCCACTATAAAAAGAGGCATTGGGTAGCCTCAAGCGGAGTTCAAGATTTATAATTATTTGAGGTTAAGTGTTGTTGGGATTCAGACTCATTTAACTGAGATTTTTGGGAGGAGAGATCACATACCTCTATCTGTCTCGGTTGGAGGAGTGCAGAGCTTATCAGAGTAGAGGATATTCCTACTTTGGACCCCGGGAAGGCGTGTTCAACATCAAGGCTAAGGTTTTAAGGTTTTCCTTCTTTCAAAGTTAATACAAGTGAATTCATTTTTCTCAATAAGTTGTTAGTTAACTGTTTATTTCATGGATTCCTTGATCACCATGATAAGCATGATTTGCGATGTTTAATATACAAGTGCTATTTAATGTTTGCTTGTTTGTGATTGCAGGTTTACGAAGATAACTCCTTCAAGTGCACGAGGGACAACAAATACTTCGAACAAGCACTGGACCTACGGTAAGTCTTTCACACCTCTATAGTGCTTTTTGTAAATCGTATATGCTTAGAGAAAGATAGGTTTATTTGGTTGTTTGTTGCTAGATTACCTTTTGGTACTAGGGAGATCGATCTTGTCCGCAATATTGATTAATCCGCCCAACAACCAGAAAAACCATCAAGCATAGATATTCTCTGAGAACCAACAATAGTTTGCAAAATTTGGTCCATCTTCGGGAGGGGATAATTTTCCTTCAGGGAGGCTTTATTCAAATTTCTAAAGTCAATACATATTCTGATTTATCCACTCTTTTTCCTAACTGGAACCAAATTTGCAAGCCAATTTGAAAATCTAATTGGGACATTGATTTTAGCATAAAAGAGCTTTTTGACCTCCTTCTCAATCAATGGCATGAGAAGTGGATTGATCCTTCTCAACTTCTGCTTGAAGGGCTTTTCATTTTCTTTTATGGGAATTGCATGCTGAATAACGGTGGGATAATATTCTTTCAAATAAACATAATTCCAAGCAAAGATATCTATGAATCTCTTCGTCATTTCAACATACTTAAATTTTATATCAGTTGAAAGAAACTTTGAAAGTTTAATCATTTTGGGCATAGCTATTGTACCAAGGTTACAGCTCTCAACTTCTTCATCATCAACTTGTAACTTAGAGGATTTAAAAACATCATTCTGCTCAAAAAGTTTTTCTAGAGGTATGAGTCCCTTTGGTATGGAGTTGTTCTTTTATTGCAAAACTTCAAAATTCCCTTTAGATTCAGCCGGCATATTTTGCTGATCTACTTGTACATTTTCAAACTCTTCTTTCAGCTCAATAAATTTTTTCACTTGTTGATCATCCTCAAAAACTTTCCAATGAGTAATATTATCAGGAATAGCTGGTCTATAGTGAATCTCAACCTCATATTTTTATGTGGAATGCGTAGGAATAATGAAAATACTGGCACAGACAGCAAGGGAATCAACAATCGAGTTTTGTTCTCTAGTTTTGACCATGAATGTATAGGCTTGAAAGTTTTCTAACATGTCTAAAACCAAGTTCCTATATGCTCTCATCCTTGTATATTTTGTTTGATAAACACCTTCAACCTGTTTAATGACTAATTCTGAGTCTCCAAAAATAGAAATGTTTTGAGCATTCATTCTTTTCAAAACTTCTAGACCCAAAATCAAGGATTCATACTCAGGCATGTTGTTCGTGCAATCAAAGTTCAGTTTATAAGAAAGGAACTTACTCTCATCACTTGGATTTTTAATCCAAATCCCTGCTCCTGCTCCTTCTCTACCTGTTGATCCATCAAAATGCAATGACCACCAACCTTCCACCTCCTTATCACTGACTTGTTGATTTTTTGTTTGCTGATTTTCAGACTGTTGAATTTCGAAACTTTGATTTTCTACTTTTCTCTCCTCTTCTGCTTCACTCGTCAACTCATTGAAAAGAATAGCAGAACCAAGTTTAGTATCAAGAGCATAAATTGGAAAATTTTGGGGTTTGTCTTTACTACTCACCATGTAGGCCATTCTTGTCTCTCAATACAATCTTCTTTGCTCCCCAAAAACATGAACAGTAGCATAAGTAAGATCCATCTACATTGTACCTTTAATTTTCACTGCCCATAACCTTGACAACAGCATACCAAACTTCAGTGGAATGTCTGGTACTATGATATCCATGACTACAATCTTAGCAGGAACTTGTGTTAGACCAACAACAACATCCTTAATTAACCCAATGCATTAAACTCTTTTCGAATCGAAAGAAAACAAGTCTTTATATGGCCTAGTTATTTCTAACCCCATTCTTTCCATGATTACTTTGGGCATAAGATTGTGAGAGGCCCCTGAATCTAACATAACATTATGCAATGTCATGTCGTGAATGCTAAGGCTCACATAAAAAGAAGGGACCTCCTCATTTTGTTCATCTTCTAGTCTTGGACCCAAATATATAGTTGGATGATCTTCTAATACATTCAAGATATTAGCAGCTCCTAGTTGTGAATTTAAAATTTTAACAATTTTTCTTCTATATTCATCTACCTTGAGAATCTCACCAAAAGGGATTGATATTTTTATCTTAGAAATTTCATTCTCAAGATTGAAAACATAAACATATTTTTCAGCTTCTTTGATCGGAGGAACAACTGGTGTATCTTTCTTACCTTCAGCGACCTTGGGAGCATCCTTCTTGACATCAGCAACCTTAGTTGTACCTTTCTTAGGCTGTGTTTTGTTTGCAATGATAGGCACATTTCTATTTCTGAGATTATATTGTTTCGGCATCTCGAAAATATCATGTTGATACCCCTTTGGATAATCTGATGTTTCCTCTTCATGATTATTTTGATCTGATTGATCATGTTCTTCTTTTGTTAAGAAAATTCCAGACATTTCCTCATCAAAACAATGAATAGACTCCTCGCGAACTTCAGGATCATCTTCTTCATCAATCAAATTTTGCTAAAAAGGAGGTCTCACTGGAGGATCAGGTTGTTGATTTATGTTTTCCTTTGGCCTTTGCTGATTTTGAGGTCTCCTGAACTGAGGGTTTATGAATTGAGGTTCTTGTTGTGCAAGAGGAGTAGAGCTATTCCCAAGGGCTAATCTATCCATCAACTTTCCCATTGTTTTCATCATTGAATCCATCTTATCCTGAGAGGTAGAGGAGGAAGGCTTCTCTTCTTCTTTCATCTTAGTCTTATCCATTTTTTACTTTTTAGCTGCTATCAAGTTAACTTCCACCTTCACTGCATCACTTTTCTTTTCAGCAAGTGTAGGGGATTCCCTTTCTCTCAACAATATGGAAAACTCATAGTCAAAAGCTTCAGCATACCTCGTTTGAGCTAAGTCTTGTGGTGGTTTTAAATGAGCAGGAATAGAATCTAACACTTTATTAAACTTTTTGAAAAGTTTTGCACAGATTCATCAACAGCTCTCTTCAAGGTACTATACTCAGTGAGGGCTTGTATTGGATTGGTTCTATTTCCCCATTTTCTTAGGAAAACATCTACAAATTCATTCCAATTATGAATACTTCTAGGAGTAAGAGCTTTATACCACTTCCTAACCTCACCAGTAAAACTTGGAGCAAACAACCTCAACTTAACATCTTCATCATCAACCTCCTCCCTGTCTATAAAATCATTAAATTGATCCACATGGTCTTCTGCTGTAATATCTTCAACACTTTCCCAAGTTTTGATTCTAGTAGCATATTTGCTAGGGAGGTCATTTAAGACAGCTAGAAGAACAAAAGGGGCATATCTATCAAGTGCAGCAGGTGGATTTCCAACCATGGTTAGAGGGACTGTAGTAGCTTTAGGGATGGCATAAATAGAGGATGAAAAACTGCTCTGAGGAGGACTATTTGGTCTCTGTGGTTCACTGATAATTAAACTCCAATTTGGAAGGGGAAAACCAGCTTTACTTTTCAAAAATACTTCAAAAGGGTCAAGCTCTTTGAATTTATCTAAAGACTCTTTTTCCAACAATAACTTAGAAGTAACAGCTTCCCAAAACTCTTCTTTGTCTTCCTGTGTTACTAGAGCTGAGGTGTCAATTCCTCTCTTATGCAACTCTAAGATCATTTCAATTAGTTCTTTTTCACTTTCTGATTTAAACAAAACCTCCTAAATTTTATCATCAACTCTTTTATCTTCAGGACTTCTTAAAATTTAAAGGACAAGGATTTCGAATGTGATGGAGTACCTGATATTTCATAAATGCCTTTACTGCCTCTAGAAATGGTGTTTGGATTATCCACGATGGTAGGTGGATCTGGGTCAGGAGTAATCCTCGTGTATATACTTATGGAATCCACCTTTAATCATATAAACTTTAAATGGAGTCACCAAGTTAGATGCAGCCTCGAAAAACTTTCTGAGCTCCTGCTACCTTTAGAAGTTCAGCTTCAAAATATCGGGAAAGTATAATCTTCAGGCTCCCGACAGATGCACCAAAATGTTATCACAAAATCAAAACCTGATAGGCTGCCAATCAAATCAATCTTATGTAACTGTTTCAAACCAATATTTTGATTGAGGCTTAGCCTTCTCAACCTGAGAGGGCTCTCTCAAGGGTTAATGATTTTTGATAGAAATATAGATGGCTAACTCTATGTGGGTTAATAAGCAGATAAATGATAGAAATTGGTTGTAAATCACATTAGCAAGTGCACATTAGGCTTATGGAGTCAAAATAGCTTCAGTAAAACAAAAAAATCTACCTGGCATGGAATTCAAGGCATCAATGTGAGAAACTGAGAAACACATGTGAAACTGTAAAACACACAGTCAGTTTGTATATGAAGGAAGTCAGAGCATCAATGATGAATTCTGAGTAACATCAGCAAACACCACTGCAATAGGATAGTAAAAAGATGCCATTAGAACAAGAACACACTAGAACTCTTTATGAATCTTGAGTTGGCTAAGTAGAAAACTCTGTATTAAGCTGAAAACCAGTCACTTACAATAAAGACAGTCTTTTTGCTAAAAAATGTCCAACCATTAGCATTTCAACTTCTTCATATTTATAGATCATTTACAACATAGGATAACCTTATCCTAAGCTAGATACATCGAATTCCTACTTTTTGACACCTTGCCTAACCATGTGACATGGTATTTATTACAAAATGACAGTTGCAAACCTAATGAACAGTCATATTACAAATAGGACTCAAACTCCTTAATTGTACTCATAACAACCTTATCTTAACTAGATTACATCATTTTCCAATTGTATTCCCATAAGTTCAAATCCAGATAATAAGCTCCAACACTTTATGACCTTA
This sequence comes from Pinus albicaulis, assembly GCA_034641835.2. NCBI lineage: Eukaryota > Viridiplantae > Streptophyta > Pinopsida > Pinales > Pinaceae > Pinus > Pinus albicaulis. The sequence continues at coordinate 231,730,713 of CM076580.1, forward strand.
ATGCTGATCTCCTGCAAACTAGGAAACTGTCCCTTGTTTTCTAGGCTTAGGATTCTTTGTGTTCTTGAGACATTCTGACCACTATGAACCCATGACTTCGAGGTTATTTGCTGTCAGGAACTGAAATAACATATGCCCAAAATCATCCTCAAGTGCCAGCTGTACAAAATCACCATCAAATTGTCAAAAATAATAGAAACAGACCTGCGCTACGAAAACAACACAGTTTCATAGCGCTTTTCGTTGCGTAGAATTTTAACACATTTGCCTTCAAAATTTTGTTTTCTTTCCTCCACGGTTATCTTCATATTCACTTAACACAACTTCCCTAGTAATTTCAGGTCATAATACACACATTTAAGCTCCAAAAATTTATGAGAAAGGGTGAAAAAAGCTGCTACAACAGTTTCATAACGCTTTTCACCCTTTTTGCACTGTTTGCGCTACGAAATTGCTGAGTGAGCAGTTTTGTCTAGATTTCTTCAAAATTCAAACCAAAAATGTACCAAAACTTTAGAATGTCCCCCTCATTCTGAATGTACATTTTTAGGCTCATATCTTAAGCATTGTCCCCCTATGTGAACTTTCTTCTCCTCTGCCATGCTTCTTAGAAAAACATGTGAGTTTCTCTTGAATCTGTAAAACAACCTCACTTGATTAGGATATGAAACAACCTCGCTTGAGAATATGGAAGATAGCCTTTGTATAGAACACCCACAGGCTTAGCTTGACTGCTTCAGAGCTTAGACACTCGTATGGAAACAAATGAAAACGAGAATGACCAAATTAGGCAAGATTTTGAATTTAAGGTGTCATCTCATAACTGAATGATGCTTCACTCATGTCCTATCATGACAATGATGACTATGAGATAGGTAAGTACATTGAATCCGATCTCTAACTGACTCACCATACCCTTATCTTATCATTCCCCAACGAATTCTAATAGATTTTGGCTTAATTGACAAGACGATTAAGAAACTGTGCTTTCGTAGCGCCCATAGTGTATTTTTCACAGTTTGCGCTGCGAAAATATCATCCCTTTCCTAGCGCAAATCCTCTTTTTTGAACTAGCGGCGCTACGAAACAGAGGATTCTTGGCTAATTGCAGAAATTTAACCTGAAACCTTATGAAATGATCCTTAAATGGAAAATGTGAGTATTTGATCATGGAATGGACCTCCAAAGACTTTATTTGAATTCAATGGTGACCTTTAAACCTAAAACAAAAAAACAAAAACAAAAACAAAAACAAAAACAAAAAAACAAACAAACAAACAAACAAAAAACTCTAACCTACCCTTAACCAAAACCTAAAATGACTTTCAAACCCATTTTGATACCATGATCAAAAACAGAGTTGACACAATGATGTTTTGAAATTTTTTGGGTGATAACAGGGCCTAAGATCTTTTTCTAGTTGTTAAA
>CM076580.1:232332240-232500712 GCA_034641835.2 Pinus albicaulis
TCTGTAAATGTGTTGTGTTGATTAAAGTAATTTTCGTAACTTTGTGTGAACTCCGTTTTTTGAGGGAAAAGCATTTTTAACCTGTGTCTTTAATTTTTTTAACATGCCTAGCATACCTTCCAACCCTGTATATCAATCCATACTCGGTTAATGACACAGTGCTAGAGACATTTCAATAGCCAATTTAAGCGTCACTAGTTATGGAGCCTGGGTGCTCGAGCTGACTTAACGCTTCTTCTCCCTATCCTATGAATCCACTGTTGCTTTGTATAGTTTTAAAAATCCTTTCATTTTGTATCCTACGAGGCCCTATATGTTGGTTATCATTCTTCAACTAGAAAAAATGGTACCAAATCTACACATGCCCTTAATTTTGTTGTGTATGCCTTTGTTGTTTGTGCCCTTCACAAGTAAAACAAGACTTCTTACTTGGATTTGCTTCTCTCCATAGTTGTGATTTTGATCTCCGCCACTCTCTATTGAAATAAAGATTCATTTGAATTTCTTTTCCCAACTGTATGGTATTGATTAAGTGAGTTCCGAAACTCTGTGTAAACTTTCATAAATGTGTTGTGTTGATTAAAGTAATTTCCGCAACTTTGTGTGAACTCTGTGTGTTGAGGAAAAAACATTTTCCCTTGTGTCTTTAAAATTTGTTAACATGGTATCAGAGCGGTTTTAAAATCTCAGTAAAAGATACTGAATTTACTGAGTTCAAAGGAGTTCTGAAAAATTTTGTGGAACGTATTCTCTAGCAGTGAGAAAGTTTTCACGTAATGAGAAAAGTTTTACACAGTGAGAAAGTTGTTTACATAGTGAAAATGGCAGCGACAATCACAAGCTTAACTAATCCACAAATACCACAGTTTAATGGAAAAAATTACGACTATTGGGAAATTACAATGAAGGCACTGTTTTCTTCATAAGGCATTTGGGAATTTGTGGAGAATGGATTCCCAGAACCAGTAGATGCAGTAGCAAACAATGCTTTAACACAAGCATAAAGAGATGTGTTGAGAGATAGCAAGAAGAAGGAGATTAAAGCCCTCTTCTATATTTTCCAAGCAGTACATGAGAGTATGTTCCCAAGGATTTTAGCATCAATGAAGTCCAAGGAGGCATGGGATATCCTTTAGACAACCTATCAAGGCATGGCAAAGGTGAAGAGAGAAAAACTTCAAATGCTGAGAAGAGATTTTCAAACTCTTTATATGAAAGATAATGATAATATAGACTCATTATTTACACATGTGATTGGGTTGGTTACCCAAATCAGGTCTCATGGAGAAACACTTGAATAAAGGAGAATATTTGAGAAAGTATTAAGAATTCTACCATTAAGGTTTGATGCCATAGTAGTGGCCATAGAAGAGACAAAGGATCTCTCACAATTTCTCAGTGAATGAGCTTCATGCATCACTGATGTCTTATGAGCAGAGACTGAACAAAGCAACAAACTCCTCATTCGAGCATGCATTCAAGACACAAATTTATTTTGGTCAAGGTAGACGTCGAGGAAGATCAAACTAACGAGGAAGAGGAAGAAGTAGCCCTGCAAGCACAAGTGGAAGGGGAAGAAATCAAAATCCAAGCCAAGGCTCAAGCCAGAATCAAGCACAAGGAAAAAGGTATGATAAATCTCAAGTCCAATTTCATTATTGCAAAATGTATGGTCATTATGCAAATGAATGTAGAAAGAAGAAAAATGACATGGGTAATAAACCAAGTGTAAATTTTACAAAAGAAAATCAGAACCATGAAAGTTTATTTTTAGCTTGTAATGTAGCACAAGAAAAACAAGAAGATATATGGTTCTTAGATTTACGGTGTAGTAACCATATGATTGGAAACATAGCAATGTTTTCCAATCTAGATGAAAGCATAAAATATGAATTGACATTGGGGATTCATAGCAAAGTCTCTGTCATGGGAAAAGGGAGAGTAGATATTTTGACAAAGAAGGGAGAGAAGAAGTTCATGCCAGATGTCTATTATGTCCCTGCTTTGAAATGTAACCTTCTCAGCATTGGAGAGCTCATGCAAAAGGGCTATAATGTATTTTTTAAAGATGATGTTTGCACAATCATGGATAAACCTCCAAGTAGACAGCTCATTATAAAAGTGCATATGACAAGAAATAGAATGTTTCCTCTCAAGATGAGATCAGACTTGAAGGAAGGAGGTGTTGTAGTAGCTATCACACAAGAAATATTTCAATAAGAAGTGAAAGATGAGAACTAGTTATGGCATTTGAGATTTGGTCATCTTAATTTCGGAGGTTTGAATTTGTTGCATAGAAAAGGCATGGTAAAGGGATTACCACCCATAGAGAAATTAGACAACCTATGTGAAGGCTTCATCTTGGGAAAACAACACAGAGAATCATTTCTAGCAGGAAAGAGTATAAGGGCAAAGGCACCTTTGGAGATTGTCCACTCATATTTATGTCGACCAATGAAAACACCATCATTAGGTGGCAACCATTACATTTTGACATTTATAGATGACTACACAAGGAATACATGGGTGTATTTTCTAAAACAGAAAAGTGAAGTGTTCGAACAGTCATGTCACTACAAAGCTCTTTTTGAGAAGCAAAGTGGACACTACATAAAAGTATTGAGGACTGATAAAGGTGTAGAATATATCTCAAAAGCTTCCTATGTTTCTGCAGGGAGCATGGAATACACAAGCAAATTACCACAAGGTATACACCTCAGCAAAATGATGTAGCAAAAAGAAAGAATAGGACCATCATGTACATGGAAAAAATTGTGTTGAAGGAAAAATAATTCCAAATGATTATTGGGCTGAAGCTGTTGCTTGTGCAACATATATTGTTAATAGATGTCCAACCAAAAGTGCAATGAACATTGTTCCTGAAGAGGCATGGAGTGGTAGAAAAAAATATGTCACTCACATGAGAGTGTTTGGATGTGTGGTGTATGCACATGTCCTGGATGAGTTGAGGAATAAGATGGACAACAAGAGGGAGAAATGTATATTTCTTGGATACAGTAATGAATCCAAGGCTTACAAGCTCTATAATACATCAACCAAGAAAGTAATAATCAGTAGAGATGTTCAATTCATATAAGAAGAAGCATGGGATAGAATTTTAGAGAAGACAGTGAATGTGAAGACATGTATGTCTCATGAAGAGAAAGAGGAATGGAATGTAGCAAGTAATTCCTCAATCGTGACTCCTCCTCCACCTACACAAGCTCAACAAAGCAGTCAATATATGACACCACAAACAAATAACAGGGCATTGTTACAGAACCAAGAAAGTGTTTCTCCAAGCACACCACAAGGATCTACAACTCCATCTACTTCAAGCGCAACACCAAGCACATCTTTTGCAAACATAAGAGGAAAAAAATTTAAAAATATAAGTGAAATATATTAGCAAGATGAAGCTGATAGAAGTGCTGGTCTAAATTCATTATTTGCATTATTTTGTCATGTAGATGACACAATACATTTTGAAGATGAGTTCAAGGAAGAGAAATGGGTTGCGTCAATGAATGAAGAGATAGGAGAAAAAGAAAAGAATGACATATGGGAGTTAGTGGACCTTTTGCAAGGTAAATAAGTAGTTGTAAAAATAAAATATAAATACCATAGTAATTCTCTCTAAATTTATTATTCAAGTCAACCCCAATATACTTTTCGAAAATTACTCGTGCAGACTTCATAATACTAGTTTCTATATCATATAACTTACATCTCAAATTTTGTGAAACATAGAAAATCTTAATACAATAACCATATGTCACAACTCTAACATCTTTTAGGTATACTATTATTAATATGTTTATAAATAATGACTTTATGTTAGAAACAAGGACTGCAAGCAGTGCTAGTGCCTGTCGATTTGATAGGACAATGAGAAAGATAAGTTATATAATTTAAGACAGATAAGGAATGTACCAAAGCAACAATCACAGAAAATAAATCTCAGTGCAAACCTTTGCAAAATTTTGTTCCTAAATTCATTCAGGCCTCATGAAATTCTTAAATTTATTAAGAGGTTGCATCATAGTTTCAAACAGATCATGATTATTATAACTTGGCTCACTGGAGAAGAATCAGCAGACCTACGACGCTCTTAAGTTTTAGGAGTAGCGAGGCTACTGGTTGGCAACTATTTTCTTTAGTTAATCATTTATTTGGATTAACCTTAGAAATTAATTGCAATAAATCTTTTATTTAGTAAATTTAAAAATATTATTTATAATTACTCCAGTTAATTGCTACTTTAATATGGATTTTTCCATCTCTTAAGAATCCAAAATCGATTTGTCCATTCATTAATACTTACATTATTGTCAACCGAAAAAAAACAATGAGAATAAACATACATGTATAATGAGAATTATGAATTTTCTTTATATTATAAAAATAGACATTAATATTTTACATATATATTTTTAGTTGAAATAAATAAAAATTATTCTCTATTTAATAATTTAAATTTAATACCATGTGTTTATTTGTTAATACTTTTGTCTACCAATACTTGATCAACACCATTGGGAAGCAACAAGGTATTATCAAAACAAAAAAATAAATAATATTATTGTATTTTCAGTAGCAACTATAGATAGTGAGAAGAATTTTACTCTCATATATATATATGAAACTGTGTTTTTCTTAACATTATGAGAATTAAACAGGCCTATCTCTTACAATACAAATCCAATCAAACTGAAAATTACAAAATGTTCCTTAAAATACAAATTTAGTGTGTCAATGAGGCAACCAAAAACTATAATACAAACATTGTGCCTCATTAATTAGGAAAATCGAAAACTACAAAACATTTTATGAAAATAAATCTACCATGACAAACACCCAACACTAAGGATATACTAGTAAGTTGTAGTAACCACAATACCGTGAAGGGCCAATACAAAGTGTTTGCTAATTTTATTCTTGATAAGCTCTACCCTTACTTTAGATAATTTTTGGAAACCAATTCAATATTTTCTCTTCATATGCGCTAATTTTTGAAATTCACTAGAAGTGAGTATGTGGGATAAAGCAAGTTAATACAGAATAAAGAAAATAGCATTGAATCATAGACAAGAAAGTTAAGCCAGAATAAAGCATGTTGCATCAAATCATACTCTAGTCCCCTGGCTACAGTGGTGCTTTGGGTTAATCGACTGGTTTTAATTCCTCTAATTGGAACTGTTGGCTTGTTGAAAGTAACAAATTTAGGTGTTTCTTCTCTTCTAGTTCTAAGGACTTGAGAAACTCTGGCCACCTCTTTTCTTGTGTTATGAGGTTGTCCGCGCACCTCCTCTCTTAAATTTGAAGTGCTCAATGGTGGTATCAATTCATACTTCCTTATAACCTCTGTGATAATGTTATCTAAGACCATTTGGATTTGAGCACGAGAAAGATGGAAAGAATCTTCCTCTTCAACTAAGACTTATCTCAGTTTCTCATGTTCCCAATGGTAAAGGAGAGTTGAGTTTTTTTTTCCGAAAAAGACTCATATTACCATTTATACTAAATTTTAGTTGTACGCCTAAACCCCTAGAGTGTTGCGTGTGGTTCAACCCAGATGTAATTTAAAATAATGCAAGATGTAACTTAAAAGAATGATATAATAATAGATATGTTAAACATAACGAATTAACAACCATATATTCTCCTAGCCGGGTGTTGTGGGATGTTTAATTAACTCTCTTGTATTTTTTCGAATCCTAGAATAAAGCAACAATATCACATATAATAGACAAAATGTTAAAAGATATAACTGCAAGTGAACTTAAGCTGAACGTAATCAATGAAAATAATTATAAATTAGCATCAATCAATTTATGTATATAGTGATATTTGGCCATTGAATTTTTTACAAATATTTTTAAATCAGATAAAATTGGTAAAATATAAACCATATATCAATTTTAAATTTTTTAAGAATAATTTTTGTATTTTTTATTTTTAAAATAAAATTGGTAAAATCTAAACCATATATCAATATTACAATTTTTAATAATAATTTTTTGTTTTTTTATTTTTAAAACAATTTACTAAATATATGATATATATGGAAAATATATAATAATTTTAATATTCAACATTTAGTACATGCATCTATTTAGGTTTAAGTTGATCAAATCATGAAAAAAGTGTTAATTCTGAATTACTCTCTTAAAACAACAAAATAATAATTCTGAATGATTCTCTTAAAACAAGAGAACAAAAGGACAAACACAACATTGGAATAAAGGACAACTCCATAAACTTATTTCACATTCTCCACGTGGTTGTGGATCCAAGTAATTCCAAATGCACCTTAACAAACAACAATAATGCTGCATTTTTTTCAATGGCAGTGTTTGTCATGATAGGCTTTCTGATTTGGATGTAATGCCAACAATAACACTTTTTCATGGGCTCTATAGCTTGGATGTAATGCTAGATCCAAATTTTGTTGTTAATATGCTATTGAATCAATTTTGGGAGGCCATGGCCCAGCTGAAGCTAGTCTATTTTCTCATCCTTCTCTGCATGGAAAACTAGTACCAAAAGAAAAACCTATTTTCCTATTTCTGTAGCCAAGACATAAATGTTCTTAGTTGTACTTATCGAACATAAGGATTTGCGAACCATATCAACCTTCAGTGTACAACGCAATTGTGCAAATAAAGCTCATAGAGGAGATTTATTCTTTATGGGACAAGATAAAAATATAGTTCACATAATTTAGGGTTATGGAAATCCATTTTCATGTGGGAGACTTGGGCACAATAATTGGAGTGAACAAATATCTAAGGAGTGGACGCAATTTAGGACCCTAAATGAGGAAGACAAGGTCTATTTAATTAAGTTAGAGGAAAACGCAAAAAAACTTAGTGGCATGGAAAGAAATACCAACCAATAGTTATTGAAACATTGAAATACAGACTGATCAGGGGATCGGTACGCACAAAGCAGCTTCCACGAGTGGGGGTATGCACTTGCTTCATTAGGATTCACTTGTGAGAGCATATAGGAAAGAGTTATAAATCCCCATAGAATACAAGAACAAGAGTTGCAGGTGGGGATAACCTAGTAACCAAATTGATTCTGCTCCACTAACACCTTTGGCCATCTTAGCGTAAGAAATTATAGGTATTCATCTTTCATAAATGAAGTTATTATTAAGAAAATTTTGTTATCAATGATGTTATTTTCCCATGTAAATTATACAATGTAGCACTTAATTAAGCATTGACGGCTTAACACTAGAAGAAGAGAAAGTAGCAATCTAGGAAATTACTCAGCTACCAAAACAACATAAAGGTGACATATATTATCTTTTGAACTTATTTAGGTAGATTTCAATCCCCTTAATTCAATTTATTTTACTCTGTTTCTTAAAAAAAAATTGATGAGTCATAATTTGAGCAGTAAGCAATGATCAATTATAATATGTAAATTTGATGAGTCATAATTTGAGCAGTAAACAATGACGTGAAAAAATTAGTATTTGAATTAGAACCATGGATTTACACCCTATCCTTAATTGTTCCAATTAAGGACAAGCTAGCAGTAGTAATAAACATAAATTCTACCAGGTCATTCACAAAGCATTAAAAAAAAATTATTGATTGCTGTTATTGCAAAGGACTTGGACATTCTTGCGAGAAACTATGCATTCCAATAGATTTTCATCGGTCTTAGTTGATAACTTATACTCTCTGGCCCAAAAATGAAAATAAGAATGCAACCGATATATAATGGTTGAGTGATGCAAATATTACACCTTCTACTAAAATAGAGAGCCACACGTTATCAATCTTAGTAATTTTATGTACAAAGTCCTAGTTGGAGACATCCACTATTGCAAAGCCAAGCACCTTTGGGTTAATTTTAGTTTGCAGCAACAACTAAATGGGAAGTAGCCACATACCTTCAGTTTACAGGAGCATTGAAATTGGAAGTAGCGACATACCTTCAGTTTGTAGCAGCGGCTAAATGTGAGGCCAGATAGACTTTATGTAGCGACATACTAATTTTAGTTTGCAGCAACAGTTAAATGTGAAGCTGCTTATGTGAAGCTGCTTCTGAATGGGAAGGGATCATGACCTAAAGTTTTTGTGTCATTGTGTTTTAGTGGCATACCTAATGCCATCCAGGTGACAAAAACATCGAAGGCCAGCCAAGTGCAAACGTGGTGGAAGTAGTTAGTCAATTAGACAACTAGCAATCCAGGTGCCAATGTCGTGGAAGATGCTAAGAGGTGTTGACAACGTGAACAACAACATTCAAGAAAATATTTTTATTAAAATTTATATCTTATTAAAAAATGCTACCTAACCAAAAATTAAGATATCCCAAATTTGAGATATCCAATATTTATATAAATGTTTATCCAAACTTTGCAATTACCAAGCCAATCAAAATCAAAATATCCAAGGTTACTAGAAAGTCTAAAATTTTCATTTATTCATGAATACAAACTTTAAAATATCCTAAACTAAATTGCATTAAAACCGGCAAGACTTGCAATAAGACCCCAAAGGTTATGGACCAATAAAAAATAACAAAACATATTTTATATTATTTTTTCTACTAAAAATTTGGTTAAAACTTTGGTGCAGATAAATCTTTCTGGTCAAATAACATATTAATATGCAGTCAACGCTCCATCGATCACTAATAGTCCGAGGACTAATAATGATAGGACATGCAAGGGCATTTACTATGGATAAGATGTTACTCGACAAACAATGCCATTATTCACATTTAGTTGCACCAAGAATTTCTCATATTTCTAAAATTTATGAGGTTTATAATAATTACACGTGATATTGATTAAGCAATTTTAGTATGTATGGATCTACATGTAGTGGTAACATTATGTGATTACAATTTTTTATGACTATTTTTTTTGCATAGTTATATTTTTAAATAAAATTTATTTTGCTTTTTTTGACTTTTTAATAAAAAAAAATAAAATGAATTTAACATCTTTGAAAATATATATATTATATTATGTATATAAATTTCTCGAAAAAAAAAACTATTTATCTTACCAAGAATAATATATTATACATCAATTTAATATCTGGTTTAATTTTGATCTTGAAATTATTATTATAATATTTAATTTAATGTATTATTAAAAACATTTTCATAATATAAAGAAATAATTTTGACACATTATGATTTTCAGTATTTCCAATTCTCAATTTATTTATTTATTTCTTCTGAGATGTCGACGTCCCCCAACTTCATGCCTCCACGGCCTGCAGCTTAAGAAATTTGATTTTTTTTAAAATCGCGTATAGTGTATATATATTATAATCCGTTGGTGTAGATGCTAAAAATATTGGGTATCCAAAAGATAATATTGTTTACGCTGAAGATAAAGATGTTAGAAGTTTCGTTGTTGATAAAGATGTTAATGTTTCGTTGACAGTTATTGATTGTAAAGTCATTGGATTAAAATTTGTGAAAATACAGATTTCCTTCTAGATGAGATTTAATTTTTTATGTAAATGAACATCAATAATAACACTACACGCTTGTGATGTGATGTAACAAAGCATTGCATATTTTAAGCGAACACCAATAATAACATATTTTATCATACTAATTAGTGGAGTGTTTCATTGGTGTATGGGTAACTAAGTCATAAATTTATTTAATTTATATTAATTATAACAATTAATGTAAAGTTATAATTTAATTTAATATATTTTTATTAACTAAATATATTATTTATAAAAAATAAATTCTAAATGATTTTTAAGGTTTGTAAACTATAATAAAAATAATAAAGATAAAAAACTATAATAATAATATACGTTACATTATAATGTATAAGATTTTAAAAAATGTTTCTCGCCTACATTAATTTCTCTATTTCATTTACTTTCTCTACCAATAGACAATTCCATAATATTAAATGGTAATCATGGAGATGCTTTCAATAAATTATTGGGTTTTTAATATGGAAATTGATCTTAAATTAATTTATTTTAAACAAAAATTCTTACAATTATATACCATATGAATATGAAAGTAATAAAATATATTATAAATAATATAAAATATGAAATTATGAAAATAATAAAATATATTATAAATAATATAATGTATGAAATTAGAGAATAGTAAACGTTGTAATTTAATTAATAAATAATTAATATACTATTTACCTAAAATAAAGGCTTGATTAATCTAAATAATTATCTTTTATATTGACGTTATGCACGAAAATAAATTAATACAAAAGGTAAATAACTTTTTGATTGATTTTCAACCTTTTAAAATTTTCAATTTCTGTCAATAGCTAGTATTATCTATATGAACACATGGAAATTATTATTGTTATTATTATATTTGATAAGAGATGATATTAAAGGTTCCTATTTTTTCGCCATTGTTATGGTGAGTGCGTGGTACTCAATCATGGTCCAACGTTGCATTTAGACAAATATTTTACCAATATTAAAATCAACCATGGACAACCATGGTTAGTCATGGTCAATCATTGTCAGCGATGGTCCAACATCGCATTGTGACAAATATTGTTTGAATATGAAAATAAATCATGGAGAACCATGGCAAACCATGGTTCAATGTGTTGGAAATATTGTCATTGATGGCAAAGGAGCTCAGGAGAGATCGACACGTGCAACAAGTTCAATAACCAAAAGAACAAGCTCAGGAGAGATTCGCAGAAGCAAAAAAGAAGCATAGACAGCAGAGGCAACAAAGGCAACAGAGGTAGCAAGGGCAGTTGAACAGTGAAGGCAAAGGCGTGCAGCAGAGGCAGTGAAAGTATCAGTTTAACAACGAAGGCAGCAGAGGCAGGGAAGGCTAAACCTCGTGCACATCTTATGAGCACGGTTAATGTTGATCTGGGATCAACGGTACTCCGAGGGCACAAACAGCTTGATGGTTAACCCAAGGGGGTGCCTCCGCAGTTGACCCGCCCATCGGCTGTTGACCACAAATCGACGGTTGTCATTCACTGCAGTAGCACATGACTGATGACCATTTCGTACCAAGGAATGCCTCCGCAGTGCCGTGAATTAGGACTCGCTTTCCTAAAGCCCAAAAATACAGTCGTGGAATGAAGTGATCAACGGATGATATTAAAGAAGATTGACGACATAGATTATATTGCAATCAAGTGGGACTCGATCGCATATCGGACATCGCAAGCTCAGGAGAATAAACGCTTGAGAATCGGGTTGAATCGCCGAAGCGTGAAGTGCCGTGAACTAGGACCTGCTTTCCTAAAGCCCAAAAATACAGTCGTGGGATGAAGTGATCAACGGATGATATTAAAGGAGATTGATGATAGAGATTATATCCCAATGAAGTGGGACTCGATCGCATATCGGACATCACAAGCTCAGGAGAATAAACACTTGAGAATCGGGTTGAATCGCCGAAGCGCGAAGTGCGATAATGAAGTGGCGATACAAAGTTGCAATGCGATGTGGCGATGCGAAGGGACATGTGGCGGCACAGTGCAATATCACACATCAACAATGCAAAGTTCATCGCATACCGCAAAGTGGCGATGCAAAGTAGCGATGCGAAGTTCATCGCATATCGCAATCGGGGTAGGAGGAATATCGTATATCGGGAGATCAGATGGATGAAGGCACAATGGGTAATAGGACTCATTGAAGTGCGATAAATAGAGCAAACGTGATACAGATCGAAGTTGAAACCTAAAGCATTTAAGGTCTGGGAGTATGGGATTTCCTGTTGTTAAATCGCATCGGAGAACAAAGGAGCATTAGAACATAAAACGTTAAAACCTGCGGGCAAGCGAAATGTGATGCACTATGATTGGTCACTACATTGTGGGACCCTTCAACAAAAGTTAAGTCCGGGGTTAAGTGTTTTATGAATAAAACCATGGAAGCGGAGGTTGACTCAGGTTACAAAGGAAAGACCTTAAAATATGAAAAAGGACCCGGAGCATGAGCAGAATAGTGTGATGAAGGATTGACCATAGAGGCATGTAAATCATCAGCAATGGTCAAATGGTACGTGGAACTAGAAACGAAAAATAAGCAGAATAGTGAAGGCAGGATTATAAAACCGGTAACTGTTTGTCACACCGCTTTTGGAAGATAAGTGGTAAAAGGTGAAACGAACGCAATAGCATTAAGAGGGCGACGCGTGGCATTCTAAAACCACCTATTTCGCATAGGTTGGGAAAAATTAAATAACATGCAATTTGGTTTGTGAATTCTGTTGGATTGGGAAGTTAAAAGAGGCGGAGTGCGATGACCATCCAATTGATGAAAGGTTGATATGCATGTGAACGCAGCACAAGAGACGTAGGTAACAGAAGAAACATAATAGTTATGCAACAGAGTTAGAATATAACAGTAGAAACTGAAAAGACAGTGATAGCAGTAGAAAATACAAATATATGGCGAAGCAAGAGCTGAAAGGGCTGAATTGAAATATTATTGTATCTGTAAATGTAAATGATTTAATTATTTTTTATTGTATGTGATGAAAAGGAAAGTCTCCATAGGCAAAGAAAAAGTCCAATTTAATTATGAAATTAATAGACAGTGTTGTAACGTCCTAAAATGATGAGCGAGAAAATGAGATGGTGGAAGGCAAAGAGTCGTGCCTGTTCACTTTATATTCACTATAGAATGCAAAAAATCATAAATATATCTGTATAAAACATGTAATATCGGTATGCATAGGGGGTTTAGAGAGTGTAAGAAGAAGATGGAGAAGAGATAGGAGTTGTGAAGATCCAGAGATGATATAAAGAAAATTTGAAGGCTGGAAGGACAGCAGTTTAGAAGGAAAAAAATAGAGCTGATATCCAGGTAAATCAGCATATGATTTTATTGTATAGTGAGGAAGTTGGTGCTTCCATATCAAGTTTTAGCTTGATAGATGTCCAGTTGTAGATGGCTAAGGTAGGAGCCTCCTATAGGTTGTAGCCTGCAGAAAATAGATGGGAGTTGGATCTTCCTTGCAAGCAGAATTAAGGTAGTAGCCTCCTGTAGGTTGGAGCCTACAGAAAATCAGTGGTGAGAGGGAGTTGGAGCTTGCCTTTGCATCACAACAATAATAAGACGTCGTTTTCTCCCTTATGAGTTTCTACTTATATCTGTTGTCTATGTGCATGATGATTATGTGTTGATATTCTGTATTTAATCTGCTTAATACCTGCTGCTCACTTATTAAGATTGTTGTTCCATTGTATATTAATTTGATCACGAATTAAAGATGTAAATAAGTGTAAAATAATTTTTTACAAGACCATGAATGCATTAAACTGATTCAGCCCCCCTCTCAGTTTAACCAAGGGTTCAACAATTGGTATCAGAGTCAAGTTCCTTCTGTATCAGTTTAACAACTGGAAGGAGATCCTAGGTCCCCAAGATGGCTAGTCTAGAAGGATGCTCAACAAATAAAGCCCCCTTGTTTACTGGTACAAATTACGCCTTCTGGAAAATAAGAATGAGGACGTACATAATGTCTCTAGGAATAGAAGTTTGGGCTGCTGTGGATTTTGGATATGCCCCAAAGGAGTCTGACCCAGAGAAAGAATCCAAACAAGATTTTTTAGCTAATGCCAAAGCCATGAATGCTCTATTAAGTGGTCTGTGTGAGGCAGAATTTATCAAAGTAATGCACAACAAGACTGCCAAAGAAATATGGGATACATTAGAAAGTATCCATGAGGGAGATAAAAAGGTGAAGGTGGCCAAACTATAAGTCTACCGAGTCTAATTTGAAAATATAAAAATGAATGAAGAAGAAGATGTTGCCAGCTTCTTCTTAAAGGTTGCAGAAATTGTGAATAATATGAAAGCTCTAGGAGAAACCATTAGAGAATGTGTAATTGTTCAAAATATATTGAGATCTTTACCATCCAGTTTTAATCCCAAGGTTTCTGCCATAGAAGAAACAACTGATTGAGAAACTTTGACCAGGAACCAATTACTTGGAAACTTAACAGCCTATGAGATGAGACTTCCACAAAGGAAGTCAAATGTGAGGGAGGAAGCCTTTAAGGTTGAGAAGAGAAAAGAAGAAAAAGAAGATACATGCTCCTGCTCTGATGAAGAAGAGGCCAAATTTGTCAGAATATTGGATAGAGGCTCAGGAAAGTATAAAGGTAAACTTCCATTTAAATGCTTTAACTATGGAAGAGTTGGGCACTATGCATCTAAGTGTCCTCATAAGAAAACAAAGAATCAGACTCAAGAGACAGAGAAAACCAAAACAAATAACTGGCAGAAAGGGAAGAGATTCAATAGAAAATTGTTTTATGCTTAGCAAGATAGCAGTGCATCTGAAAACTCAGATGAAACCTTGAATGAAGAAGGAACCTCTGAATTTGTGCTAATGGCCAAGGAAGAGTCTGAAGGATTCCTTCTAGAAGATGAGAAATAAGGTGAGGTAGATCTTGAGGGGGGGCTAAGAAGTGCCCTGGAGGAAATGGACAGACTTAAAATCAAGTGCAGAAAACAGAAAGACATTCTTCTCAAATATGTAAAAGAGGTACCAAATTCAAAGGACCTCATTCAATTGAAAGTAGAACTTGAATAAGCTAAGAAGGTGGAAGACATGTTACTAAAGAAAATTAAGGATAAAATTCAGAAGCAAGAGAAATTGGAAGAAGAAGTAGTATGCCTAAGAAAGAAATTATAACACACCCAAAGGGAATTGACCATGAACACTCCTCGAATGACAAGCACTGAATAGTTGAATAAAATACTAAATTCTTAAAGATCTCCTCTCATAAATATTGGGATAGGTTACGAAGGGGAAACCAGCAAATCCAAGGTAGAGGATAACCAAAATATCATTTTTTTGAAAGTTGTAAAAGAAAAAAATTAACTCTAAAAAATCTAAGATTATTGTAGCTAGAAGACTGATAGAAGAAAGGAGCAGGGGGTGTAAGCAGCTCAGAGATGAGATTGCCTCCATGGAGACCTTGGAGAAGGCAGAAATTGAAAGGAATGATGAAGCAACTCAAAAAGGAACCAGAGAAGCAGAAGCCAACAAGAACTTGATGTGTGATGAAACAAACAGAAACAAGCAACAACATCAAGAGACAAAGAATGAGAGGAAGAAGCAAGAAGTTGCAAAAATTTCATTTTTTCCTGAATATCAATTGAACAAGTTCGGAATATCTCAAAGGAGATGCTTTCCTCCTATGAGAAATGTCACTTGTTTTTCCTGTCACAAACTAGGACATATTGCTGCATACTGTCAGAAAAAGATAATCGATTTCAACTATCAAAGGATGTAGAAAATGAGAAGACTACCTCAAGCAAACAAATGGAGAGGACAACCCTTCACCAGGTACACTAATCATTTCCATGGGTATTGTTTTTATTGTAAGAGGTACGGCCATAAAGCCATGGAGTGCAGAGCGAATGGACAAAGATTGATGTATGAAAACTCAAGGAGGTTGATGAACAATGGAGAAATCACTCGTGTACATAATCCATTTAGAAACATAATGAAATGCTTTGACTGCCATCAAATCGGGCACAAGTGTCACAAATGTCCTCTCAGAGAATGTGGTCCATCTTCTTAGGAAAGGTACCAAACAGAAGGATGCAAGCAGTGGAAAAAGAATTTGAATATGTGTGACCTAGCTCTAATAGCTCAAGATTATAAAAGCCAATGGTATTTGGACAGTGGATGTTCAAAGCATATGATTGGAGAATGAAGAAAGTTTGTAACCTTTGATGAAAATAAATCTGGGAATGTAACATTCAGCAATGATAAAGCAGGTAAAATAAAAGGAAAAGGCTCAGTCAGTCTAAATAATGGAAGAGGAAAGGCTCAAGATGTACTATTTGTGGATGGGCTGAAATCCAATCTGTTAAGCATCAGTGAAATGTGTGATAAAGGCTGTGAGGTCCTTTTTAGAGCCTAAGACTATGAAGTAAGATCGAGCACCACTGGAAAGACCTTGATCCAAGGTGTTCAAATAGAAAGTAATGTCTATATAGTGAACGAAGAGAATGAAGCATGCCACATAAGAAAACTTGATGAATCATGGTTATGGCATAGAAGATTGGGACACCTAAACTTTGACCACATCATTAGTCTGAGCAAGGAGAACACAGTCAGAGGTATGCCAGCAATAAATAAGCCTTCAAATACCATATGTAAATCCTGCCAACTGGGCAAGAAAAACTGCATATCTTTCAAGACCAAAGAGATACTATCTACAAGTCGGCCTCTTCAGCTTGTACACATGGACCTATGTGGACCCTCAAGAACTAAAGCACCAAGCAGAGAATCTTATTTCATGCTGATAATAGATGATTTTACCAGATTGACGTGGGTAGAATTTCTCAAATATAAATCGGAAGCGCTTGAGAAATTCAAAATATTCAAGGCATTGGCAGAATATCAAACATGATGCAAGCTAAAGTGCATCAGAGCAGACAGAGGAGGTAAATTCACAGACTATGATTTTGCAGACCTATGCAATGAACATGGGATAAAACAACAACTTACAATTGTCGCCACACCTCAACAGAATGGAGTGGCTGAGAGGAAAAACAGTTCAATAAAAAATATTGCCAGAGCCATGATGCAAGAAATTAACATTCCCCAAACCTACTGAGTATAAGCAGTACACACAACTGTTCACATTTTTAGCAAAGCACATTTAAGACCAAACTGTGACAAAACTCCTTACGAATTATGGCATGGCAAACCAACATCAATCAAGCACTTTAGAGTCTTTGGAAGCAAGTGTTTCATAAAAATTAATGATGAAAACCTGGGAAAGTTTGATGCAAGAGTTGATCAAGGAATATTTTTAGGATATGCATCCAAGAGTAAGGGTTACAAGTGTTACAACAAAATACTGCATAAAATTTTGGAAAGCATTGATGTAAGAGTTGACGAAGATCTACCAAATAGTACAAGAAACACAAGCTGTGCCAATCCTCGAGATGATCATGAAGCTGAGAACCAAGATAATTATGAACATAACAAGACAACATAAGATACTGAATTAAACTCAAAGGGTCCCTCAAGATACACTCAAAAGAACCATCTAAGAGATCAAATCACTGGGGACAAAAGTGTGGGAGTCCAAACAAGAAGAAAACTTGCTAAATAGACAGAAGAAGTATATCTAGCCATGCTATCTCAAATAGAGCCAAAGAAGTTCGAAGAATCCAGCAAAGAAAAAAACTAGGTAAATGCTATGAATGAAGATCTAGACCAAATTGAGAAGAACAATACCTGGGAATTAATTCCAAGACCCACTGGGAAAAATGTCATTGGCACAAAATGGATATTCAAGAATAAGATGAATGAATAAAGGCAGGTAATAAAAAATAAAGCCAGACTTGTATTTAAGGGATATTCACAAATTGAAGGACTTGATTATTATGAAACCTTTTCCCCCGTATCCAGGATGGAAGCAATCAGAATGTTTTTGGCCTTTGCATGCTATCATGATTTTAGGGTATATCAAATGGATGTGAAGTCTGCCTTCCTGAATGGATATCTAGAGGAAGAATTCTACATGGAACAACCTGAAGGATTCTCATTAACAGATGAACATGACTATGTGTGCAAATTAAAGAAAGCCTTATATGGTCTGAAACAAGCTCCTAGTGCATGGTATTCAAGGCTGGACAATTACTTGCAAAAACAAGGGTTCAAGAAAGGAGGAGTAGACAACAATTTGTACATAAAGGCTAATGAAAATGAACTCTTAAATGCAGTAGTGTATGTAGATGACATCATGTTTGGAAGCAACAAAGATGAGTTAGAAAAATGATTTGTTGAAGAAATGAAATCAGAGTTTGAGATGTCAATGATTGGAGAGCTCACCTTCTATTTAGGACTTCAATTTCAACAAAAGAACGCAGGAATATTCATTTCACAAGAAAAATACTTAAGAGAAATGTTGAAAAGGTTTCAAATGGAAGACTGCAAACCTTTTTCAACTCCTATGATACTAGATGAAAACTATGTGCTAATGATGGATCAACAGATGTAGATCAAAAACTTTACAGATCCATGATAGGAAGTCTGTTATACCTAACTACTTCTAGACTAGACATTATGTTGGCAGTAGGACTTGTGACTAGATAAACAAAATCATTTACCTGCAATCAAGAGAATATTTAGATATCTACAAGGAACTTCAAATTATGGCCTATGTTATCCAAAAGGAAAAAGCTTCACATTGACAGCATACACAGTTGCAGATTGGGCCAGCTGTGTGGATGACAGGAAAAGCACAAGTAGAGGTGCATTTTATTTGGGAAAAGGTTTGGTGGCATGGCTTAGCAAGAAGCAAACATCTATCTCTCTATCTACAGCAGAAGCAGAATACATAGTAGCAGCAACATGTTGCACAAAAGTAATGTGGATGAAAAAAACTCTCCAAGACATGAAGGTAAGCATTGATGAACCCATTTCTATCAAATGTGACAATACAAGTGCAATAAGTATATTAAAAAATCATGTACTTCATTCAAAAACAAATCACATCCCAATAAAGTACCACTTCCTCAGAGAACAAGTAGCACATAAATTAGTGAAGTTGGAATATGTACGAACTAAGGAACAAATAGTAGACATATTCACAAAACCTCTTGCTAAAGAACCATTCGAATATCTAAGAGACAAACTAGGGGTAGTGTTTGCAGATGTTACTCTCTGATATGATTAGAAATTCTTATATATATATATATATACAAGTAAAGACTACATACAAAGAATAGGATCAGAACAGAAGACAAGTGATAGACAATATCAGACAAGAAAGCCTCATTCCAAGGGGAGAACAGTTAACTAATATTGTCACAAAAGAGCTAGAGAAAATGATCAGTGCATGGAACAGGTCCTCAAGATCAGAGTCTTATGGTAGAATTACATCAAGTATCAAGGGTCTTTCGGCTATTACAGTAGTCTAGAACATATAACCAACAATAGGCAGTAAAGGTGAAACACATACTAGTTCTATGATTCTAAAAGTGTCCTCCCAATTTTGATGTTGTTCAGTATTTATTTTATGTTAAATTGTTGATAAAAATAACATAAAAATCACTCATGTGACTCAGTAACTTGCAAGAGACTTGACCCCTTAAGCACATATAAAACATTTGTTTCAAAATATGAAAGATGAATTAGCACAAGATTAATAACATATCTTAATCAGATCATTTTTGTTATGAGAGCTTTAGGTTTGTTGTGCAAGAAGGGATCTAATTGTTTGCAAGTTTTTTTAAGGCTTACAAGGTTAAAACTCAAAAGAGGAGAAGGGAAGCTAGTTGAAAGCCATTTATTTGGGTCAAGAGGAAGAAAGGCAAGGTTTATAGACTCTTCAACACTAGCACATCCTCAAGTTGAAGTTGAGTCTTCAGTGAGCATGTCTCATGAAGGAGAACATACCATGATAGAAGATGAGAGAGCATTCAAAAGGGAATTTTTTTATATTACTGAGATGGTAGAGGCCCTCTATGAGGAGAGGAATTTGACAATGCAAGGATAAATTTCTAGGCCTCCAAGAGGAGAGGGTTCTCTAGGAGGAGGAGGTAATGGAGATGGTCATAAACCACCATCCACTCCACCATCATCCTTACCACCATATTCACCTACCCCTTCATCATCTTCCACTACCACAACCCTTCCAACTATTCATACACATACTTTAAAAGGAAATGGTAAATCACCCTTACTTAAAGTTGATGTTAAATTTGAACTTTCGATGTATAATGGTGAAGTGAAAGCAAATAAACCAGATAATTGGATTCATCAGTTGGAGGTTTATTACAAAATTTAGAACCTTCAAGAGGATGAAATAAATATTCAATTGGCTTCCTTAAGAGAAGAGGGTGCAACACTTGTATGGTGGGAAGCAAGGACACAAGAAGAGATTGCAAAACACAGTAAGATCTCAATTTCATGGTATAATATTATTTCTACAATTAAAATGAAACTCTACCCTCTATCTTACATGTAGAAATCCATTATGAGTTGGCAACACTTTAGACAATTGAAAGGTCAAAGTGTGCAAGATTACACTCAAGAATTTAGGAGAAGAGCTCTTATGTTAGGTTTTGGTTTTAATTCTCAAGATACCTTGTTGAAGTACATAGGGGGTTTGCATAGTTACCTAAACCATACCATCCTCATGTTTAATCATACAAGTCTAGATGAGGTTTGTGTACAAGCTACACACCTTGACGTAAGAGGGAAAATGGACCAAAAGAAGGTAGAAAGAAACCATTCAAGGGTGGTGAAAAGGGAAAGGGTTTCAAAGGAAAACAAAATTAAAATACATCCATTAAAAAACAAGGGGAGAAAACCACATGTAACCACTGTTCCAAAGAGGGCCATGATGAATCCCACTGTTGGAAGCTTCATCCATAATTGAGGCCTAAGAAATTCAACAATAAGGGGAAACAAAAGATAGCCACTTTGACACAACAGGATCTTAGATCCGACTAAGGTAATGAGACAAGAATTGCAGCCATGGTCACAAAGGGAAAATAAGCCATAGCAAGTACTAGTTCATCAAATTGTCACAGTAGCACTCTAAGTGAAGAAACAAGAAAAATGATGTTTCATGTAAGAGTGATCTCAAAACATACAAAATTGATACATTATTTGATAGTGGGTCTTAAGCGAACTTAATATCTAAAGACTTAGTCAAGAAGCTTAATATTGAAACCATACCTTATCACAAGACATATCATTTGAGTTGGATAACCAAGGATACAAATTTATATGTTACAAGAAAATGTATTTTCCGGTTTGAAATTACTGCAAAATTTATTGATGAAGCTGAGTTAGATGTTGTATCACTTCACATATCAGGAATTTTTTTGGGTAGACCATATCTCTATGACAGGATAGAAGACTTCTATCACCATGAGAAAAAGTACGACATGTTCAAAGACAGAGTGGAATATATTGTGAGAGATGATCGCAAAAAGCTAAACCTTTCTTTAATTAATGTCGAGAAAATGAAGAGACTAGTAAATTCAATCAAAAACTTTGTGCTTATTATGATCAAACAAAAGAATGATAATTATTATGAATATTTTGAAGGTTGTGATGATAAATTGAAATCTAATCTATTTGATGTGGCAAGTCAGCATGGCGAGATGTTTTAGGAACCAAATGGGTTACCTCCCAAGAGGGGAATCCAACATGAGATACAACTATAGCGGGATGTTCCACTCCCTAACTTTGGCATCTATTGCATGTTAATAATGGAAAGTGAAGAAATCAAGAATAAAATCCAAGAGTTGTTGAATAAGGTATCATTTTCCCATCTACCTCACCATATGGTTCACTGATTGTGTTGGTGCATAAGAAGGATGGAACATGGCACATGTGTGTGGATTTTTGTACACTAAAACAATCATGGTAAAAAATCATTATCCACTACAAGGAATTGATGTTTTTCTTGATGAGCTGAGGTATGCAGCTTATTTCACTAATTTAGACTTAAGAAGTGGTTATCATAAAGTTATAATAGTTGAAGAGGACATATGGAAGACTACATTTAAAACTAAACAAGGATTGTTTGAGTGTTTTTTTATGACTTTTGGTCATTTCAACGCTCCAACTACTTTCATGAGAGTTATGAATGATGTATTAAGGCCATTTCTTGATGATTTTTTCATTGTCTACTTAGATGATATTTTTGTATTCCACAAATCGTGAGATGAACATGTAATGCATGTAAGAAAGGTGCTTGATGTCTTCAGAAAACAACAATTGTTTTTGAATATGTCAAAATGTGAATTTGGTAAAAATTCTTCAGTGTATTTGGGACATATTGTTGGAGGAGGTGAGCTAAATATAGACCCTTATAAGGTTGAGGTAACTATGAATTGGCCAACACCCAACACAGTCACTGAGGTAAGAAGTTTTTTAGGAGCATCACAATATTGGAGGAAGTTCACTACTAATTTTTCTTCTATGGCAACTCAGTTACATGCATTTAATAGTGTTAAGAAGGAATTTTAGAGGGGAGGCAAGCAACAAAAATCAATTGATGCTTTGAAAAAGAAGATCATTTTAGCCCCAATACTAGTAATACCGGACTTGAGACAACCCTTTGAGATTCAAACCGATGCAAGTGACTATGCCATGGGAGCAGTCCTCTTACAACATGGTAAGCCCATTTCATTCCATTCAGAAATGTTCAATGGTACATTGATATATTATCCTACTTAAGAAAATGAGATATATGTGTTGGTTCAAAGTGTGAAGAAGTAGAAACATTATTTTATGGCAAAGGAAACCATCATTCACACCAATAACCAACCACTACAATACTTGCAATCACAAACTAAGTTGCAACAGTTAAGGCACTTTCGATGGATGGTTTTCTTGCAACAATTCCACTTGGTCATCAGGGATAAGAAAGGTATATACAACAAGGTTGTTGATATGGTTTCTAGGCCTATTATTACTGCATCTAATTTACTCAATAATATTTCTATTTTGCATGAAATTTATGTTGAACAATATGCATTTGATAATGATTTTCAAGATGCTTATGAAAACTTGAGTCAATGTTGCAAAGTTGAGGAATTGAATTACCATGTACATAATAACTTTTTGTATCATTTGGGAAAGCTTTGTATTCAATATGGGGAGAGAGTAAATGTCATAAGGGAAGCACACACTTCTCTTATTATTAGAAATTTTGGTGTGAGAAAAACAGTGGCAAATCTTTAGAGGTATTGTTATTGGCCTTGTATGCTTGAAAGTGTGTCATGTTTTATTAAAGGTTTTTCATTATGTATAGTCAACAATCCTAGTAATAGGAAGTTAGGATTGTACACACCCCTTCCAGTTTCCTCACATCCATGGGAGAGTATTTCTATGAATTTTGTAGGAGGTCTTCCTTTGTCAAAAAGAGGTCATGATTATTTTTATGTAGTTGTGGATAGGTTCAGTAAGATGTGTATATTAACTCCATGTAAAAAGCAAGTTATAGCTAAAAAACAACTCATCTTTTCTTTCAAAGTTATTGGGCACATTTTGGGTTTCCTACATCTATTGTAAGTGATCGATATTCTCGATTTGTTGGGAATTTTTTGGTCAATATTGTGGGACTTGATGGACACTAGGTTGAAGAAGTTTACATCCTTTCATCCACAAATAGATGGTCAAACCGAGGTGGTCAATCAAATAATCATTCATCTTATTTGAGGATATTGAAGCAAACATTCTAAGTTGTGGGATGAATAGTTGCATTACATTCATTATTCTTACAACCGTGCAAAACACTCCTCTACACAAACATCGCCATTTGAGGCATGCCTTGGATACTTGACAAAATTTCCATTGGATTTATTATTTGGGAAATATGTAGCTATAGATGGGCATAGAAAAATAGATAAATCAAAGTAATTCATAGAGAAAATTCAGTTGATCCATCAAACAGTTCAAGATCAACTAGAAAAAAGTCAAGGAAAGTAAAAAATGAGACATGACAAACATCGTGTGGATCATAAGTTTCAATTTGGTGACAAATTTTGGCTTCAAATTAGCAAGGAGAGGCTTCAAGGAGAAAGTAAAAATCTGAAACCAATTCGTTATGTTCCTTTCAAAATTCTGGAAAAGATTGGTAACAATGCCTTCAAGCTTGATTTTCCTTCATACATGAAAATTTACTTTGTTGTTAATGTTGAAAATTTAAGATTGTATGAGCCTCCTTTGATTGAAGATCAAGGAGAGAATTTTTAGCTACCATCTATTGAAGAATTTTCTCCAGAGTGCTTTGTTGAGCTTTAGCAAGATACCATACTTGACAGAAGAACAAGGATATCGACAAGAGGAAGTGTCGACTATCTTCAAGTGGGGCTCAAAGGAACAAATCCTTAGAAATCCAAATGGATGGAAATTGGGAAGGTGATGGAACTCTACCCTCACATGTTCAACAAATGAATATGATCTTTTGGGGTCCAAAATATTTTGATGGGGAGGAATGATCAGGTGCTCAGAATTATGCTCAAAAAACAGTTCTTAGAATGACATGAAACCTAAACGACCGCGTAGTACTCGTCATTTTGAATCCGACACAACTTGTTTCACACAAAATGTCCTTCGTATAGCTTCAGAAATGAGTTCTGTCCATTTTTATAAACAGGGAAAATTTGGAAAAAAAATGCAGATAGGGAGCCCAGTCAGCAGTCTGTACTACTAACGCTGCATGTTGACTGGGCGGGTAAAAGTTTAGTCAACTCATTTCCTCTAGCAAATGACGGTCTTCCAAGTGGTAGGTGTTGGTTGGCGCATTTTGTTATTTGTGGTGGCATTTTTTTATTGGTTGAAATTTGAGCCAATGAGGAGGAGGCACATGGCTTAGCCTGGGGCCACCACATGTCCTCCTCACGGCACAATAATTTGGTTATGGACCGGAACAACCCGGCGGGGGTAGAACACCATACCTCCGCCCAACAATCATGTTGTGCTACCATCTTTGTTGCTCTATGTTGCTTACCCATATACATTTCCATTTCTATTTAAACTTTATTAAATGTGCCAATGGGGGGAGAGGGGGCCAGCCCTGTGGGCTAGCCCCCAAGACACATGACCACAACCCGGATTCCACAGGCAGAGCATAGGCGCTTAAAATTAAGTGCGTTTAATTACACTAGTCCCATATTTAACTAACGTTAAACAAAATTAATTGAAGATGGTTGCTTTAATCAATAATTAGTACTAATACATTTTTATTAGCTATAATGAGATTAACTTGGTGGTTCTACAAAATTTGACAAATTTTCTATTTTTAGGTACTAATTAACTTAGATTTGCTTTAATTTAGCTAAATTTGGGGAGGAAATTATGGAAGCGGACTAGTAGAGGTCATAACTCAACCCAATTTTAGGCCAAATGAGCAGAAAAGAGGCGGTACCATTTTCGGTGTGGACAGGGCCCAAAGTGCCGAGTTTTAGGAAGCGGAAGAGCATTGTAAACACATCATTTTACAAATTTGATCATAATATAGAAGCCCTATCCATGGAAGCTGGACCAAGGAGATGTAGCCTAGGAGGGGTGAACTCCCTCATCAAATCCCTATGTTGATGTGTTGTATGGTGATGTACTGTAATTTTATTTGTTGTTGTTCATTCTTTCTTTATGTTAAATTATTCATAAACATAACATAAAAATCACTCATGTGACTCAGTTACTTGTAAGAAACTTGAACCCTTAAGCACATGTAAAAAATTTGTTTGAGAATATAAAAAAGGAATTAGCACAACATTACTAACATATCTCAATCAGATCAATGGAAATATCCAAAATACTATAGATGGCTCTCAGAAAAATGTAGGTCAAAATATGGATGAATCTCAGCAACATAAGTCATCTCGTGACAACTCTATTTTTTTCTAGTTTGTGATTAACCCTATGTGGCACCATCTCATCCCTCAACAAAGGGGAACCTTTCAGAAAATGTGAATGAAAGGGAATCAACAATGAGTGTTCCATCAATAAACTTGTAAAAGTGCACCCATGAGTCTGATCACTTAGATAGTGAGAAAGAAATAATGATTAGGCCAGGTCTAATAGCACATGAAGTTTCTAAAAATGATGAGTATATAGCTCCAATTACACCTGGGACTAATAGTTCTATAGGATGGACTGATATAGGAAGATTACATGGGATAAGCACATTATGAAATAGGCATTTTTCTTGAGAAATTTAAGCC
This sequence comes from Pinus albicaulis, assembly GCA_034641835.2. Taxonomy (NCBI): domain Eukaryota; kingdom Viridiplantae; phylum Streptophyta; class Pinopsida; order Pinales; family Pinaceae; genus Pinus; species Pinus albicaulis. The sequence continues at coordinate 232,357,932 of CM076580.1, forward strand.
TCGCATTATGAAATATTCAACTATTTCACTTTTCCTTAGCCATTTATATCATGGGATCTCTAATTGAACTGTTAAATTTTTAGATTGGGATTTATCAATCAGGGCATGAAATTTAAACCTTGAGTTATGACATATTCGTAGTTATATTTAACGTATTTTTTTATCAATTCTCTCTCCTACCTCAAATTTAGACTTTAAGGATTTTGGCTTCTTCAGATGTGGAGAGAGGTTCATGATATGCTCCTTTCTGTTCAATTTTGAAATATTTTTGCAACCAACCATCAAAATAAGGATAATTATAGTGATTTTAAATTGAATTGTTGGCTAGTTCTTATTTGTAATCTGATTGGAGGCTTACTTTTCATTCTAACAACTTAGGAGTGTCATTAATAAAATTATAATCTCTATTCCTAGATTTTTGCAACCAACCATCAAAATAAGGATAATTGGAGTGATTTTAAATTGAACTATTGGCTAGTTATTATTTGTGATCTGATTAGAGGCTTAATTTTCATTGTAACAACTTAGGAGCGTTATTAATAAGATTATAATCTCTATGCCCCCTATTCTTAGGAACGAGGTGGAAAAATAAGTGAATTCGTTGCATTGCGTATGTTCGATTTGAAAGCATGGGTTTCGATTTAAAAACATAATGACGTGACAAAAATAGGCAATTTGTTACATTGTGTATAGCACGAGTATTCAATTTATAAGCATAGGCATGGATTTTGTTCGAATTGCAAGCCAGAGAGAAAGGGTAGATGTCTATTTGTGGTTTTAAAAACTATCTAAATTTATTATTATTAAAATTTTGAAAAATAATTTATATATACATACTAAGAGAAAAAATATCCCAAGGTGAAAACGAAACTTCTCTCATTTAAAAATAAATAAATGTAATCATAAATTACAAGAAGAAAAAATATAAATAAATACAAAATCTTAATAACAACAATAACCATGGACATAACCCTAGTTATTGGCCGCTATAATATCATAGGCTTTGGCCTTATTCGATCTCAGCTTCTCCGCCTCCCCTCCAGGGATTGCAAAGTTTATTTTTTTTTATGTCGTTTGTCTCAAAAAAGAGCCATCGTCTACCCTTTCAATTTCGATCTACACGTCCAATTCCGTAGCTATTAGAAGACCATTCAAACCTTGATCATATTGAATGGGAAATAATATAAGGGTGTTCTAGAGCTTGGTGACTCCATGCGGAACCTCCATCCGTCGTGGCTCACTAACCCACCCAACAACGAATGCGAAAGGATCTGTGCCTGCAATACCCAACTCTAGAGGAAAAGACCTCAGTCCTGAGTTCGAGTCACAAATACCTTATGAAGGAGTCCTAGTGGATCGTCTCCGCCACCCTTGAAATATTGCGGCAAACAAATACACCAAAGCAAAAAGCACCTGCTCGCTTCCAATCCCAGTACCAACTTATGGATCTGGTCTCCAGAAAAAATTATCTGGCTACCAAATGACACAAACAAGACCGAGGTCGGCCTCTGGTGGTCCAACTATTGTAGTAGATCGTAGTCTTCGTAGCCATCGACGCTGGAATGGAAAGCGAGCATGAGCAGGCCAATGGAAAGCATGGGAAGTCCTCTCGTTATTTCAGTGGAAAGGGTTGACAAAAAAAAGACAGTAGAACTCAGTTGAAAGGGTTCAGAAAAAAATAACTGGAATGTGCATCTCTGTGTTGGAATATTGAAAATTCCAGAACAAACAATGGAGAGAGTAAACTCCCCTCTTCAACACAGAGAAATTAAAAATTTTCACTCATAAGACAGAGTTTCAACACTGTAAAACAAACTTCTATTCCTCCTAAAAAAAAATGTTACAATGTCTTTCTCTATGGAGAGGGATTTACAAAATGTGACTGCTTCAAACACGCAGTGCATAGGACTTCACTGTCTCTCAAACAAAACAAAACTGTCTCTGTGGAAATAAAAATGTTGTGTATTTCTTCACGCACTGCTGTGCTGCTTACAAAATAAAACAAATAACATTACAATACTACCATCAGGCTCTCTGGCCTTTTGTTTTTATATGCCACGCATATATAAAAAACATTACAAAACTAAATTATAACTTAAAACTAAATCTGTTTTTAAAACAAATCTTTCGGGCCCACACAAAAGCGCGATTTAATCCTATTTAATACATTCATCGGGTCTGCGTTTTAAAAAAAAACAAAGAAATCAAACAAAAGTTCCAATCGTGATTTGAAAGCGGATGCGATGACCAAAATTCAATCCGCCATATAAATGGCGTCGGGTCCGGATAATACAACAAAACACGCGATCACAATAAAGTTTCCATTTGATCACACGTGATGCGATAATATTAAACTCTAATATAAGAACTATCTAAGTTCGTTTAACAAAACACATCTACCTATGAATAATAGTGACAGATTGTTATTGCTTCACGGATAGCGTGCAATTTGGAATCCGAGATAACTTGCACTGGCCCAAAGCAAGACAAGTGGCGAGCCCAAAAAGTAAAAAAGTTATAATGTTTGAGCAAAAACGGATGCAATCAAAAACTAAATGTGGCACATAATACATTGGTCCGTCATTTTAGGAGCAATTAAATAGCAAACAAAAATGCCGCCAACTAAATTAAGGACAGATAGACAGGTGCCAGTCGCATGGTCTCTGTAACGCTTTTCGCCCTGCTGACTAAGTGAGGAGATTGTTAGATGGTTTTCTGAAATATGTTGGATTGCGATATGTGTATCGCATCGTCTTAAACAAAAAAAGGTCGTGGTATATATGAATGTTTCGCTGCGGAACTTCGCCACATTAACAAGACATCGTTCCTCTTCGGAGACCACGGGGTGGGCAGGGATGAGCTGTGTACACAGTAGTCTATTTGACCGTGTACATAGAAAAAGGTACTCGTTTTTCCAAAAAATGAGATCTGCCCCTAACAAATCAATAGTCTCTGTTTTTCAAAATGTAAAAATACCGTATCGATCAAAACAAGAATTTGAAATCGATTGTTCAAAGAAAAATTATGAAAGCGATTTGGAGTACATAAACCCGGGAAGAAAATAGAGAGCGAAGCTAGACAACCACTTGAAAGTAACATTTCAAAGACTTCAATTTACTTTCAATTATTAATATCAATGAAAACCAAGCATTTTTCAAAAATTTGAAACTTCATCCTAATGGCTTGGCCGAATGTCCGCAAATTGCTCCCGAGTTCTCGTAGTGTTCCAAAAGGTTCTTCACCATTGCTTGTCAATTATCTCGATGCAATGAAAATTGTGTCAATGGAAGCTCATCTTCAATAGAACACATAATTCTTAGATAATGCAATAGCTGAGCTATTGTCACAAAAAAACACTATTCCTTTTGTCTTCTCTTGGCACAAACTCCTTAGCATCCTCCTCATCCAAATTTATTGACACGCTACTACTGTAGCTTCCACATATTCTGCCTCTGCTGTAGACAACGCTAAAATAGGCTGTTTTTTATAAGACCATGAAATGGCTCATGAACCCATGTGAAAAACATAACCGGAAGTGCTCTTTCGATCATCTACACTTCCAGCCCAATCACTGTCAGTGTATCCAACTAAATCTAAACATTCTAAAGCAGTATATAAAATACCAAACCTTTTAGTACCTTTAACATACCTCAGAATTCTCTTCACTTCCTGCCAATGTGCATCCTTTGGCTTCTCCATGAATCTGGAAATTAAACTAACAACATGCATTATGTCCGGCCTAGTTGCAGTCAAATACATGAGGCTGCCAACTATGCTCTTGTACAAGCTAGGATCAAAATCCTTGCTGCCGTCCTCTCTGCTGAGTTTTAATCCCATCACTATGGGAGTGATTGTTGCTTTGCTTTCCTGCATATTAAATCTTTCAAGCACTTCATTAACATATTTTTCTTGTGAGATAAAAATCCCATTTTCATCTTGTTCTACTTCTATTCCTAAGAAGTATCTCAACAAACCCATGTCAGTCATTTCAAATTCTTCTTTCATGATTGTTTTAAAATTTTCAATAAGGTAATCATCATTACCTGTGAAAATAACATCATCAACATATAAAACTACAATCAAAATTTTACCATCTTTTTCTTTGATGTAGAGGGTGGGTTCTCCCTCACACTTTTCAAATCCATTTTCCAGTAGATAGGAATCTATCCTACTGTACCATGCTCTTGGTGCTTGCTTCAACCCATAAAGAGCTTTCTTCAACTTGCACACTTTGTGCTCTTGGCCTTTCTTCTCATAGCCTAGAGGTTGTTCAATGTAAACCTCTTCCATTAACACTCCATTTAGGAATGCTGACTTCACGTCCATTTGGTAAACTTTCCACTTGTTTTGTGCTGCTATGGATAGCACTGCTCTCACGGTTTCCATTCTAGCAACCGGTGCGAAATTTTCCTCATAATCTATCCCATGCTTCTGCTTATACCCTTTGACGACAAGTCTTGCCTTGTGTCTCTCTATTTTTCCTTCAGCATTACTCTTGGTCTTGTAGACCCATTTAACTCCAATGACATCTTTACCTTTTGGGAGTTCAACCAAATCCCAAGTCTTGTTTCTTTCTATGGCATTAATCTCCTCATCCATAGCTTCTATCCCTTTCTTATCCTTAATAGCTTCTTCGAAATGAACAGGATCATCAACATGACAATATAAAGCAAACAAAGAATTGATACCTTCATTTGCTGCCTCTTGTGCATAAATGTCATTCAAATTTCTGAACTTCTTACCTCTTTCATTTGGTGTACAAATGCCTGAGGAAGCACTTGAATTTCCTCCTTGTGGTGTGCTTGGAGAAGCACTTTCATTTCTCCTCAAGGGTGTGCTTTGCTGCTCTTGTGTTGGTGCTGCTGTTTGGGGATGTATTTCAGCCAATTCATCGTCATTTTCATCATGAGATAAATAGTGTTTAACATTCACTATTTTCTCTATGCTTCCATCCCAAGCTTCTTCTTCAATGAACTGAACATCTCTAATCACAATAAAATTCTTGGTGGATGGGTTATATAACCTATAAGCCTTGGATTCCTCACTGTATCCAATGAAAATACATTTCTCCCCCTTGCTGTCCAACTTCTTCCTTAACTGATCCGGAATGTGTGCATAAGCCACACATCCAAAAACCTTCATATGTGTGACACCTTGCTTTGTGCCACTCCATGCCTCTTCCGGCACTTTGTTCATCACTGCTTTTGTAGGGCACCTATTCAAAATGTATGTTGCACAATGTACAACTTCAGCCCAATAATCATTAGGCAAATGCTTTGCCTTTAACATACTCCTCACCATGTCCATTATGGTTCTATTCTTCCTTTCGGCTACTCCATTTTGCTGCGGAGTATATCTAGTTGTAAACTGCTTTTGAATACCATTTTCTCTACAAAAACGTAGAAAATATTTAGAGATATACTCACCTCCTCTATTAGTCCTTAGAACTTTGATGTGCAGCCCACTCTGGTTTTCCACAAGTGCTTTGAAATTGCAGAATTTTTCAAACACTTCACTTTTATTTTTCAAAAAGTAAACCCAAGTTTTTCTTGTAAAATCATCTATGAATGTTAACATGTAGTGGCTACTAGCAAGCGATGGAGTTTTCATCGGTCCACACAAATCTGAGTGGACAATCTCTAAGGGTGCCTTTTCCCTTATGCTTTTCCCGGAAGGAAAGCTTTCTCTGTGTTGTTTCCCCAAGATACAACCTTCACAAAGGCTGTCCGGTTTCTCTATCAATGGTAAACCTCTTACCATTTCTTTTCTGTTCAATAAATTAAGAACTCCAAAGTTGAGATGTCCAAATCTCAAGTGCCACAACCAATTCTCATCTTTTGGTTCGCTTTGGATAGCCTCTTTTGCCACTGCTGCTATCTTTTCTTCATTTTTCAGATCTGCTCTCATTCTAAGAGGGAACATTCTATTCCTTGTCATCTTCACTTCAGCAATACATTGTTTGCTGGGTGGTTTGTCCATGATGGTACAAACATCATCCTCAAAAAATACATTATACCCCTTATGGACAAGCTGTCCAATACTTAAGAGGTTACACTTCATTCTTGGAACATAATAAACATCTGCTATGGATTTCTTTGCACCTAATCTTGTTAAAACATTTACATCTCCTTTTCCCATAACAGAAACTTTGCTATCAGTTCCTAGTGTGACTTGTGACTGCACACTCTCATCTAACATAGAAAACATTGCTAAGTTTCTTGTCATATGGTTACTACAACCGGAGTCTAGAAACCATAAGTCTTCACTCTTTTCTTCAGCCATATTACAAGCTAAAAACAAATTACTTTGACTGTTGTTTTCTTTAGTGAAATTTGCACTAGTTCCACTTCTCATATCTTGTTTCTTCTTTCTACATTCATTAGCATAATGACCATATTTCTTACAATTGTAACATTGAACATTGGATTTATCATACCTTTGTCCATAGGCATTGTGATCACTGTGGCTACTTCCTTAGCCTTAATGTTGATTTGGATTGTTGCCTTCCTTGAGCATTTGCTGGATTGTTCCTTCCACATCTATTTTGGCTTCTACCTCTCTTCCTCTTTTGTTTCCTCACCTTGCCTTGCCCTCTTCTCTACAGAAAGACAATTTGGGTATTAAGGCATACTCCAAAGATGATTTTCTTCACCCTACCCAATCTCTGCTCATGAGTCATCAATGATGCATGTAGCTCATCCATTGTGAATTTTGTGAGATCCTTAGTCTCCTCTATGGTGGTGACAATCCTCTTATCTTCAAAGTCTCTCCATTGTTCTCTTCAGCACCTCTCTTTCTGTCTGAGTTAAATCTTCAAACTCTTCTTCATTTGCTGGCTCTTCAAAGCCATACTCAATAAATTCCCATAAGTCTTGGGAGACAAATAATGCTTTCATAGTTAATGACCAGTAGTCATAATTTTTCCCATTAAACATTGGGAGATGTATATTTCCCATACCCATACCAGTGCTGGCTCCCACCATTCTGCACTCTTAACTATGATTCAAAAAACACTTGACTGTGTATTTAAAATATCTCACTGTACTGTAACAGTAACACTAAATCTTTATAGAGAAATACCTTCAATCCTTTTGGCTGACTCTTCACACTGCTGGAGAAGGCTGCTGCAACAAAGAACTCCTTCCTTCAGCTTCTTTGATCTTCAAAGAGCTTGTACTAGCTCTGATACCATGTTGGAATATTGAAAATTCCAGAACAAACAATGGAGAGAGTAAACTCCCCTCTTCAACACAGAGAAATTAAAAATTTTCACTCACAGGAAAGATTTTCAGCACTGTAAAACAAACTTCTATTCCTCCTAAAAAAAACTGTTACAATGTCTTCCTCTATGGAGAGGGATTTACAAAATGTGACTGCTTCAAACACATAGTGCACAGGACTTCACTATCTCTCAAACAAAACAAAACTGTCTCTGTGGAAATAACACTGTTGTGTATTTCTTCACGCACTGTTGTGTTGCTTACAAAATAAAACAAATAACATTACAATACTACCATCAGGCTCTCGGGCCTTTTTTTTTATATGCTACGCATATATAAAAAACATTACAAAACTATATTATAAATTAAAACTAAATCTGTTTTTAAAACAAATCTTTCGGGCCCACACAAAAGCGCTTTGAACGCGCGATTTAATCCTGTTTAATACATTCATCAGGTCCACGTTTAAAAAAAAAACAAAGTGATCAAACAAAACTTCCGATCGCGATTTGAAAGCGGATGCAATGATCAAAATTCAAATCCGCCATATAAATGGCATCAGGTCCGGATAATACAACAAAACACGCGATCACAATAAAAGTTCTGATTGCGATTGGCTATCGGATGCGATGGGAATATTAAAATCCGCCACATCAGAACCATCGGGTCCGTGTTATAACAAAACACGTGACCAACAGAAAATTGCGATTGTGATTGGGCCACGGATGCGATGACCAAAACATTAAATATTTTGTATAACCTGGATCGGGTCGGGGCTCATAACATTTGCGATCGGGCCCAAAACAAAACAGTTGCGATTGCCGATCAAAACTAGATGCAATCAACAATTAAATTGTGGCACATAATACATATCGGGTCCGTCATTTTTTTAGAGAAATCAGGGCATAAACAAAAATGCCGCCAATTCAAACTTGCGATTGTATATTATGTTGCCGCGTGGTCTTGTGGACGCATGGGCCTCGGCCGATGGTGGAGGGCGATTGTTACATGGTTTTCTGTGTTATGTTGATTGCGATATGTGTATCGCATCAGGCCTTAAAACAAAAAGGCCGTGGTATATATGAACGTTCCGCTTGCGGAACTTCGCCACATCAACAAGACACTGTTCTTCCTGGGGACCACGGGGTTTAAAACTAAACGCCCGCGTACACAGAAAATATCTGTTTGACTGCGTATATAAAAAAAAAGGTACTCTGTTTTTCCAAAAATAGAGACTGTCCCCGAACAAATCAAAAGTCTATTTTTCAAAACAAAAGACTGTATTGATCAAAACAAAATCTGAACTGACTGTTCAACAAAATTAGAAAGCGGCTGGGAGTACATAAACCTGGAGAAGAAAATAGAAAGCGGCTCTACACAGCCACTGTTGAAAGTAACATTTCAACACTCCACATAAGCATTATGTTGGTGGTGATGGACAAGATATTCTAGCGACAGTTGTCTGAGAAGGATTTGGAACAACTTCTCCATCCAGTCCAATGCCTTGGAGAGCCTTTTAAAACCTTGGTGTGAAACTCTTTAATTTGGTGCTATGTAGCAAGGCATCATAAATGTTATGGCGTAGAGATACCAAAAAATCAAGACGCCATGTATCACCATATATCACCATCATCAGTTTGTATATCATCACCATACCATGCACAAAATTTTTTTTCATGTGTATAGCCATGCACTACGCCAATAAGTCGCTAGTTGTTAAGAATTTTCATCCCTCTATTGCCTTTTGATTGCAAAAATTGTTGAATACCACCAATCAGTGAGTTGCAATTTCGTCTTCCTCCGTCAAATTATTTTTAAACATGATGCAAATTTTTTTCATACCATGTAGCGTCAGGATGTTCGAGTCTCAGCTTTACCATCTCACGCTCTGGACCTCACGTTCGTCATCGTACTTCACTGGTCGAATCTAGGATGGCATGACAACCTACAAGCCTGCTGTTTTCGCTCATGGTTCTGATCGCCCTCAACGTCTCTAATTGATCACTGTTAACAAGTGAACACATGATCCACGTCCCTGTTCGTTGTCCATGGCCCCCATCTAACTACACCAGTGCCACATTGTATGTCACGAAATCCATCTTTAGCCCCATAAAACTTAACCGACTTAACAAGATCAATCGAGTGAGGTTTCTCAACTTTTGGGGTATTTTACTAGTGAAACGATTTTCACCTGGACTGAGATAAACAAGATCTTGAGAAACTTGGCTTATGCTTCCAGGAAATTTGCCTTAACATAATGACGGAAAAAGAGTCTTTGCATATTGGTGTAGTTAGAAACATGGGAATGGATTCCTCACTATACAAGTGATTATGATGAATTACAAGTGCCTTTAGAAGCCAAAGCTTAAAAAATTCTTGAGGTATGCCTCCCATTACGAAACATGGGAATGGATTCTGACTATAGAAGTGATTATGATGAATTACAAGTGCCTATAGAAGCCAAAGCTTGGAAAATTCCTCAGGTATGCCTCCCGTTAAGAAATTGCTAGAGAGATCAAGTTTTAAATGCTTAGAGCAATGTCCGAAAGATTTCATAATAGTACTGTTTAATTCATTTCCGAGAGGAGTAGTCATTCTAAATTTGAGAGCTTTTGAGATCTTTGTACATATCTACGATGAGATTTCTAAAACAAGCTTTTTGTCGCCCTAACTCCATGCAATTAAGCAGAGAAAGCAAGATTCCTCCACTGAGTTGGTTTTCTCCATGTTGGAATTAACTCTCAACCACCTCCATGCATGAGATAGTGGCAGTAGCTCACACTTCATCAATTTTGTTGCAGGGAAGGATGAGAAGAAATTTTAAATCAAAATCGTTTTCATGCAAAAGATCAAAAACATAGTACTCGGTCATTCCCTGCGTTTATTTCCTTAACTACTGCATTGAATTACTTTTAGTTTTAACCTTTTAAGCCCTTTTCCATATCTTATGTTTCTACTGATGCGATTTCTGGTGGGACCGACCTTACCTTATTGCACTTTGCAATCTTCCACAATCCTTTGTATTTCACATTTCCTTTTGATTTGTGCATTTTGCACTTACCACGACTTACCGCATCGCACCCGCACTTTGTAAATGTTTACACCTTACCTTTTCGCCATACGAAAGTTATGTTATGTTAATTGCGATGCGATAGTGCTATTGCACATTTCAACCACAACATTTTACACTTACCATATATCGTCCGCAATATCGCAAGTTCGCAGTTGCAAGTTTTAAACCTTATCTTCCACTTCCTGCAAAGTTATTCTTTTACAATGTGATATCGCCGCAACATATCGCAAATGCATAAGTTTAAGTTTTCCAGTAAAGTGCCCGCAAGTACTTTGTCTTTTGCAATGCAATATGTGCCACATCACAATTGCACATTGCAATTCACAGTGGTTAATGGATAGTGCCCAGGTTAAGAATTGATATCGCCAATATGCAATAAGGGCGCGAATGCGATGAGGTCTCCAAGCCGAAACTGATAATATTTCAGGTCCAGGCTTTTGTGTTTTGAATGCGTTTTGTACGTGTTTCGTGTATAAACCGAAATACGGTCTGTGTGTCATTTTAATGAAGAAATGGGTCTTTTGACAGCAGAAGAACGTTTAGTTGTTGAACGCTCATTCAACATTGAATCTGCATTGATAGCATTAGGTTTTCAAGATTCGAGCATTTTGTATAACTAATGTAATTTCCATAAGTTTATTGAGTTGAATAGAAAAATGAATTTCGTTCTACTCCTGTGTTTTTACGTTGTCTGTGTCTATGAATTTAATTTTTACAATATTTCATCATTCTCTTTGTTGTGGGGGAAGCATGCCTCTATGTTATTGTTTGTTCAATATTTTTGAACATGATATCAGAGCAGGTCTACGCTCTCAGTGAAAGATGTACAAGTGCACTCTTTACTGAAGAGGATGTAAGATTGGTTTGAGAAGCGGATTTCTCCAGCAGTGAGAAGGGTTATGTTTTACACAGTTAAGGAGATTGTTTGTTTACATAGTCAGAATGGAAGCAACAAGCACAAGCCTGGAAAATCCAAAATTACCACAATTCAATGGTAAAAACTATGATTATTGTGCCATTACAATGAAGGAAATGTTTGCTTCACAAGATATATGGAAGCTGGTGGAAAATTTCTTTCCAGAACCAGCAGATGCAACAACACTTAATGCTTTGACAATCGCGGAAAGAGACTTCTTGAAAGATAATAGGAAGAAAGACTCCAAAGCCCTCTTCTATATCTTCTAAGCAATACATGAGAGTATTTTCCCAAGAGTTGCAGCAGTAACGAAGTCTAAGGAGGCATGAGATATTCTCAAGACAGCCTATCAAGGCATGGAGAAGGTGAAGACAACAAAATTACAAATGTTGAGGAGAGATTTTGAAACTCTCTATATTAAAGAGTCTGATAACACAGACCCATTCTTCACACATATGATTGGGTTGGTTACCCAGATAAGGTCTCATGGAGAGACACTTGAAGAAAGAAGAATAGCGAAGAAAATTCTAAGAATCCTACCATCGATATTTGATGTCATAGTAGTAGCCATAGAAGAGACAGAGGATCTCTCACAATTTTTAGTGGATGAGCTTTGTGCATCACTGATGTCTCATGAACATAGACTGAAAATAACAAAAAAATCCTCATTGGATCATGCTTTGAAGACACAAATTTCTTTTGGTCGAGGTAGAGGTCGAGGAAGATCAAACTACCATGGAAAAGGAAGAAGCCCACATAGAGGTGGAAGAAGCAGTCCTGCAAGCACAAGTGAAAGGGGCAGCAGCCAGAATCAAAGTGAAGGCTCAAGCCAAAATCAAGCACAAGGGTAGAGGTATGATAAATCCAAAGTCCAATGTCAATATTGTGAAAAGTATGGGCAGTATGCCAATGAATGTAGAAAGAAACAAAATGATATAAGTAATAGACATAGTTTAAATTTTACAAGAGAAAATCATAACCAAGGAAATGTGCTTTTAACTTGTAATGTGGCACAATAAAAACAAGAAGATGTATGGTTCTTAGATTTAGGATGTAGTAACCATATGATTGGAAACATAACAATGTTTTCCAATGTAGATGAGAGTGTGAAATATGAAGTAACAACGGGCACTGATAGGAAGGTCTCTGTCATGGGGAAAGGAAGAGTAAAAATACTGATAAAGAAGGGAGAGAAGAAGTTTTTGTCAGATGTCTATTATGTACTTGGCCTGAAATGTAACCTTATAAGCATTGGAAAACTCCTAAATAATGGCTACAATATGTTTTTTAAGAATGATGTGTGTACAATCATGGATATACCTCCAAGTAAAAGAGTCATTGCAGAAGTTCATATGACAAGAAATAGGATGTTTCCTCCCAATATTAGAATAGAATTGAAGGAAGGAGGTGTTATAGTAGCAGTCACATAAGAGTTCTTTCAAGAAGAAGTGAAAGATGAAAACTGGTTATGGCATTTAAGATTTGGACATCTCAATTTTGTAGGTTTGAACCTGTTGCATAGAAAATGGATGGTAAAGGGATTGCCACTCATAGAGAAATTAGATAGCCTATGTGAAGGTTGCATCTTGGGAAAACAACACAGAGAATATTTTCCAACAAGAAAGAGTATTAGGGCAAAGGCACCCTTAGAGATTGTCCACTCAGATTTGTGTGGACCAATGCAAATGCCATCATTTGTTGGCAGTCATTATGTTTTGACATTTATAGATAATTACACAAGGAATAAATGTGTGTATTTTCTAAAATAGAAAAGTGAAGTGTTTGAACAGTTTTACCACTTCAAAGTTCTAGTTGAGAATCAAAATGGACACTACATAAAAACGTTAAGAACTGACCGAGGCAGAGAATACTTTTCAAAATACTTCCTGCTTTTATGCAGGGAGAATGGAATACACAGGCAATTTACCACAAGGTATACACCGTAGCAGAATGGTGTAGCAGAAAAAATAATAGAACCATCATGGACATGGTAAGAAGAATGTTGAAGGAAAAGCATTTGCCAAACGAGTATTGGGTAGAAGATGTCAATTGTGCAGCATATATTTTAAATAGATGTCCAACCAAAGTTGTTATGAACATAGTTCCGGAATAAGCATGGAGTGTAACAAAGCAGTTTGTCACTCACATGAGAGTATTTGGATGTGTGGCATATGCACATGTCCCAGATCAATTAAGGAATAAGTTGGACAGCAATGGAGAGAAGTGTATACTTGTTGGATATAGTGATAAATTGAAGGCCTACAAGCTCTATAATCCATCAACCAAGAAGATAATAATCAGTGGAGATATTCAATTCATTGAAGAATAAGATTTGGATGGAAGTTTAGATAAAACTATAAATGTGATGACATGTATTTAACATGAAGATAAAGAGGAATTGATTTCATAAAATAATCCCTCAACGGTGGCTCCTCCTCCACCTACACAAGCTCAATAGAGCACACCAAGCAAGCAACTAAACAATAGTGGAGAACCAAGGAAGTGCTTCTCCAAGCACACCAGAGGGATCAGTAACTCCCTCGAGTTCAAGTGGAACTCCAAGCACACCAAGAAGACTAAGATTCAGAAATATGAGTGAAATTTATGAGCGAGAAGAAGTAAATAATAATAATAATGGTCTAAATTATTTATTTTCTTTGTTTTGTCATGTTAATGAACTAGTCCATTTTGAAGATACAGGAAAAGAAGAAAAATGGATTGAAGCAATGAATGAAGAGATTGGAGCAATAGAAAAGAATAATACATCGGGGTTAGTGGAGCTGCCACAAGGTAAAGAAGTTATTGGAGTGAAATGGGTCTATAATACCAAAAGAACTATTGAAGGCATGATAGAAAAACACAAAGCAAGACTTGTTTTCAAAGGCTACAAGCAGCAACAAGGAAGAGATTATGAAGAAACCTTTGCATGAGCTGCAAGGATGGAGATAGTGAAGACAGTGTTGTCCATAGCAGCGCAACAAAAGTGGAAAGTCTATAAAATGGATGTAAAGTCAACATTCTTGAATGGAGTGTTGAAAGAGGAGGTATATGTTGAGCAACCTCCTGGCTATGAGATAGAATGCCAGGAGCAAAAAATATGTAAGTTGAAGAAATATCTTTATGGGTTGAAGCAAGCACCAAGAGCATGGTACAACAAGATTGATGCTTATCTGATAGAAAATGGGTTTGACAAGTGTGATGGTGAACCCACACTCTACATAAAAGAAAATAAAGGTAAAATCCTTATTGTTGTTTTATATGTAGATGATTTAATTTTCATAGGAAATGAAGTTTCTCTCATTATTGATTTTAAAGAAGTCATGAAGAGCGAATTTGAAATGATTGACTTGGGTTTACTGAGATATGTTTTGGGCATTGAAGTAAAGAAAAATGAAAAGGAAATTTTATTTCCCAATAAAAATATGTTGCATAATTCTTAAAGAGGTTTAACATGCAGAACAACAAAGCATCAACAACTCCAACTGTCATGGGGTTGAAGTTAAGCAAATAAGATTGCAGCAAAAATGTCGATTTGACATTGTACAAGATCATACTTGGTAGTCTAACGTATTTCACTACAATTAGGCCTGATATAATGTATGATGTATGTTTAATTTCTAGATTCATGGAGACACCAAAGGAATCACATTAGCAAGCAACCAAGATAATATTGAGGTATATGAATGGAACAAAGGAGTATGGTGTTCTATACTCCTCAACTTATAATTTTAAATTGATTGCTTACATTTACAATGATTGGGGTGGAAGTGCAGATGATAGAAATAGCACATCTGGGTATGTGTTTCATTTGGGATCAGGAGCCATTTCATGGGCTTCCAAGAAGCAACCAATAGTTTCATTATTAACAGCAAAAACTAAATATGTGGCAGCAATAACAATATGTCAAGTAGTATAGATGATAAGGATGTTGAGAGATTTGTGTCATGAGAAAGACAAAAGAACCACAATTTATTGTGATAATAGCTCAGCAATTGCATTATCAAATAATTCTGTTTTCCAAAAGAGAATAAAGCACATAAATACCAAATATTATTTTATAGGAGAATTGGTTAGCAATGGTGAGATTATTTTGCAACATTGCAGGACAAAGGAACAATTTTCTGATATCCTCACAAAGACATTGGGACAGAAGAGTGTTTTTTTATCTCAGACAGTGTATGGGAATGACTGATGGTGGAAGTTGTGATTAGGGGGGGGGGGGTTGGAATTAACTTCCAACCACCACCATGAATGAGACAGTGGCAGCAACCCACAATTCATCAATTTTTTGTAGGGAAGGACGAGCACAGATTTCAAATCAGAGGCGTTTTCATGCAAAAGATAAGAAACAGAGTACTCGGTGATTCCCTGCGTTTATTTCTTGAACCACGGCATTGACTTACCTTTTTCCCATAGGCGCAACCCACAACCTTTTTTTAACCTTTTAAGCCCTTTGCCATATCTTATGTTTCTGCTGATACAATGTCTAGCGAGACCCACCTTACCTTACCGCACTTTGCAATCCACTACAATCCTTTGCATTCCACATTTCCCTTTGATTTGTGCATTTCACACTTACCACGATTTGCTGCATCGCGCCCGCACTTCGAAAATGTTAACACCTTACATTTCCACCATCCAAAAGTTATGTTATATTCGTTGTGATGCAAAAGTGCTATCGCACATTGCAACCACAACGTTTTACACTTCTCATATACTTCCCGCAATACCGTAAGTTCGCAATCGCAAATTCTAAATCTCATCTTCCGCCACCCGCAATTTTTTTTTTTTTGTGATGCGATATTAATGCAGCATATTGCAATTGCACAAGATTAAGTTTTCCCGTAAAGCGCCCACAAGTATTTTTTCTTTCGAATTTGATGCAATATGTGCCACGTCACAATCGCACATCGCAATTATCAATAGTTAGTGGATAACTCCCAGGTTAAGAATTGATATCGCTGATATGCAATAAGGGCGCGAATGCAATGAGGTCTCAAAGATGGAACCAATAATATTTCAAGTTCAAGATTTTGTGTTTGAATGCGTTTTGTACGTGTTTCGTGTATAAACCGAAATACGATCTGTGTGTCATTTTAATGAAGAAATGAGTCTTTTGACAGCAAAAGGACATTTGGTTATCGAACGTCTGTTCAACATTGAATCTGGATTGATTGCATTAGGTTTTCAGGCTTCAGCCATTTTGTATAACTAATGTAATTTCCATAAAAGAATTTCGTTCCGCTCCTATGTTTTTACGCTGTCTGTGTCTGTGAATTTAATTTCCGCAATATTTTAACATTCTCTGTGTTGTGAGAAAACATCCCTCTATGTTATTGTTTGTTAAATATTTTTAAACACTGCAATGGTATTCTAACAAGCAAGCCAAACTGAGGCATGATTCCTTCACTAAGTCGGTTTTCTCTAAGAGATAGACCTTTAATTCGAGTGAGAAAACCACGTTGAGGGAATAATTCGAGTAAGGGAGTTATTTCCGAGATGCAAAGACACCATTGTGGAAAATTTTCCCAAAGACTCAATCAATTTTCCTGTCAATCTCTTGTCCTGCGTGAAAGATTTCGCTTAGGGGTTTCTTTTGAATTTTATGTGAAAATGCTAGTTATTCATCCTTCGGATGAACCAGCCTATTCTCTACAAAAGTCATGTGCGCTACATCCTTTTTACGTCATAAATATTACACCCTAAACTAAATCATGTGGTTTTTAAATTTTTGTAGTTATGGAGAACTATTTTGTGGATTTATGCCGAGTGAATTTACTCCCATACTTAACGAACCACTTTCTCATGGAATTATGCCTCACATAATAATCTATTCCGGCACTTTACCGATTTTGGGACTAATTGCGTCCTAATTGGTTTATTATTTGGCCCTTTATTGAAATGGTATTATCCAATTTAATGAGAAGTCAAAGTTGGTGGAAACTTGGTGGAAATTTTAATCCCAAAATATTTTTTTTAATTCACAATTGAACCAGATGGAACTTAATGACGGAAGGGTATTTTTTCAGGAGCTTGGGGAGCTAAAATTAAGTCGGTTGTCAGACATTATATAATTTAAAAATCTTCTATTATTATGTCAAATAATTATAACATATTTTATATATTTTTTTTAATATATATATATATATTGACTTTCAAATTTAAATTTATAAATTGTAAATAAAAAATACATTTTTTTATATATGTTTATTGTTTTTTTTTTTAAATAAAATTATATTATCATTCCAAAAACATATATTACATCATCATCGTAAAAGCTTTAAATTTTTGGTATCAAATACCAGAATGAGTTACGGAATTTTTTTTTCCCTTTCGTACATTGTCCAACTTACAGAGCTATATGTAACAATTAATATTAGTACCGTATTCTCATCTCTTTGAGTTAGCTTCATAGCCATTTCTTTAGTCATGTTAATTGTCTTTTTCTCAATAGCTGAGTGATCCAACTCATGGGTGTTTGACCACTAATTGCAGGCACAATCATAGTTATGCTCTTTTATTGTTTTTTTGCCAAAAGTTTCTCTTTTATTAAGGGATGGGTTGTTTCACTTAGGGTTGATATAGAAGTAGAGAAGTTAAGATGGTTGTAGTGGTATTTTTTTGCTTAGAGTTTCTCTTATTTTGATCTCTAGAAGTCTTGGGACTTGTTGTTGTTTTCGAATCTTGCAAACCACAACTAATTTTCATTGTTTCCTCGGTGGAGAAAGTCCCCTTAGAAGAGGAACATGAATTTTGAAGATGCTCTCGTTGTTGACATCTTCTACATCTGAAAAGTTGTATTTCTGTAGCCCAATGGTTGCAAATGCCCCTTACCATCACACATAAGAATGATTTTGTCCGAAAATCCTTCACTGAGGTCCAACTCAACACATATGTGGATGAAGTGATGATAACTTGTGCTAATATTTCATTGGTTATTTAATAAAACGACCAATTCAATCTCTAATATCTTCAAGGATATCCGTCCGGATCTAGTGGAAAGGTAATTTTGGGAGTGTGAACCATACTAGAGTAGCTAGAGGTTTCATGGTTAGCGAATTAAAATCCATGAACCATAGCTAAACAAAAGGCCATCTTGGCCCTAGAAGTAGGGACAATGATAAAAAAACTTCTTCCAATCTTCCATATCTTTGAAAATGACGAAAAAGTATTCTCTCAAGAATAAACGAAAATCTATATTATGGGACTAGTTCTCATGAACCCAATCCTAAGGGGCAAATACTAAGGGTCCATAAAAAATAAATCAACAAATAATCATGCATCGTTTATAATCTACCACCTTTATCTCGACTGTTACATTATTCACCTCGAGCTTAGGGGTGTCCTTAGATTTATCCATCACAAACGCTTGAACTAATATATCATTCAGATTCTCTGAGATAGGGCTAGGGTTGGGCTAGGGCTCTCCATCACAAAAGCTTGACCTAATATATCTTTCAGAGTCTTTAAGCTAGGCCTAGGTTTAAGCTAGGGCTAGGGTTGAGGTCACCCTTAAAGGACTTGGTCATATAAGCCATGGATGCCCCCAACCCTTGGCACTTCCTTTAAGGCTTGCAATGGAGAGATGCAAGCATTATTTTTAATTCCATATTCTCTAAGTCCATTTTTCATATTGAGTTTCCTCACCTTGTACATGAGCTTCATCTCCCCCAAATGGATTCTTATTATCCTTTAAATTATGGAAATTAACATGAATGCCAAGACTATTTCTTTTAAGGCATAAAAACTCTGCAAACATGGTTCTGACAAAATAAATTTGGAAAAAATTGAGATTCCAAATCCCCTAATCCTTGCATTACCATGTCTAAGAATTCAGATCTGAATATTTTGTTTCTTGTTTAGAAGGTCAATAACACAAGCCTTGACCATAATATTGCCTTGACCATAACTCAATGAATTGGGTGGTTTTTTTGAACACTTCACATGATTTATCGTAGGTTCCAAAATAAGACTAATTCAAATATTTCCACAAATACTTTTCTGGTATCCTACATATCCTCATGATCATTATTCTGAAATGTTCTCCCAAGCTTTAGAGCCCCTTGTGTACATATTCAAGATGAGCCATAACGATATACAACATGGTCCCCTCGAGCCATATCCAACTTCGATTCCACGAACAGGATGAGAATTTAGGATTTGAATGTTTTTTCCTGGGCACCAAAAACCCTCACTCGAATCTCGAAGGAAGTGGATGATGATGCAAAGTAAGTGTTGGAGCTTCCTACTCGTATGTAGGCACACCACATCTATCAAAGTTTCAGACTCAAAGCACATGTGATATCTCAATTTCTCTGGGCATAACAAGGCTGATCTAATCTCTATCACAGTCACCAGTCTGCATACATGGGTCTAAGGAGAGGCAGAAACACTCCCTTACAAATTATTGGAGGCTCAATCTACAAAATACCAACCTGATGACCAATGCACCCTCTTAGTGGAGCTAAAAACAGAGGAACCTACACCGAAAACTAGTCTCTCACCAGAAGCGTTGTCAACACTCCTCTCTATAACTTATCGTGTCTTATGTTTATGGTTTAAATACAAAAAAGTTTATAATTTATATATAGTTTAAGTGGGCTTAATCGTAGTGTCTTATGTTTATCGTTTAAATATATAAATTTTTATGATTTATTTATAGTTTAAGTGGGTCTAATGGTTAAGAGCATGTGTTTCCTTCTAAGAGGCCATAGATGTGTTATGTTTATCGTTCAAATATAGAAAATTTTATAATTTATATAAAACTTAAGTGGGTCTAATGGTCTAGAGAATGTGTTTTCTCCTAAGAGATCACATGTTCAAAACCATAGTGGGTGGAGTATGCATGCCTTAGTAGACTTAGCAGTCAATGTCACACCTGGCTTAGGGGAATTTTTTTTTTTCATTACCTAACACACATGTATTCCACACGATTATCCTGGGATATATATGCATCTCTGCTACCTACATATATATATATATATATATATATATATATATATATATATATATATATATATATGTCTCTATATAACATATATGTCCAACATACAATCATCAATCCTATATCTTATATTTATACCCTCCCATATATGAAGTACACAACTTATTAAGATATTTAATCTATATTTATATACTAATACATATAATTATCTATAGATATATATGTATAACCCATACGTTGATAATCTTGTGTAACGCTCACATAGATTCCCTCTTTAATACTATGATTAAATATAAATTATTGATGTCGACTTTGTTCATTTGACCAATGTATATATTCATATACCCCACGTCCCTTAATAATAAGAGTATTGACACCGCATATACATATATGGCATGGAATTATTGTTGTATACTTTGTTAATACCTCCTTTGTAAAGGCGTACCTCCACGACTATTACATGAATTAATATTATATATCACTAAGAGCGACTTTCCCCTTACATATTGTTGTCATAAGTAATTATTTTCGGATCATCGTATGCCTACTCTACAGTCCCTTTGCGCCTTAACTAATACAGCCAAGTTATATATCTATGCTTGGCGTTATGAAATTGTCTGGTTCAATCGTGACTAGACTGATCAAATATTTCATGAATCCCATTTCATTTTCCGTCTGACTTAACACGGTGTCTTGGCATATTACACAGGTTATCATGGCGGCTATATGCATTCGGCGATTACCCTCCACTCAATGCTACTGGCGAGGATATACCATTACTCGTTTGTGTGAGGAATCCGCGTCTACGCGTCCGGATTCTGTGCGTAAGTACACCATGTTAGTACTGTTACGGTGCTTATGGGCCGCCTAGCCCACACTATGCTCGACGGTCGTTGGCGGGTGACCTCGGTGTGCTACGTTTCCTGGAGTTAACCTAATATTTGGTACATACGGCGCCCAACCTTCCCTGCACCCATTGATGTCCATGGTACCCTTCTGCTACGTGTTGTGTCTGCCCAATCTATCTTGGGATCTCTTGCTGGTTATCGGGCAGAGGGTTTAAGGTTAGAGAGGTTCATTAAATCTGAGGTTACTCTATCTGTCGATTCATCAGTTTCCCTCCTACTTCTTCATTTCCTTTATATAAGTTTCGGTGTGATTCAAATGCAGGGAGGTTTGTTTCAGACTCGGTGGTATGGGAGAGTTACCAGCATGTCTGTGCCAAGAGGGTAACAGCTCGTCGTCTCCGTCTATCTACTGGAGACAGAGAACGATCATGTCCTCTTGTGCGTATTTGAAAACCTCTGGTTCCTTCTTGCCGTAGCTCTGCAAATTCATCCGGCGGTAACCCTAATCATTTAGCTTGTAATTGTTTTGGGTCATTATGTTATCGTTTAGATTCACCAGGTCGATGTTAACTCATTCTGGTTTACGATTTATATTTCTGTTGACTGTTTCCTTGCGTGTTAATGGCTATTCATTATCGGATTCATATGAGGAAAATGGTACCGATTATGCTATATCGGTAATCTACCTCCTTGAATGACATTTCAATGCCTGCATGGCTATTATTTCACTGTGATACCTTCCTTGCAAGCATGGATCATGCCACGCTGGCGTGGGAGGTTTTCCACAGTCCCTCAGACGTCTATTTGAATATACTGCATGCAGCTTTACTTCCGCAGGTAGTTATGGCGTTCACCATTGCGTTGAACTCATTACTGTGTATTTTGTTCTTTTCAACTATTGTATACACTTGTTCAGAGATGTCGCGGCCTAATTATGCCTGCTTTCCAGAGAATTAATGTATGGTTAACTTACTGTATGAATATTTTTATAATCGTTATGATTCGCCAGTAGATAACTGAAATCCTACATGACTCATTTGCACATCTTTTCGCCAAGCTCTCGCTCTACAAGCGATAACAGAATGATATACTAATATGATATTCGGAACTTCTCTTAATTCTCTGTTTTAAGACGAGCTGTGGGATCGTGCGGCGACTATGCTACCGTGAATGATAATCTACCCTCGTCGCCCTTAGATTTTATCTTTTTTTTTCTCTGTTACTTTCGTTTACTTGTGATTCGGATTTCGTTTATTTATTTTGTGGTAGGGTTTGAGAAAATCATTATCGTCGTAGTTATTAGTTTATCCTACACCCCAGATCTTTACTTTAACGCCACGCACATTTAATAGAGTGACTGTAGATAAGTTTTATTGGCGGCGAGGAATTCTATGTATATCTATTTCACTGACCTTCTGGATTTGTATCGACGTCTTCTGTTGCGCATATAGGGTTTATTTATGTATGACTCGCATTCATAACTTTCTTTTGCGGCATGCAATTCCTATATATATATATGCCTTATATTTATAATTTCTTTCGAACCGATATGTTTGACATAACATGTATAGTTCATGTATTTAAATATCAACAGGACCTCTTGGCAATTGTTCTCACGACTTGATGAGGTCGGATATTGGATTTAATGCAAGTATCAATATTAAACGGTTTATGTAATAATGTACAATAGCATAGATTAATTTCATTTTCATAGTATTTACTTCAAGGTTCTTGTTTTTATTTAACAAGCAGTATACCAATATCATAAAGTTTCTATGCATGCGATCATACTCCTCTAAGGTAAAGTTACTACTATGTTAGCATAGTTTCGAGTACCCTAATCGAATGTCATTATGTTTTTCTCTTTTTAGTTATGAATACCATATCAATTTCAGTTCGGTTACCATACTTTCTTAGCATACTTATGAGCACATAAGTCACATGGGTATTTATATATGTATTCAATAGTCATTATGTCGTATAACTGAATTATACTTTAGTCTTTGACTATGATGCTTAAATCAGAAATTTGAGATGGATTTCAAAACATAATGTGCTCTATATTTGCTATACATGATATATTCCCTCAGTAGAATAGAATTTCTTTAAAGCTGGAAAATGTTGACATGTAAAATCCTACATCTTTAATTTACTTCTATGATGTCTCTAGATCAACTAATATAATTTCCACTTACTTATGAGCATAAAGTTTCACAGTTATACACATATATGGTGTAGGTAATCTTCACTTTTCTGGCATAGGTTCAAGTGTCAAAATTCATTGTATTTACTTTCAGCAGTGGTATTTATACCAGGTAACTCTACTACTGCTATATTGTTCCTCTAGCAGATTCATAAGCATAAAATATCACAATTGTACCTACCGTGAACACAACAATAATTAATCATCTCTAGGGGTTAAGTAACTTCAGATTTAAACCAACCTTGGTTTAGAGATTCTGGAGTTTCTACTCTAGGGATTTTCTGGTCTACAACTAAACAAATATGGAAGGTGAATACCTAAGGATAGATTCTGTTAAATGTAGTACCAAAATTTTTCATTGTCATCAAATAAAATTTTATATGTAGCCAATTCATACTGTAATAAGACATAGTAACAAGAATTTCAGAACATACCACAAAATCTGCCAAAATGACCAACCTCCCAACCTTAGAGTCCTCTTTATCTCCCAGGACTCACCCCCGAGCTGAGATCACCTCCTAGAACAGATCAACCCCTGATCTGCTTAGGAGCAGCTTATTTAAGCTCATAATTCCCCAAAGCATGTTTCTAATTCTGCGTCCAGAATAGCAGGATGCTTTCTTTCCTGTTTAGCCTAGGCTTCCCATTTTGGGACTCTTTAAAGCTGCTTTAAGCTTTTCCTCAGCTTTTCCATCTTTTTCTCACCTCTTCCCAACTACTCCTCTTCATTGGGGAAATTTAGATTCCTCCTCAAATCTAAATTAATTTCTTTCAAGGATTTTTGAAAGATTTTTTGGGGATTTGTTGCCTTATCCATCCTCATGGATTTGGCAAGTGATCTCTAATTCTCATCTTGGTCAAAATGCACAATCATTTTATTTATTTCCTCAAATAAAATATGCCAATACATTCACACCATACTTATCCCTTGGGGTCCACCCCCTTAGAATTTAAGTTCAAATGTCTAACTTTAAAAATTCAACACACAAATTGGGGGTGTTACATATTCCCCCTCTGACAATAAACACCGTCCTCGGTGTTGTTATTCAACTACCAGAGTTCATTTAAACAAAAATGGATATTTCTCCATCATTTCAGCTTCCCTTTCCCAGGTGGCTTCTTCAGCAGTAAAGTGCTTCCACTGCACTTTTACTCTGGCCACTGTTCTGTTTCTCAATTCAATTTCTTCCCGCTCCAATATTTGAAGTGGTTCTAGCAGAAACTCCCCTTCTGGTTCCACCTGTACAACATTCCAATCAATTATGTGAGAAGCATCATGCACATATCTTTTTAATAATGAAACATGAAATACATTATGCACTCTAACATGGGGTGGTAAGGCCAGCTTGTAAGCCACTGGTCCCACCCTTTCTAACACCTCAAAAGGCCCACAATATCTAGGAGCCAGTTTTGCACAACTTCCTGCATAAAGTGTGCTCTTTTTGGGTTTGATGTGCAAATACACATGATCCCCCACTTTGAATTCTCGGTGCACCCTTTTCTTATCAGCATAGCTCTTCTGTCGGTCTTGTGCTGTCTTTATATTTCTCTGTATTTGTTTAACAATTCTTTCCATCTCTTGTAGTGCATCTGGTCCCAACACCAGTTTATCCTCTGGTTGACTCCAGCTCACGGGAGTACGGCACTTCCTCCCATAGAGTGCCTCAAATGGACTCATCTTAATAGAGGATTGGTAACTATTATTATAGGCAAATTCAGCTAAATGCAGATATTCTTCCCACTTTGATGGTCTATCCATCACATACATTCTCAACATATCCTCTAAAATTTGATTCGTTCTTTCTGTTTTCCCGTCAGTTTGAGGGTGATAGGCAGTACTAAAATTCAGTTTAGTACCCATCCCTCCAAACAATCCCTTCCAAAATGCTGCTGTAAACTTAGCATCTCGATCTGAGACAATTACTTTGGGAACTCCATGAAGCCTTACTATCTCCTTCAGGAAAACATTGGCTACTTGAGCTGTTCCGAAAGTAGATTTCACTGGTATAAAGTGAGCAGCTTTTGTGAGAGTGTCTACTACTACCATCACAGAATCATGTTGATATTTAGTCTTGGGTAATCCTGTGATAAAATCCATGGAAACTATGTCCCATTTCCATTCTGCAATTGGCAGGGGATTTAGAAGCCCTGCTGGGTGTTGATGCTCAACTTTGACCAATTGACATTCCATACACCTACTTAGATACTCTGCCACATCTCTCTTCATTCCTGGCCAGAACAACTTCTTCTTCAAGGCTGTTAACATCTTTTGATATCCGGGATGTCCTGCATAGGGTTGTTTATGATATTCATCTAGAATTTCTCTTTTCAATGACTCTATATTTGGAATATACAACCTGTTTTTGTAATAGAGCAGCCCTTGTGGGTTTTTAGTGTAATCTGTTTTATCCCTTGTCTGTAATTTCACCAAGAGTGCTTCATAGTTGGGATCTTGAGTTGCTGCTTTTCCCACCAATTCCTCTATCTCCATCTAGGCACTACTCCCAATGCTATTTAAATGTTGACAAGCATTTCTACTTAAGGCATCAGCAACTTTATTTTCTTTTCCCTTGATATGTTTTATGTCCATATCAAATTCACTTAGAAAAGACAGCCATCTGGCTTGTCTTGCATTCAGGTCAGTTTGGGAAAAGAAATATTTAAGGCTAATATGATCAGTCATCAATGTGAACTTCTTTCCCAGAAGATAGTGCCGCCACATTTTCAGAGCATGGATAACAGCTGCAAATTCCAAATCATATGCACTATAATTCTGTTCATGAGTTTTCAATTTCCTAGACTCATAGGCAATAACTGAATTTTCTTGCAATAGAACTCCTCCTAGCCCCTCTCTGCAAGCATCTGTACATACCACAAACTCTTTATCAGGATCAACAATTTTTAATATAGGAGCTGAAATAAGTTTCTGTTTCAATTGTTCGAAACTGTTTTGACATTTCTCAGTCCACACGAACTTAACACCCTTCCTTTGTAATGAGGTTATGGGATTTGCTATAGCAGAAAATCTTTCCACAAATCTACGATAATAGCCTGCTATCCCCATAAATGATCTTACTGCTGAGACATCAGTGGGGACTGGCCATTCTTTAATGGCTTTTATCTTTTCAGGGTCAACTGCCAACCCTTTTTCAGAAATTATATGACCCAAATATTGAATTTTATCTTTATAAAATTCACATTTACTAAACTTGGCATATAGCTGATTTTCTTTCAAGGTTTGCAACACTATTCTCAGGTGTTCCTTATGTTCTTCCTCATTTTTGGAGTAAACTAAGATATCATCTATGAACACAAGAACAAATTTGTCCAAATACTTATTCAACACATTGTTCATCAGACACATAAATGTGGCAGGGGCATTCGTCAAACCAAAAGGTAGGACTACAAATTCGTAATGCCCATACCTGGTTCGAAATGTTGTTTTGCTGATGTCTTCTTCTTTAATTCTAAGCTGGTGATAACCAGTCCTTAAGTCTATCTTGGAAAAGACTGAAGCTCCTCTCACTTGATAAAAAAGATCATCAATTCTAGGAAGTGGATATCTATTTTTAATGGTCAATTTGTTCAGCTGACGATAGTCAATGCACATCCTAAAAGTTCCATCCTTCTTTTTCACAAATAAAACCGAGGCTCCCCAAGGAGACACACTTGGTCTGATATACCCTTTATCTAACAATTCCTGTAATTGCATTTTCAGTTCCATTAGTTCAGGAGGGCTCATTCGATAAGGTGCTCGGGAAACAAGTGTTGCTCCTGGTACTAGATCGATTGAAAAATCAATCTCTCTTTTGGGGGTAAGATGAGGGATTTCCTTGGGAAAAACTTCCTTAAATTCTCTAACAACTGGTATAGCATCCAGTAACTCTTCCTCAGTTTGCTGTTCTATTTCTTCAATATGCACGGCATAGACTTGGTATCCTTTCCTAGCTGTTCTTTTCAACTGTAAAGCTGATATTTGTCTTACTGAAATAGATTTTGGTTTCCCTTTTAGTGTAAAAGGTTTCCCTTCTTCATCCACACAATGCAGGGTTTTATCCCAGCAGTTCATCAAGGCTTTCTTCTTTTCCAGCCAATCCATTCCTATCAGTAAATCATATGATCCTAATGGCAATATGTTCAAATTTACTTCTGTTGTAAAGCCATTCAATTGAATTGCTATTTTGGGCAATTTATGTGTGACTTTTCTCTTAGTTCCAGTAGCCAGCTGTACCAACCATGACTGTTGAAATTTTTCAGGTTTAATTTTACATTTTTCTACAATTCCAGGACTAATGTAACTCAAAGAAGCACCTGGATCAATCAAAACAGTAACAGGGAGGTCATAAATCTTACCCTCCATTTCCACCATGGTTGCTTGATGTTCTGCTTGCCGATTTTCCAATGCTGCACTGATAGTTGGTATATTTCTGGCTATGTCATTTACTGTTGTTGCCTCTCGCTCTCTGCTGATCATGTGTATATTTCGATGGGGGCAATATCTCATCATATGAGGTTCTCCACAGCCCCAACATTTCAGAGGTTCCTTCATTCTGACTGTCCCTTCCTTTTTATTGTTCCCTTCTACTGGTTTTGAAGCCACTTGGGACTGAGCAGTTTGACTTTCTTTTGGTTTATTGAATTTTTTCCGCTGATGATATCTACCAAAATTTCTTAGATATGCTGGTTTTGGTCTTTTTCCCTTGAACTCACCCTTGTTCAGCCAGCTCTTCCCTTGTTCAGCTTTACCTTTAAACTGCTGATAGCATAATCTTGCTTTTCTAACAGCCTCATCCATCGTCTTTGGATTGTCAAATTCAATTTTCTCCTTGTAAACAGTAGGCAGACAATTTAAAAACCTTTGCACTTTTGCTTTTTCTTCCCTTATGTAAGGAACATACCTCAGTAAATTGGTAAACTTAGTGACAAACTCATCAATAGTGAGCTGTCCTAGTCTAAGTTCATGGAATTATTTTGCTTTATCATCATAATAACGTTCATTCAAATAACGACTTTTGAACTTAGTCTGAAAATCTTCCCAGGTAACTATTTTTTCATCAATGGCATGCACCATTTTTGTCTCTTCCCGCCACAGTGTGGCTTTTCCTTGCAGCTGATACACAGCTAATCTGGCCTTCAGATTGCTCTCATATTCATATACTTGGAAATACTTGATCATGTTCAACAACCAAGCTTCAGCATCCTCCTCCTTCTCCCCATCATAGGAAGGAGGTTTGATCTTTCTAAATTCTCCCTGCAATTCTCTTTTCTGTTTATGTTGCTGTCTAGCATCATCATCATCAGACTCATCCATCTTTCTCTTTCCGGAACTTTCGCCTTCCTGGCTGTCTTGTGTTGCCTTCCGATGAGCTTTTCCGTTCCTCATCGTCGATGACAACATGTCATCCTCGTCTCTCGCCCGCCCACCTCGCTATGGTACCGTGCAACACAGCTATTATTTGTATTGGGATCTGGAGTAGCAAACTCATCCCGCAGATCCACATAAATCGCTTCACCTTCAGCCATTTCAACTGTACACACTTACAACACCGATTAGCAAAGCTTATAAAATTCAGAAAAACAAAATATGTAATAAGCAGTGAGCACAAAACGACAACCCAATTTGTTGTAACTAGTGCTCCGATACCATTTGTCACACCTCCAGTTTAGGGGAATTTTTTTATTTTTTTTTTCTATTACCTAGCACACATGTATTCCACACGATTATCTGGGGATATATTTATATATCTGTTACCCACATATATATATAACTATATATATATCTCTATATAACATATATTATATATATATATATATATATATATATACATATATCTCTATATAACATATATGTCCAACATACATTTATCAACCATATACTTTTGAGTATTTATACCCCCCCAGATATATGTGAAGTACATCTCATATTAAGATATTTGACCCATATTTATATACCACATATAAATATCTATAGATATATATATATAACACCTACGTTGATAATGTTGTGTAACACCTACATAGATTCCCCTTTTAATACTATGATTAAATATAAAATACTTATGTCGAATGTGTTCATTTGACCAATGTATATATTCATATACACCACGCCCCTTTAATAATAAGTGTATTGACACCGCATATATATATATATATATATATGGCGTGGAATTATTGTTGTATACTTTGTTAAAACCTCTTTTGTAAAGGCGTACCTCCACGACTATTACATGAATAAATATTTATATATCACTAAGAGCGACTTTCTCCTTACATACTGTTGTCATACGTAAATATTTCTGGGAGCATCGTATGCCTACCCTATAGTCCCTTTGCGCCTTAAATAATAAAACCAAGTTATATATCTATGGTTGGCGTTATGAAATTGTATGGTTCAATCATGACTAGACTGATCAAATATTTCATGAATCCCATTTCATTTCCCGTCTGACTTAACACGGTGTCTTGGCGTATTACACAGGTTATCATGGCGGCTATATGCATTCGGCGGTTACCCTCCACTCAACGCTACTAGTGAGGATATACCATTACTCGTTTGTGTGCGGAACCCACGTCAGGATTCTGTGCGTAAGTACACCATGTTAGTACTGTTACGGTGCTTATGGGCTGCCTAGCCCACACTATGCTCGACAGTCGTTGGCGTGTGACCTCGGTGTGTTACGTTTCCGTAGTTTTGTTGTGGCCAGTATCTCTCCCGCGAGAGGATGTAACCCGTGCGCCGTCCTCGCTCATCGCTTCAACCGCACCGCTCGTGACCACGAGCGCATGTTCGGCGTTCGCGTGAATCGAGAGCGAAAGCAGAGCTCCCCGCCTCTCGGTCCGGACGAACTCAATATTCCCACTCCACGCGCCCAACCTTCCCCCGCACCCACGATGTCCGTTTGGTACCCTTCTCGCTACATTTTGTGTCCGCCCAACTCACCTTGGGATTTTCGCCACGCAGGGATTAGGTTACATGGGTTCATTAAATCTCGAGGTTATTCTATCCGTCGATTTACCGCCTTCTCCCTCCCATCTCATGTATGCGGCCTTCTTTTCGTTTCCTTTATATGAGTTTTGCAGATTCAAACGTTTCTATGCTTGTTTCGTACTCTCATGGCACCGGAGAGCGCCAGAGTCCGCGCCAAGAGGGTAACATCTCGTCATCTCCGTCTATCTACCGGAGACAAGAGAGCGAGCTGTCCTTCCACAGACGCAGAACCCTCTGTTCCTTGTCGTTAGCTTCCTAACCATTCGGAGGTAACCCTAATCATTTAGCTTGTGAATGTTTTGGGTCATTATGTTCTCATTTAGATTCCCCAGGTCGATGTTAACTCATTCTGGGTTACGATTTATATTTCTGTTGACTGTTCCCTTGCGTTTTAATGGCTATTCATTATCAGATTCATATGAGGAAAATGGTACCGATTATGCTATATCGGTGATCCACCTCCTTGAATGACATCTTAATGCCTGCATGGCTATTGTTTCACTTTGATACCTTACCTTGCGAGCATGGATCATGCCACGCTGGCGTGGGAGGTTTTCCACAGTACCTCAGACGTCTAACAGTCATTTGAATATACTGCATGTAGCTCTACTTCCGCAAGTAGTTATGGCGTTCACCATTGCGTTGAACTCATCACTTTGTATTTTTTTCTTTTCAACTACTGTATACACTTGTTCAGAGATGTCGCGGCCTAATTATGCCTGCTTTCCAGAGAATTAATGGATGGTTAACTCACTGTATGAATATTTATAATCACTATGATTCGCCAGTAGATAACTGAAATCCTACATGACTCGTTTGCACATCTTTTCGCCAAACTCTCACTCTACACGCGATAACAGAATGAGATACTAATATGATATTCAGAACTTATCTTAATTCTCTGGTTTCAAACAAGATGTGGAATCGTGCGGCGTTTATGCTGCCATGATGACATTCTACCCTCGTCGCCCTGAGATTTTATCTTTTTCCTCTGTTACTTTCGTTTACCTGTGATTAGGATTTAGTTTATTTCTTTTGTGGTAGGGTTTGTGAAAGTCATTACCGTCGTAGCTATTAGTTTAGCCTATACCCAAGACCTTTACTTTAACGCCACGCAGAATTGATAGGGTGACTGTATATTAGTTTTATTGGCGGCGAGGACTTATATATATATACATTCCACTGACATTCTGGATTCGTATTGACGTCTTCTGTCGAGCATATAGGGTTTATTTATATATGACTCGCATGCATAACTTATTTTGCCGCATATAATTCATATATATATGCCTTACATTTATAATTTCTTTTTGGACCGATATGTTTGGCATAACATGCATAGTTCCTGTATTTAAATATTAAAAGGACCTCTTGGCAATTGTGCTCAATACTTGATGGTGTCGGATATTGGAATAAATGCAAGTACCAATATTAAATGGTTCATGTAATAATGTACAATAGCATAGATTAAATTCATTTTCATAGTATTTACTTCAATGTTTTTTTTTCCTAACAAGCAATATACCTATATCATAAAGTTTCTATGCATGCGATCATACTCCTATAAGGTAAAGTTACTACTATGTTAGCACAGTTTCGAGTACCCTAATCGAATGTCATTACATTTTTCCCTTTTTAGTTTTGAATACCATATAAATTTCAGTTCTGTTACACTATTTTCCTAGCATACCTATGAGCACATATTGTGACATGGGTATTTATATATATAAATTCAATAATCATTATGTCGTATAACTTGATTATAACTTTAGTCTTTGACTATGATGCTTAAATCAGGAATTTGAGATGGATTTCAAAACATAATGTGCTCTATAATTGCTATACATGATATATTCCTTCTGTAGAATAGAATTTCTTTTAAAGCTAGACAATGTTGACATGTCAATTCCGACATCTTTGATTTCCTTCTATGATGTCTCTAGATCAACTAATATAGTTTTCCACTTACCTATGAGCATAAAATTTCACAGTTATACACATATATGGTGTAGGTAATATTCACTTTTCTGGCATAAGTTCAAGTGTCAAAATTCATTGTATTTACTTTCAGCAGTTGATATTTATACCATGTAACTCTAGTACTACTATATTGTTTCTCTAGCAGACTCATAAGCATATAATATCACTCTTGTGTCTACAGGGAACAAAACAATAATTACTCATCTGTAGAGGCTAAGTAACTTCAGATTTAAACCAACCTTGGTTTAGAGATTCTGGAGTTTCTACTCTATGAACTTTCTGGTCTACAACTAAACAAAATCTGGAAGGTGAATGCCTAAGGATAGATTCTGTTAAATGTAGTACCAAAATTTCTCATTGTCATAAAATATAATTTTATATGTAGCCAATTCATACTGTAATAAGACATAGTAACAAGAATTTCAGAACATACCACAAAGTCTGCAAAATGACCAACCTCCCAACCTTAGAGTCCTCTTTGTCTCCCAGGACTCACACCCGAGCAGAGATCACCTCCTAGAATAGATCAACCTCTGATCTGTCTAGTAGCAGCTTATTTAAGCTCATAATTCCCCAAAGCATGTTTCTAATTCTGCGTCCAGAATAGCAGGATGCTTTCTTTCCTGTTTAGCCTAGGCTTCCCATCTTGGGATTCTTTAAAGCCGCTTTAAGCTTTTCCTCAGCTTTTCCAGCTTTTTCTCACCTCTTCCCAACTACTCCTCTTCATTGGGGAAATTTAGATTCCTCCTCAAATCTAAATAAATTTCTTTCAAGGATTTTTGAAAGATTTTTGGGGATTTGTTGTCTTATCCATCCTCATGGATTTGGCAAGTGATCTCTAATTCTCATCTTGGTCAAAATGCACAATCATTTTATTTATTTCCTCAAATAAAATATGCAAATACATTCACACCATACTTATCCCTTGGGGTCCACCCCTTTAGGATTAAAGTTCAAATGTCTAACTTTAAAAATTCAACACAATAAATTATGGTGTTACGGTCAAATCCCTACCCCAGGGTGAGTCTCTTGCCCCACAAACAAGACGGTCTCATATATACTAATGGTTAATCTAACTAGTGTGTGAAATGACCTTTTTAATTACTTTGGTCAATTTTGTTTTAAATTCTACCTGTACTTTTAAAAATCATACTTTTGCATACAAGTGTACTTTAAACAACAAGAAATTACAATCTCACTACCAATTTTATTTTCAATTTTTTTGCTAAAAATCATTTAGCTTATTAGTTAGACTACACCAAAAAAACTTATTTTATCACATACTTCGGTCAATTTTGTTTTAAATTCGGCATATATTTTTTAAAATCATACTTTTGCATACAAGGGTACTTTAAACAACAAGCAATTACAATCTCACTACAAATTTTATTTTCAATTTTTTTCCTAAAAATCATTTAGCTTATTAGTTAGACTACACCAAAAAAAAAATTATTTTATCACATATCTCAGGTAAATTAAAAAATTTTATAAAATTAATTGCATCTAGATGCATAATATTCCATTATGTAATGTAAACATTTTGATTCACACAAATTAGAAATATAAAGTTAAAATAAATAAATTAATAATTATAATTATAATTATCAATTAAATTTTTTTAATTTTATATATAAGAAAATTCAAAAACCAATAAATTATTTTATAACTAATAAATCATTTTATATTTGTAAATTAATTTATAGTAATAAATTTAATCAAAATTATAAATTAATCAAATTTTTTTGTATATAAATAAATTTTCAAATATTATATTTTTCTTTTTAAGTTTATCTATAATAAAAAAACCAATTTTAATCCATTTATATTTCTAAATTAATTTAGATAATCTATTTATATTTCTAAATTAATTTAGGTTAAGAAAATTTGATTAAAATGATAAATTAATAAAAATTATTATTTTTATTTTAAACAAGAGAAAATTACTATAAGAATATTTCATACTTCTTTTTATGTCTTCCAGATATTAATTAAATTAAGGTGTATAATAAAAAAAAAAATTAATTTTAATTTTTTTTTTGTAAGTTTGGTAGTACCTTTCAATTTTTTACCTTTTTCACTTTTTTTTTTTTAAACTCTATTTTCATAACATGTCAAGATACATCACCCCAATCGGGGAAGGGAATTGAACCTATGATGAGTGCTATAATAGGCCGCCTCATCACCGTTTAACCAAGACCCCAAAGACAAATATTTTTTTAATTTCATAATATAATAATTGATAAATTTGAATATTCAATTATCATTTATATATTATTTATTTATTTTTAAAAGTATACAAAATATATTTAAAACCATTAAAATATATCAATTATGATATATTTTAAATAAATTTTCATAATAATATTTATAGTTATGAAATTAATTTAAAATTTTTTATTATTTCAATTTAATTTATTTATAAGGTATAGATTTTAACATTTTATTTACAAAACAATTTTATTTATTGTTATAACAATAATTAGGATTGGTTTCTCATCTCATTTAACCTAACAGGTATAAAACAGTAACTTTACATATTCAATATAATTATTTACTTAAAAGAAATTAAAAAATTACTATAAATATAGACAAATATTTACATATTAATAATATTCTTTTTATCTAATTAAAATAACTTCTTCTTCTGATAATGTGATAAACAAAGTTACACTTCCAACTTAATATGTACGTTAATGATATGTCCCTTAATGAAAGGCTAGAAGTAAAAAGTAAAGAAGGGCCACAAGACTGGCTGAAGTCCCTCCCAACAAACGAAGGAGAAAGAGACTATATCAGTCTATTCAGTTATTAATGCTACAAGAAAAGACTGTCGGTGTCCCTTCATTCCGTGATGGTATAAGATTTGAATTTGGATGCAGAATAGCGAACTAGATGAAATTGAATAACGATTAATCGCAATATTTTAGTAACTTTAATGAATGGTATAAGATTTGAATTTTGACGCAGAATAGTGAACTAGATGAAATTGAATGGCTATTAATTGCAATATTTTAGTAACTTTCAGTAGCTCGCCTTTCAAGCGGAGAATAGTTAGAAACGTACACAGATTTAACCAGGAGAAGAACAATTTTTCTGGCGACACCTATTTAAGTTGTTCAAGGATACCCAAATTATATATATATATATATATATATATATATATATATATATA
This sequence comes from Pinus albicaulis, assembly GCA_034641835.2. NCBI lineage: Eukaryota > Viridiplantae > Streptophyta > Pinopsida > Pinales > Pinaceae > Pinus > Pinus albicaulis. Next base: position 232,393,276 of record CM076580.1, read on the forward strand.
TATATATATAATTTTTTAATAATTTTAATTTATTTATTCTTTAAAATTTTGAATTTTGTCAAAGTGTCTTTACTAATGGTAGAAGATATATTCTTATTACAGTTGTTTTATCATTTTTTTAACTTTTGAAAACGAACAACTCCTATCATTTCTTTAAAATTCTGAAAACCAACCACTTTAACCTTGGAAGTTTTTAAATATTGTAATTCAACTAAACAAAAATAGATTATAAGAATGAAACATTTGAGAATATTAACCACATATAGAAATTTGAACCATATAAACTATTTAATCAATAATATAAAAATTTATACAGAAATTTGAGCTATGTAAACTATTTATTCAATCATATCAAGTGTATATGTTCAAAAGTATCAAGCATATGTTTATTTCTTACCCATTCATTGTCCACATACTTTATTCAAAGATTAATAATAAAATTAATAGTGGTCAACTAATTCATATATGTTCAAAAGTATCCAACCTATTTTCATTTCTTATCCATTCATTTGTCCACATACTTTATTCCAAGATTAATAATAAAATTAATAGTGTTCAACTAATCCATATAATAAAATTAATAGTAGTCAACTAATTCATCGACTGCTATAGTCTGAGCTAATGTTTCTCATAATTGTGAGGAAGTAAAACCGGCTTGATCTATAGATAAGGTTAACTGGGCAGAATAACACAGCATATTGAAATGTTCGGTAAAATGATTTCAAAAAATTTGTTCTATAATCAACACCTATTTGTCTCACATCAGGAAATGATTTTAGATGAAATTTCATATGATTGTTTCCAAATACCCAATAAACCGTCCGTGGGTACATCTCCTGCAATATCCTGGTATACAATGTAATTACCAGAAACTGTGAGTTGCTTGTCCACCTTGGTATAGATTGTAATTATTAAAGATACGATTATATATATATATATATATATATATATATATATATATATATATATATATATTTAAGATCGCATATAATGGATAAACTCTGTAAAATCGTATATAATGGATAAATTCTAAAGCCAAATCTTAGAAGCCAAATCTAATTTATAGATTCTTTTAAATCATCAAATTCTTTGGAATGTTCAAATTTCCCTTGCTCTAGCCCTTGTTCTGGGATACATCACATGAGATAATGCCATCACTGGAAAAAGTGCAAAATTCATATATCACACTAACTCAGTGTGAGCAAAAGTATGGAAAAGAAAATAAAATAAAATAAAAAGAGTGAAATTTTTTTTTAGTTACTTCCCCATCAACAATCCTGGTAACACTAATTAATTCTATCATGGTTTATTCGGTGTGTGAGTGCACAGGATCCATGTAATTCAAAACTGATATTGCATAAATTACTCATCGTAAAAATAAAATTTTAAATATATAAATATAATGTATCTTTAAAAAAAGTTTATTCAAAATATTAAATTCTATCATAAAACTTTGTAAATGCTCAAAGTTCTAAACAAAAATACCAATCAATTCAATATTCTAAGAAAATCTAACACCTACGTTAGATAGAAAACGAAAAATTTTCTTACAATAATTGCTAATTCCTCACTCTATCACATACTTCTTTACGGAAATCCTTCCAGGCATCAAGACATCCCTCGGATGTAAAGTTATCATCTTCTTTCGTTAGCTTTAGGTCCTGCAGTTTAAAAAAAACGAGTTATAGGGCATAATAGAAGAAGCAGATTATATAGCTCCTATATTGCAAATTTTCTTTACATGCCGCACAACACTAGACTGGAAATTAATTTCTTGAAAGATGCAAGTGTATTTATCCTATGTCAAAAAAAAAAATATACAAAATGGAATCTATTATCATGTTAAGAAGGTTTCAGGACATCCTCGGAATTAATTTCTTGAAAGATGCAAATGCATTTATCATATGTCATTAAAAAAAAAAAATACAAAATAATCTATTATTATATTAAAAAGGATTCAGGAAATCCTCAGTTTTACATGTTATACCTGAGACCATTGATAGATTAGAAGAATCCTTAGTGAGGTCTGCAGCTTTTGTCTGTAAATTGTGAGTGGCCGGTGTGAAGGAGAAGGCCATCAGTAACACCATAGTAATTCCATAATATCACAAGAATCTGCATCCTCAGCATCATTATTAAAACTAACTATAATAATAATAAAAATATATATTTGGTGAGGGACCTGTAACCATGCACATATCAAATATTCGGGCACAACATCGTTTTCGTAAGTCACGAAAGTGCTTTCTAGAGATAATTCAGGTCGTGGACTCCACATGAGGGCCATTTGTCTTATCGCTCAAACAAAATAACCATGCAAACCAGGACGATGCCAGTGAAGTTGTAGCATGCCAACATACGATGTGGCAGATATCCAAATTCGAGGGAGAGTATTGTGAGATGGTTGACCGTCTCACTTGATGGTTTTTATTTACGGGTTTGTGGATAGGTTGCTAAGCCTGTGGTTATTTTGTGTTATTGTTTAGTCTAGTGTCACAGTTGAATAGCTAGGAACATAAACTGTTTTCTTTTAATTAGTTAATAATGATTTTTCTTTTAAACAAAAATACACAGGGTAGGATAAGTTCGGTTGACAGGGTAACTGAAAAACTGAAAAACGGTTTTGTACCTACTGCTTTAAAAATGAACAGAAATGTCAGATAGGGGTTCGGTGTGGTTTACAAAGGGAAGAGGAAATTGAAGAACGAGAGACTCTGCTACCAGAACTGTAATTTGTCAGAAGTGCTATATATTAATATGCATTTCAACACAGAAACAATTATTTTTCCTGTTAAATAATTTGTAGTCACAGAAGGTGTTTTATTATGAATGAATTGAATTTCTACTTTGAGATTAGTTTGGAAAGTGCTGTGTGTGAGGAAAACAAAATAGCTGTGTCTTTTATAATAAGCATTAACAGGACACAGGAGCGAAAGTGACACAGGCGCAGTCACGAGGAACAACCAATAATTCTGTTCATCAAGACAAACGGAGGAAGGAGCAACCTACTGCGAGATAGGTAAGATTTACACATACGAATACTGAAGCATTTGAATTCAAGAACCATTACATAATTCATTCTGCATACCAATGATCTCCAAATTTGAGTTCAACAGACTCAAGTATACTCAATAGCATAGTAAAAAATATTACAACATTTAAAAGGGTTTGAAACCCTAAAACATACCTACCTTAAAATCTACGTAACACGCTATATAAAAAGGCGCAGGGTTTGAAACTTTATATTGCCAGACGCAAACAAACACAGCTGCATTTGTGCGTTTCCAAACCGACTCGAAGAACACACCAAACAAACGTGCACCAACAAGCTGGTTGGTCACTACACAGAAAATCGAAGGAAGAAACATCACTCAGAGAAAGCTTAACCACAAGGTTCGAAATATTAGGCCCTACCGGAGGGTTTGTAACGACGGGTGAACAACCCAAGGTTTCGCCAAGAGAAACCTGTAGAAAGGAACGGCCAATGCACTTGAGTCAGAGCTTGGTCCGGAAACGAGCGTTCACTTGAACCTACAGGAAAACGAAAAGGAGAAGTCCGAGCAGAGTCTTACCGGGTTTTTGAGTTGGAGAGGAGCCGAAACGACAGGGCTTTCCGTTGGAACAGTCATACCTGGCACACGAAGGAGCCGAGGGGTTAGGACTGAGAAAACCAGTGGTGAAATTGAAACCGGAAAGAATGAGTTACCTGTTACTCGTTCAGAAGTAGGAGGAACCCTCGACATCGGCACCCCGTCGCACCTGCAAATGAGTCCAATAACAAAATAATACACCAACAGCATCGAATGGGGGAAGAAAGTTAGCCATTTGCAAACCAACCGGAAATCGACAGAGATTTAGAAGTTAATAACAGAAACTTACCAGGAAGCAACCACAACAAACCGACAAGCAAGCGCCATTACAGAACTTGAGAAAGGCACAGTAACCCACAGGGGTTACCAACAGGGAAAGAGACGCGCAGACTGTGAGCGTGTTCACAAGAAATCAGAGACCACCAGAGGTCGAGGAAACCCTCTCCTCTCGAACCCTCGCACAATAAAACAACCAAAAGAAAACCATTGTTCGCATTGAAAGAGCAGTGGCACAAAGCTCGGCGCATAGTAAATGCGTCCGGGACGTGATCGTTGGCACAATAAACGCAGCATTAATTCGACACATGAACCTATAAACCAGCATACAGTCCAAGTTTAACAGGGTGGATGACGTGGAAAGCGGTGTCACATTATCCATTGCAGAAACCATAGTCCGGAGAAGTTTATAAGGTCAACGAAATCACAGATTTCATATCAAGAATTTTGGCATTGTTTATTGCACATTATTAACATTGCCACGTAGTTGAACAGAACATCCCATCCGAAGGTTGAGGCCTTCGTCATTTTGGTATCAGAGGAGGTTTGTACAGAACAGGAAAATGGAGGTTGGCGGAAGAGGAAGAGGTAGAGGGAGAGCAGTCCGAAGAGTGGCAGAAGAGGGGCTGCGAGAGGAGATACGGATCTTGAATCAAAGATTGGCAGCAGTGGAAGCTGGGGGAAGAAGAAACCCAGCAGATGATAGTGATGAAGATGCGGCAGAACCTGAAGACGAGTTCGAAGGGGTGACACCTAAGCTCAGGTTGTTGAAGTCCGTTTTGTTGTCCAGTCATAAGCCTAAGCACGAGCTTTCCACTTATGACGGAAGTTTGTCAGCAGAGGTGTTATTAGATTGGCTGAGTGAAGTCAATAAATACTTTGAGTTTGAAGAAACTAGTGAAGATAAGCAAGTGAAATTCGCTGCCACCAAGCTGAAAGGACATGCGTCCTTATGGTGGGACAGCGTTCAGGCGGAAAGGAAAAGGCTACATAAATAGCCTATAAGGAAGTGGGCCCGAATGGAGGCAAAACTGAAAGAGAAGTTTCTGCCCAAGGACTATCAGATCATGCTATACAGGAAGGTACAGAATTTAAGACAACGAGGAATGACAGTCAAGGAATATACTAAGGAATTCTATAAGTTAAATTTGAGGGCAGGGTACATGGAGGATACCCCGGAGAAAACAGCTAGGTTCGTGAATAGACTGAGAGGGGAAGTATTGGACGAAATTGGCATCCTCTCACCCAGAACCTTGGATGAAGCGTATCAGTTCGCTTTGAAGGCAGAGGAAAAAATCAACAGGAAGCAAAATTCCAGAAGAGGAGGTGGATCTGGCCGAGGAAAGGGGAAGGCCTTTGGCAGAGGCAGAGGTACATGTTCAACTGAAGAGAGCAGCAGTTCTAAATCTACAGGAACAACAGAAAAGGACAATAGCACTAGAGGAGGATGACCAGCCCAGCGGGGAAGAGGAAGTGGTCGGGGCAGAGGAGCTGTCCAGTGCTATCGGTGCCAAAAGTGGGGGCACAAATCATATGAATGTCCTGAAGGTGAACCAGCAGGTGGGAGAGGAACATACGTTGCTCAATCAGAAGAAGCAGAGACACAACCACCGGAAGTGGAGAATGCACCAGAAACTGGTGAGGCCTTAGTGCTGAATAAAGTGCTGCTAAAACCAGCAAAGGAGGTGGTTGACCCGGATCAACGAAAAACTTTGTTCCGGACAGTTTGCAAATCACAGGGAAAGTGTTGCAAGCTGATTATTGACAGCGGGAGTACTGACAATTTGGTGGCTACGGAAATGGTAGAGAAATTGGGATTAAAGAAACAGAAACATCCCACTCCATATAAAGTGTCGTGGTTACAGAAGGGGCATCAACTGTTAGTTGATGAACAGTGTGAAGTGGAGTTCCAGATAGGCAGATATAAAGACAAGATTGTCTGCGATGTCATGCCAATGGATGTCTGTCACATACTGCTAGGGAGGCCCTGGCAGTTTGACAGGAAGGTGGTGCATGACGGAAGAACGAACTGTTACAAGTTTGTTAAAGATGGAGTCAGACACACACTTGTACCCATCAAAGAGGAAGATACAGCAGAAGCTAGTGGGGTAAAAGCACTGCTGATGTGGGGAAAAGAATTTCTGAAAGAAGTTGATCAGAATGATGTGAATTTTGCTGTTGTGCAGAGACCAAGGACAGTGGTACTGCACACCAAAATCTCAGATTTGCCCGAGGAGATCCAGGAAGTGTTGCAGGAATTCGGAGACATCATAGTGGATGATCTTCCGGATGAACTGCCCCCTAAGAGAGGTATCAGTCACTGTATCGACTTTATACCAGGAGCTAGTTTACCGAATAAGGCAGCCTATCACATGAGTCCCAAGGACCACGAGGAAATTAGAAAACAGGTACAGGAATTACTAGATAAAGGGCTGATTAGAGAAAGCATGAGCCCCTGTGCAGTCCCAACAGTTTTAGCTCCAAAGAAGGGAGGCGAATGGCGGATGTGTACAGACTCAAGGGCCATAAATAAAATTACCATTCGGTATAGGTTTCCATTACCCAGAATGGATGATATGATGGACTGTTTGAGCGGGGCAGCTTATTTTTCAAAAATTGATTTGAAGAGTGGATACCACCAGATTCGAATTCGGGAGGGAGACGAGTGGAAAACAACTTTCAAGACAAATGAAGGGCTGTACGAATGGATGGTAATGCCATTTGGGCTAAGTAATGCCCCCAGTACTTTTATGCGCCTAATGAATGAAGTGCTGAAGGAATTCATTGGGAAGTTTGTAATTGTTTATTTAGATGATATACTGATTTTCAGCAAAACCAGAGAAGAACATTTCAGACATGTTCGAAGTGTGATGAGGAAGTTGCAGCAAAACAAGCTGCTGATTAATCTGAAGAAATGTACTTTCTTTCAGCAGGAGTTGATATATTTGGGGTTCGTAATAGCAGAAAATGCGCTGAAGATGGACCCAGAAAAGATAGCAGCTATAGTTAACTGGCCATCCCCGAAGAGTTTATTTGAAGTCCGAAGTTTTCACGGACTAGCAAGTTTTTATAGGAAATTTATCAAGAATTTCAGTGGGATTTGCGCACCCATGTTGGATACGATTAAAAAAGTAAACCAACCTTTTCGCTGGACAGAAGCAGCAGAGAAGAGCTTTCAGACTTTAAAAGGAAAGATCACTAAAAGGCCAATATTAAGGCTGCCTGACTTCAACAATCTTTTTCAAGTTCGTTGCGATGCCAGTGGTACAGCCATCGGGGCAGTACTTAGTCAGGAGGATAGACCAGTTGCATATTTCAGCGAAAAACTGAATGAAAGCAGACAGAAGTACTCGACTTATGACAAGGAATTCTACGCGGTTGTCCAAGCATTGAAGCATTGGAGGCATTACCTCTTGGGTAATGAGTTCGTTCTGTTTTCAGACAATTCCGCGTTACAGTACATCATGCAACAGCATAAACTGAACCAGAAACATGCAGAATGGGTTGAGTATCTGCAGAGTTTTACTTTTGTGTTGAAACACATCAGTGGGCAAGCCAACAAGGTGGCTGATGCTTTGAGTAGGAGGAGTTTGCTGTTACAGGAAAGTACAATGCAAGTGTTAGGCTTTGAACACCTGAGGGATCTGTATGACAGATGCCGATTTTAGGGAGGCCTATGAGGCATGCCAGAACCCTATGTTAAGAAATAGTAGTCCCTGGTTGGACTATAATTTACAGGAGGGATTATTGTTCAAAGGAGGACAGTTGTGCATTCCCGACTGTTCAATGCGGGAGAACATTATTCGGGAGAAGCATAGTGGAGGTCTAGCCGGACATTTCGGCATAGACAAAACTGTTTCACAGGTTGAACACTTTTATTTTTGGCCAAGGTTGCGACGAGATGTACAGAGATATGTGAGCAAGTGTAAAACGTGCCAATTAGCGAAGGGTCACAGTCAAAATGCAGGGCTTTATATGCCACTACCCATTCCAAGCAGACCATGGGATTCAGTTAGCCTGGACTTTGTCTTGGGTTTACCCAAGACACAGAGAGGTTTCGATTCAGTAATGGTGGTAGTGGATCGTTTTTCGAAGATGGCACATTTCATACCTTGCAGGAAGACCAGTGACGCTACTCACATAGCGCACTTGTTTTTCACGGAGATCGTCAGACTACATGGTTTACCCAGGTCCATCGTTTCCGACAGGGATGTGAAATTCACCGGGCATTTTTGGCGAACCCTGTGGAAAAATTTAGATACTCAGTTACAGTTCAGCTCTGCTTACCACCCTCAGACTGATGGGCAGACTGAAGTGGTGAACAGAAGTCTGGGAAATCTGCTACGAAGTCTAATAGGAGAAAATTCACGGATGTGGGACCGTGTGCTTGCTCAGGCAGAGTTCGCATACAACGATTCGCCGAATCGCAGCACAGGTTACAGTCCTTTCCAAATCTTGTATGGCATGCATCCCCGCGGAGTGCATGAACTGCGAGACTTGGGAAAACTTGAAAAACGAAGTGCAGATGGGGAAGACTTTGCCCAGGCAATGAGCGACTTACAGGAGCAAGTGAAATTGAAGTTGCAGGAAAGCAGTCAGAAATACAAGCAGAGGGCAGATTCGAAAAGGCGGGAAGTCCAGTTTAATGTGGGGGACGAAGTCCTTGCACACTTGCGTAAAGAACGGTTTCCGAAACGGGAATATAACAAGTTGAAATTCAAGAAAATCGGCCCTTGCAAGATTATTCGCAAGTTTTCTGCAAACGCATATGAGTTGCAGTTACCGCCAGGGATAGGGATTTCACCAATCTTTAACGTGGCAGATCTATTCCCTTATGTTGCTGATACTGAAGATAACACAACAGGAAAGCCAACGCGGGACACCAGGTTTGAGGAGGATTCTTGGATGAGACATATGCCTATGGCACAGCCCCCTGAGATCGAGCATATTCTCGACACACAGGTAGTTAGACGCACGCGCAGGAAGGAATATCTGCAATACTTAGTCAAGTGGAAGAACCGTCCAATTGAGGACAGTTCATGGCTCGACGCGACGCAGATACAAAAGGCGGGTTACACAGTCGATGATCTCATGGAGCAGAGCCATGACTTTTTGCCACCCTGGGAGCCTGATGCAGGAGCATCCAGCTCCGAGGAGACAGGAGATGGTTGACCGTCTCATTTGATGGTTTTTATTTACGGGTTTGTGGACAGGTTGCTAAGCCTGTGGTTATTTTGTGTTATTGTTTAGTTTAGTGTAACAGTTGAATAGCTAGGAACATAAAACTGTTTTATTTTAATTAGTTAATAATGATTTTTCTTTTAAACAAAATACACAGGGTAGGACAAGTTTCGGTTGACAGGGTAACTGAAAAACTGAAAAACGGTTTTGTACCTACTGCTTTAAAAATGAACAGAAATGTCAGATAGGGGTTCGGAGTGGTTTACGAAGAAGAAGAGAAAATTGAAGAACAAAAGACTCTGCTACCAGAACTGTAATTTGTCAGAAGTGCTATATATTAATATGCATTTCAACTCAGAAACAATTTATTTTCCTGTTAGATAATTTGTAGTCACAGAAAGTGTTTTATTACGAATGAATTGAATTTCTACTTTGAAATTAGTTTGGAAAGTGCTGTGTGTGAGGAAAACAAAATAGCTGTGTCTTTCATAATAAGCATTAACATGACACAAGAGAGAAAGTGACACAGGCGCAGTCACGAGAAGCAACCAATAATTCTGTTCGACCAGACAAACGAAAGAAGGAGCAACCTACTGTGAAATAGGTAAGATTTACACATACAAATACTGAAGCATTTGAATTCAAGAACCATTACATAATTCATTTTATATACCAGTCGACTTCCAAATTTGAGTTCAACAGAATTCCGTTACAGTCCAATAGCATAGTAAAATATTACAGATTAAAAAAGGGTTTGAAACCCTAAAATACAGCTTCAGTCATAAACGACAGAACACGTCATATAACCCTAGGCAGGGTTTGAACCGGAAATTGCCATAGACGCAAACAAACACACAGACGAGCGTTTCCAAACCGACGGAAGAACACACCCAGCAAACGTGCACCAACAACGGTTGGTCACGACACAGAAAATCCAAGAAAGAAACACGACCAGAGAACAGTTAACCACAAGGTTCGGAAGATTAGGCCCTACCGGAGGGTTTGTATCGCCGGGTGAACAACCCAAGGTTTCGCCAAGAGAAACCTGTAGAAAGGAACGGCCAATGCACTTGAGTCAGAGCTTGGTCCGGAAACGAGCGTTCACTTGAACCTACAGGAAAACGAAAAGGAGAAGTCCGAGCAGAGTCTTACCGGGGTTTTGAGTTGGAGAGGAGCCGAAACGACAGGGCTTTCCGTTGGAGCAGTCATACCTGGCACACGAAGGAGCCGAGGGGTTAGGACTGAGAAAACCAGTGGTGAAATTGAAACCGGAAAGAATGAAATTTCTAACATGGTTACTCGTTTCGTACATAAATATTTCCTCGATATCTTTCCGCACCCCGTCGCACCCTAAAATGAGTCCAAAGAACAAAACACATAATCACCAAAAACATCGAATGGGGGAAGAAATTTAGCCATTTGCAAACCAACCGAAAATCGACAGGCATTAGAAGAATAAATCGGAAACTTACCAGAAGCAAGCAACTACAACAAACCGACAAGAAAGCCATTACGTAATCCTTGAGAAAGGCACAGAATCACAGGTTACCAACAGGAAAAGACGCAAGCAGACCGTGAGCTGTGCTCACAAGAAATCGGGAACCATCGAGGGCGTGAGGGAAACCTCTCCTAGCCCTCACACGATAAAACAAACTAAAAGAAAAACCATTGTTCAGATTGAAGAAGTAAGCAGCACAAAGCTCGGGCGATAGTAAATGTCCGGTAGACGGATCGCTGGCAATAACAAACGGCGATTAATTCGACACACATGAACCTATAAACCAAAGACAGTTACCCAAGTTTAACACGGATGACGTGTGGAAAGCTTGTCACATTATCCATTGGGTGTGTAAACCATAGTCCCAGGAAGTTTATAAGGTCAAGGAAATCACAGATATCATATCAAGAATTTTGGCATTGTTACCCACATTATTAACCTTGCCATGGTTGAACAGCACATTTATGAAGAGGCTGAGGCCTTTCACAAGCTACTTCTCGTATGGTGTTACCTTAGACTCTGGTTTATATGCTAGTTGCCCTTCGCCATTTGCTTAATCTACTGAACTAACATAGGAATTTACTACTTCTCTTGCCTTTGCTTTTGGTGCTTCAATCCATGTGACTGTTTCTCAACATGGACGATCTGCATATGGTGAGTAGTATGCTTACTTGAATGTATCTATTACTATCTGCTTGCCATCCAAAACCAACAAGAATCTTAAGAAATCCAGAAACTTGAGAAATCATGTTTGACCCTGACCCCAAATCAACTAATCATGTTTAAAATTAAACACCATCGACACAACCATTGAACCCAACCACCTCAACAACGCTAGAGTCATGAACCCAACCACCTCAACAACGCTCGAGTTAAAGACTAACTAACATATATCTAAAAAAGACCATATAAAAGTTGGACTCTATGACTCCCTTGTATACTCTGGATTTTCCTTTCTGGGGTACTTGGGAATGAGACATGATCCGACAGGCTTTGGTATAGCATGCGAAGCCTTAAGCACTAGCTCTCCCAGGAAATAGAAACTTATTCTTTCAACCTTTACCTTATTGGACTGCCTCTTTTTATCACTTTCGCACACTGATCAGATTTCGAGAAGGAAATTCACTCTCTTTATTTTTTATCTTCTCTCTTTCAATATTTGTTTCTATTACTGGGTTTGTCATTAGTTTCACTTAGTTTCAAAGTGAGTTCATTATTTTTATATCTCTTTTCTCTTTTGTATTGATTTTTGTTGTTTTTATTATTCCTACAAATACTGGGTGTTTTGAATCATCTTCATACTGAGACTTCTATGGCTCTAGGTTTTAGAAAAGCAGCGAATTTTCAATTGTCGACCCATCAAGTTAACCTTTGATGCTTCTTAAAAGTCAACATCTTCTTAAGTATGAAAAAAGTATTGTTGCATGGATGTCATCAACCTTTTTGCATGGGTGGTAGGCTTATCTAAAAAATTATAGGATGGCAGGCTTCTCTAAGAAATTATCGGTTGACAACACCATAACTACTCAACCTTGCTCAAAAACAAAAAGACGGAGTTTTGTAACTTTTCCAGGATATTACCCAACTCTATAGATTACGTCTGAGCTCATTAACTCATTATTGAATAGCTTATATTTCATTGAAATGTTAAAATTTTAAAAGTGGCAAGCTTGTTAATAAAAGAATAGGAAATCGTATACATCTTCCGCGAGAGGCCTTCCAACTGATACATCTGCCAATAGATCGTCCCCCTCATTCCCAGCGTACCGGTAAAATACCATTATCCACTATGGTTGTGCAACCGGCCCAAGGGGAGGGACGTCGCTGGAAAGTAATAATAGAAGCAAGGATGGAATATTAGATGGGGGAAGGGAATAATAAGGAAGGTACCAGATAAGCCTAACCCACAATATTCTTACTTACTCTTACTTACGTTGATTCCAAATTTGTTGAGGAGCAGAGAATGATTAGTTGCCACACAGCCCAGATTGATTCAATTGATGGTCGGTTGAGTGCGAACTCTCGACATGAGGGAGAGGTACTTTAAGTGACTCGCCAGTTATGGGGGAGGAACCAGTCAACAATCAACGATTCGGCAACACAGGCCTAATCAGTCATCTTACGTATTGAATCTCGTTCACTCGGATCAAGGATTCAGATACGAGATCAGACCCTACGGATTGGCTATCCATATAGCATGAGCCACTAATCATGACATCCAAAGGAAATGAAATGGCAGATCTGAGAACTTAAAATTTTAAAAGTGGCAAGCTTGTTAATAAAAGAATAGGAAAGCATTAGCATTGTAATAAATACAAAAACATGGGATTGACTCATTAACCAATATTAACGATTAAAATTACCTTGCAACTACGCTCACTGATTATGCATGTCCGTTTTGCAGCTGATTATGCATTTCCTTTTTGCTGAATGCAAGATACGTATTTTTTGCTAAATGCAAGATGAGTTCCTGTGGTAGTCAGAAATTTAGGTGTTTATAAAGACTTCATAGGTTGTTTTAGAGATAGCGGTCATCTCTCCTTTAGGTGTTTCTAAAGACTTCGTAAGCCTGCTTTATGGGTCCCTTTTCTTCCGATTCCATTTCGATATCGAAACCTAGATGCATTGCCATTAGTTTAAGTAGCACAAACAACAAAGGCATAGACAACAAAATTAAGGGCATGTGTAGATTTGGTACCATTTTTTCTAGTTGATGAATCATAACCAACATATAGGGCCTCCTAGGATACAAAATGAAAGGCTTTTTGAAAGTATACAAAGCAAGAGTTAATTCATAGGATAGGGAGAAGAAGTGTTAAGCCGGCTCTACCACCCAGGCTTTATAACTAGTGACACTTAAATTGGCTATTCAAATGTCTTTAGCAGTGTGTCATCAACCGAGTATGGATTGATATATAGGGTAGGAAGGTACACTAGGAATGTTAAAAAAATTTAAAGACACATGGGAAAAATTCTTTTCCCTCAACAAATGGAGTTCACACAAAGTTGCAAAAATTACTTTAATCAACAGAACACATTTACATAAGTTTACACTTAATCCATACCATACAATTGTGGAAATAAATTAAAATGAACCTTTATTTCAATACATAGAGGCAGAGATCAAAATCGAAACTATGGAGAGGAGAAAATATAATCAACTAATTTTACTCCTTCACAAGTAAAACAAGACTTCTTACTTGGATTTTCTCCTCTCCATAGTTGCGATTTTGATATTCGCCACTCTGTATCGAAATAAAGATTCATTTGAATTTATTTCCACAACTGTATGGTATTGATTAAATGAGTTCCGAAACTCTGTGTAAACTTTTGTAAATGTGTTCTGTTGATTAAAATAATTTCCGTAACTTTGTGTGAACTCCGTTTGTTGAGGGAAAAGCATTTTTACCCTGTCTTTAATTTTTTTTAACATGCCTAGCGTACCTTCCTACCCTATATATCAATCCATACTCGGTTGATGACACAGTGCTAGAGACATTTCAATAGCCAATTTAAGCGTCACTAGTTATAGAGCCTGGGTGGTCTAGCCGACTTAATGCTTCTTCTCCCTATCCTATAATTTCACTGTTGCTTTGTATAGTTTCAAAAAGCCTTTCATTTTGTATCCTAGGAGGCCCTATATGTTGGTTATGATTCTTAAACTAGAAAAAATGGTACCAAATCTACACATGCCCTTAATTTTGTTGTCTATGCCTTTGTTGTTTGTGCCCTTCACAAGTAAAACAAGACTTCTTACTTGGATTTTCTCCTCTCCATAGTTGTGATTTTGATCTCCACCACTCTGTATTGAAATGAAGATTCATTTGAATTTATTTCCACAATTGTATGGTATTGATTAAGTGAGTTCCGAAACTCAGTGTAAACTTTCATGAATGTGTTGTGTTTATTAAAGTAATTTCCGCAACTCTGTGTGAACTCCGTGTGTTGAGAAAAAATCATTTTCCCTTGTGTCTTTAAAATTTGTTAACATGATATCAAAGCAGGTTTAAAATCTCAGTAAAAGATAGTGTTTTTACTGAGTTAAAAGGAGTTTTGGAAATTTTTGTGGAACATATTCTCTAGCAGTGAGAAAGTTTTCATGCAGTGAGAAAAGTTTTACATAGTGAGAAAGTTGTTTACATAGTGAAAATGGCAGCAACAAGCACAAGCTTAACTAATGCACAAATACCACAGTTTAATGGAAAAAATTATGACTATTGGGAAATTACAATGAAGGCTCTGTTTTCTTCATAAGACATTTGAGAATTTGTGGAGAATGGATTCCTAGAACCAGCAGATGCAGTAGCATACAATGCTTTGATACAAGCAGAAAGAGATGTGTTGAGAGATAGCAAGAAGAAGGATATCAAAGCCCTCTTCTATATTTTCAAGTAGTACATGAGAGTATTTTCCCAAGGGTTGCAGTAGCAATGAAGTACAAGGAGGCATGGGATATCCTTTAGATAACCTATCAAGGCATGGCGAAGGTGAAGAGAGAAAAACTTCAAATGCTGAGAAGAGATTTTGAAACTCTTTGTATGAAAGAGCCTGATAATATAGACTCATTATTTACACACGTGATTAGGTTGGTTACCCAAATGAGGTCTCATGGAGAAACACTTGAAGAAATAAGAATATTTGAGAAAGTATTAAGAATTCTACCATTAAGGTTTGATGCCATAGTAGTGGCCATAGAAGAGACAAAGATCTCTCACAATTTTCAGTGGATGAGCTTCATGCATCACTGATGTCTCGTGAGCAGAGACTAAAAAGAGAAACAAACTCCTCATTGGAGCATGCATTCAAGACACAAATATATTTTGGTCAAGGTAGAGGTCGAGGAAGATCAAACTACTGAGGAAGAGGAAGAAGTAGCCCTGCAAGCACAAGTGGAAGGGGAAACAATCAAAATCCAAGCCAAGGCTCAAGCCAGAGTGAAGCACAAGGAAAAAGTTATGATAAATCTCAAGTCCAATGTCATTATTGCAAAAAGTATGGTCATTATGAAAATGAATGTAGAAAGAAGAAAAATGACATGGGTAGTAAACCAAGTGTAAATTTTACAAAAGAAAATCAGAACCATGAAAGTTTGTTTTTAGCTTGTAATGTAGCACAAGAAAAACAAGAAGATATATGGTTCTTAGATTTAGGTTGTAGTAACCATATGACTGGAAACATAGAAATATTTTCCAATCTAGATGAAAGCGTAAAATATGAATTGACATTGGGGACTGATAGCAAAGTCTTTTTCATGGGAAAAGGGAGAGTAGATGTTCTGACAAAGAAGGAGAGAATAAGTTCATGCCAGATGTCTATTATGTCCCTGCTTTGAAATGTTACCTTCTGAGCATTGGAGAGCACATGCAAAAGGGCTATAATGTGTTTTTTAAAGATGATGTTTGCACAATCATGGATAAACCTCCAAGTAGACAACTCATTGTAAAAGTGCATATGACAAGAAATATAATGTTTCCTCTCAAGATGAGATCAAAATTGAAGGAAGGAGGTGTTGTAGTAGCTATCACACAAGAAATATTTCAAGAAGAAGTGAAAGATGGGAACTGGTTATGGAATTTGAGATTTGGTCATCTCAATTTCGGAGGTTTGAATTTGTTGCATAGAAAAGGCATGGTAAAAGGATTACCACTCATAGAGAAACTAGACAACCTATGTGAAAGCTGCATCTTGGGAAAACAACACAGAGAATCATTTCCAGCAGGAAAGAGTATAAGGGCAAAGGCACCTTTGGAGATTGTCCACTCATATTTATGTGGACCAATGCAAACACCATCATTAGGTGGAAACCATTACATTTTGACATTTATAGATGACTACACAAGGAATACATGGGCCTATTTTCTAAAACAGAAAAGTGAAGTGCTTGAATAGTTATGTCACTACAAAGCTCTTGTTGAGAAGCAAAGTGGACACTACATAAAATTATTGAGGACTGATAGAGGTGTGGAATATATCTCAAAAGACTTCCTATGTTTCTGCAGGGAGCATGGAATACACAAGAAATTTACCACAAGGTATACACCTAAGCAAAATGGTGTAGCAGAAAGAAATAATAGGACCATCATGTACATGGCAAGAAGTATGTTGAAGGAAAAAAAATTCCAAATGATTATTGGGCTGAAGCTGTCGCTTGTGCAACATATATTGTTAATAGATGTCCAACCAAAAGTGTAATGAACATTGTTCCTAAAGAGGCATGGAGTGGTAGAAAACAATGTCACTCACATGAGAGTGTTTGGATGTGTGGCGTATGCACATGTCCTGGATGAGTTGAGGAAGAAGTTGGACAACAAGAGGGAGAAATGTATATTTCTTGGATACAATGATGAATCCAAGGCTAACAAGCTCTAAAATCCATCAACCAAGAAAGTAATAATCAGTAGAGATGTTCAATTCATAGAAGAAGAAGCATGGGATGGAAGTTTAGAGAAGACAGTGAATGTGAAGACATGTATGTCTAATGAAGAGAAAGAGGAATGGAATGTAGCAAGTAATTCCTCAATTGCGACTCCTCATCCACCTACACAAGCTCAACAAAGCAGTCAATATGTGACACCACAGACAAATAACAGGGCAGCGTTACACAACGAAGCAAGTGCTTCTCCAAGCACACCACAAGGATCTGCAACTCCATATACTTCAAGCACAACACCAAGCACATCTTTTGAAAACATAAGAGGATACAAATTTAGAAATATAAGTGAAATATATCAGCAAGATGAAGCTGATAGTAGTGCTAGTCTAAATTCATTATTTGCATTATTTTGTCATGTAGATGACCCAATCCATTTTGAATATGAGTTCAAGGAAGAGAAATGAGTTGCATCAATGAATGAAGAGATAGGAGAAAAAGAAAAGAACGACACATGGGTGTTAGTGGACCTTTCGCAAGGTAAAGAAGTAGTTGTAAAAATAAAATATAAATAAAATAGTAATTATCTCTAAATTTATTATTCAAGTCAACCCCAATATACTTTTCGAAAATGATTCATGCAGACTTCATAATACTAGTTTCTATATCATATAACTTACATCTTAAATTTGGTGAAACATCAAAAATCTTAATACAATAACCATGTGTCACAACTCTAACATCTTTGAGGTATACTATTATTAAGACATTTAGATATACTATTATTAAGATGTTTATAAATAATGACTTTATGTTAGAAACAAGGTTTGCAAGAAGTGCTAGTGCCTGTAGATTTGATAGGACAATGAGAAAGTTAGATAAGTTATATACTTTAAGACAGAGAAGGAAGGTACCAAAGCAACGATCACAAAAAATAAATCTCAGTGCAAACCTTTGCAAAATTTTGTTCCTAACTTTACTCAGGCCTCATGAAATCCTTAAATTTATTAAGAGGTTGCATCATAGTTTCAAACCGAACATGATTATTCTAACTTGGCTCACTCGAGAAGAATCAGTGGACCTACGACGTTCTTAAGTTTCAGGAGTAGCAAGGCTACTGGTTGGCAGCTATTTTCTTTAGTTAACCATTTATTTGGATTAATCTTAGAAATTATTTGCAATAAATCTTTTATTTAGTAAATTAAAAAATATTATTTATAATTACTCCAGTTAATTGCTACTTTAATATGGATTTTTCCATATCTTAAGAATCCAAAATCGATTTGTCCATTCATTAATACTCACGTTATTTTCAACTGAAAAAACAATGAGAATAAACATACATATATAATGAGAATTATGAATTTGCTTTATATTATAAAAATAGACATTAATATTTTACATATATATTTTTAGTTGAAATAAATAAAAATTATTCTCAATTTAATAATTTAAATTTAATACCATGTGTTTATTTGTTAATACTTTTGTCTACCAATACTTGATAAACACCATTAGGAAGCAACAAGGTATTATCAAAACAGACAAATAAATAATATTATTGTATTTCAGTAGCAACTATATATGGTGATAAGAATTTTACTCATACATATATATATATATATATATATATATATATATATATATATATATATAAGAATCTGTGCTTTTCTTAAAATTATGAGAATTAAACAAGCCTACCCCTTACAATACAAATCCAGTGAAACTGAAAATTAAAAAATGTTCCTTACAATACAAATTTAGTGCCTCAATGAGGCAACCACAAACTACAATACAAATATAGTGCCTCATTAATTAGGAAAATCGAAAACTACAAAATATTTTATGAAAATCAATCTACCATGACAAACACCCAACACTAAGGCTATATTAGTAAGTTGTAGTAACCACAATACCGTGAAGGGCCAATACAAAGTGTTTGCTCATTTTATTCTTGATAAGCTCTACCCTTACTTTAGATAATTTTTGAAAACCAATTCAATATTTTCTCTTCATATGCGCTAATTTTTGAAATTCTCTAAAAGTGACTATGTAGGATAAAGCAAGTTAAGACAGAATAAAGAAAATAGCATTGAATCATAGACAAGCAAGTTAACCAGAATAAAACACATTGCATCAAATCATACTCTAGTCCCTTGGCTGTTGTGGTGCTTTGGGTTAATCGACTGGTTTTAATTCCTCTTATTGGAACTGTTGGCTTGTTGAAAGTAACAACTTCAAGTGTTGCTTCTCTTCTAGTTCTAAGGACTTGAGAAACTATGGCCACCTCTCTTCTTGTGTTCTGAGGTTGTCCACGCACCTCCTCTCTTAAATTTGAAGTGTTCAATGGTGGTATCAGTTCATACTTCCTTCTAACCTCTTTGATAATGTTATCTAAGACCATTTGGAGTTGAGCACGAGAATGATGGAAGGAATCTTCCTCTTCAACTAAGACTTATCTCAACTTCTCATGTTCCCAATGGTAAAGGACAGTTGAGTTTTTTTTTTTAAAAGACTCATATTACCATTTAAAATAAAATTTTAGTTGTACGCCCGAGGCCCTAGAGTGTTGCATGTGGTTCAATCCAGATGTAATTTAAAATAATGCAAGATGTAACTTAAAAGAATGATATAATAATAGCTATGTTAAACATAACAAACTAACAACCATATATTCTCCTAGCCGGGGGTTGTGGGATGTTTAATTAACTCTCTTGTATTTTTTCAAATCCTAGAATAAAGCAACAATATCACATTTAATAGACAAAATGTTAAAAGATATAACTGCAAGTGAACTTAAGTTGACCGTAATCAATGAAAATAATTATAAATTAGCATCAATCAATTTATGTATATAGTGATAATTGGCCATGGAATTTTTTACAAATATTTTTAGAATCAGATAAAATTGGTAAAATATAAACCATATATCAATTTTAATTTTTTTAATAATAATATTTTTATTTTTTATTTTTAAAATAAATTTGGTAAAACCTAAACCATATATCAATATTAAAATTTTTAATAATATATATATATATATATATATTAAAACAATTTACTAAATATATGATATATATGGAAAATATATAATAATATTAATATTCAACATTTAATAAATGCATCTATTCAAGTCTAAGTTGATCAAATCATGAAAAAAGTGTTAATTCTGAATTACTCTCTTAAAACAACAGAATAATAATTCTGAATGATTCTCTTAAAACAAGAGAAAAAAAGGACAAACACAACATTGGAATAAAGGAAAACTCCATAAACTTATTTCGTTCTCTCCATGTGGTTGTGGATCCAAGTAATTCCAAATGCACCTTAACAAACAACAATAATGCTACTTTTTTTCAATGGCGGTGTTTTTCGTGATAGGCTTTATGATTTGGATGTAATGCCAACAATAACATTTTTTCATGGGCTCTCTAGCTTAGATGTCTTGCTAGATTTAAATTTTGATGTTAATATCCTACTGAATCTATTTTGGGAGGCCATGGACTAGCTGAAGATAGTCTATTTTCTCATCCTTCTCTGCATGGAAAACTAGTACCAAAAGAAAAACCTATTTTCCTATTTCTGCAGCCAAGACATAAATGTCCTTAGTTTTACTTCTCGAACATAAGGATTTGGGGACCATTTCAACCTTCAGTGTACAATGCAATTGTGCAAATAAAGCTCGCAGAGGAGATTTATTCTTTATGGGACAAGATAAAAATATAGTTCACATAATTTAGGGTTATGGAAATCCATTTTCATGTGCGAGACTTGGGCACAATAATTGGAGTGGACAAATATCTAAGGAGTGGACGCAATTTAGGACCCTAAATGAGGAATACAAGGTCTATTTAATTAAGTTAGAGGAAAACAAAAAAAACTTAGTGGTGTGGAAAGAAATACCAACCAAGAGTTAGTGAAACATTGAATGACAGATTGATCAGGGGATCTGTACGCACAAAGCAACTGCCACGAGTGGTGATATGCACCTGCTTCATTAGGATGCACCTAGGAGAGCATAGAGGAAAGAGTTATCAACATAGAGGAAAGAGTTATAAATCCCCATAGAATACAAGAACAAGAGTTGCAGGTGGGGATAACCTAGTAACCAAATTGATTCCGCTCCACTAACACCTTTGGCCATCTTAGCGTAAGAAATTATAGGTATTCATCTTTCATAAATGAAATTATTATTAAGAATTTTTTTTTATAAAGGATGTTATTTGCCCATGTAAATTACACAATGGACCACTTAATTAAGCATTAACGGCTTAACACCAGAAGAAGAGAAAGTAGCAATATAGGAAATTACTCAGCTACCAAAACAACATGAAGGTGACATATATTATCTTCTGAACTTATTTAGGTAAATTTCCATCCCCTTAATTCAATTTATTTTACTCTGTTTCTTTAAAAAAAATTGATGAGTCATAATTTGAGCAGTAAGCAATGATCAATTATAATAGGTAAATTTGATGAGTCATAATTTGAGCAGTAAACAATGACATGAAAAAAATAGTATTTGAATTAGAACCATGGATTTACACCCTATCCTTAATTGTTCCAATTAAGGACAAGCTAGCAGTAGCAATAAACATAAATTCTACCAGGTCATTCACAAAGCATTAAAAAAAATTACCGATTGCTGTTATTGCAGAGGACTTGGACATTCTTGTGAGAAACTATGCATTCCAATAGATTTCCATCGGTCTTAGTTGATAATTTATACTCTCTGGCCCAAAAATGTATATAAGAATGCAACCGATATATAATGGTTGAGTGATGCAAATATTACACCTTCTGCTGAAATAGAGAGCCACACGTTATCAATCTTAGTAATTTTATGTGCAAAGTCCTAGTTGGAGACATCCACTATTACAGAGCCAAGCACCTTCGGGTTTATTTTAGTTTGCAGCAACAACTAAATGGGAAGTAGCCACATACCTTAAGTTTGCAGCAGCATCGAAATGGGAAGCAAAGACATACCTTCAGTTTGTAGTAGCAGCTAAATGGGAGGCCAGATAGACTTTTAGTAGCAACATACTAATTTTAGTTTGCAGCAACAGTTAAATGTGAAGCTCCTTATGTGAAGTTGCTTCTAAATGGGAAGGGATCATGACCTAAATTTTTTGTGTCATTGTGTGTTAGTGGCATACATAATGCCATCCAGGTGACAACAACGTCGAAAGCCAGCCAAGTGCAAATGTGGTGGAAGCAGTTAGTCAATTAGGCAACTAGTAAGCTAGGTGCCAATGTCATGGAAGATGCTAAGAGGTGTTGACAACATGAACAACAACATTCAAGAAAATATTTTTATTAAATTTTATATCTTTTAAAAAATGCTACCTAACCAAAGATTAAGATATCCAATATTTTTATAAATATTTATCCAAACTTCGCAATTACCAAGCCAACCAAAGTCAAGATATCCAAAGTTATTAGAAAATCTAAAATTTTCATTTATTCATGAATACAAACTTTAAGATATCCTAAACTAAATTGCATTGAGACCGGTAAGACTTGCAATAAGACCGTAAAGGTTATGGACCAATAAAAAATAACAAAATATTTTTATATTTTTTTTTTATACTAAAAATTTGGTTAAAACCTCGGTGCAGATAAATATTTAGGGTCAAATAACAGATTAATATGCAGTCATCGCTCCATCGATCACCATCGATCACTAATAGTCCAAGGACTAATAATGATCATACATGCAAGGGCATTTACTATGGATAAGATGTTTGGATAATGACTCAACAAACAATGCCATTATTCACATTTTGTTGCATCGAGAATTTCTCATATTTCTAAAATTTATGAGGTTTATAATAATTAGATGTGATATTGATTAAGCAATTTTAGTATATATGGATATACATGTAGTGGTAACATTATATGATTACAATATGTGATATTGATTAAGCAATTTTAGTACGTATGGATCTACATGTAGTGGTAACATTATATGATTACAATTTTTTATGACTATTTTTTTTGCATAGTAATATATATATATATATATATATATATATATATATATATATATATATATAATAAAAATAATAAAAAATTTAATATTTTCAGATAAAAAAACTATTTATCTTACAAAGAATAAAATATTATACATCAATTTAATATTTGGTTTAATTTTGATCTTCAAATTATTATTATAAAATTTAAAATTTAATTTAATGTATTATTATAGACATTTTCATAATATTAAAAAAAAATTGACACATTATGATTTTCTGCATTTCCAATTCTCAATTTATTAAAAATCTTTCTTCTGAGATGTCAACGTCCCCCAACTTCATGCCTCCCCGGCCTGCAGCTTAAGAGATTTGAATTTATTTGAAAATCGCCTGTACTGTATATATATTATAATCCGCTGGTCTAGATGCTGAAAATATTGTGTATCCAAAAGATAATATTGTTTACGCTGAAGATAAAGATGTTAGATGTTTCGTTGACAGTTATTGATTGTAAAGTCGTCGGATTAAAATTCAGATTTCCTTCTATATGAGATTTAGTTTTTTATTTAAATGAACATCAATAATAACACTACACGCTTGTGATGTGGTGTAACAAAGCATTGCATATTTTAAGCGAACACCAATAATAACATATTTCATCATACTAATTAGTGGAGTGTTTCATTAGTGTATGGGTAACTAAGTCATAGATTTATTTAATTTATATTAATTATCACAATTAATGTAAAGTTATACTTTAATTTAATATATTTTTATTAATTAAATATATTATTTATAAAAAATAAATTATAGATGATTTTTAAGATTTGCAACCTATAAAAAAGAGTAATAATAATAATAAAGATAAAAAAAAATATAATAATAATATAAGTTACATGTATAAGATTTAAAAAAATGTTTCCTCCCCTACATTAATTTCTCTATTTCATTTACTTTCTCTACCAATAGACAATATCATAATATTAAATGGTAATCATGGAGATGCTTTCAATAAATTATTGGGTTTTTAATATGGAAATTGATCTTAAATTAATTTATTTTAAACAAAAAGTCTTACACTTATATACAATATCAATATGAAAATAATAAAAAATATTATAAATAATATAGTGTATGAAATTATGAAAATAATAAAAGATTTTATAAATAATATAATGTAGAAAATTAAAGTAGTAAATACTGTAATCTAATTAAATAATTATATATATTATTTATTAAAATAAAAAGGAGACAATTAAATATGATAATTATCTTTTATATTAACGTTATGCACAAGAATAAATGAATACAAATGGTAAAATTACTTTTAGATTGATTTTCAACTTTTAAATTTTTCAATTTCATATTAGCTA
Source organism: Pinus albicaulis (assembly GCA_034641835.2). Classification (NCBI taxonomy): domain Eukaryota; kingdom Viridiplantae; phylum Streptophyta; class Pinopsida; order Pinales; family Pinaceae; genus Pinus; species Pinus albicaulis. The sequence goes on from CM076580.1 coordinate 232,417,539, forward strand.
GTATTATCTCCATTGGTTTATGGAAATTATTATTGTTATTATTATATTAGATAAGAGATGATATTAGGGTTATAATTTTTCAACCATAGTCGAATGTCAAATTGGTCAACCATGGTCGAATATCAAATTGCGACAAAGATTGTCTCAATATGAATGTCAACCATGGTAAACCATCATCAACCATGATTGATCATGGTTGATCATGGTCAATCATGGTCAATCATGGTCAACGATGGTCCAACGTCGCATTGTGACAAATATTTTTTGAATATGAAAATCAATCATGGCGAACCATGGCAAACCATGGTTCAACGTCATACTGTGCTAAATATTGTCTTAATATGTAATCAACCATGGTCAACCATGTTTATTTTAGTATTTATAATATTTATAATAGGGTTTATATACCTTGGTTTATAATTTTTGTCTTAGGGTTTAACATAGGAATTTTCTCAATATGAAAATCAATCATGCTCAACCATGGTCAACCATGGTCCAATTTCACATTGTGACAATGTTTATATGAATATGAAAATCGACCATGGTCAAACATCGTATAATGTCGTATTTGGAAAATATTGTCTGAACATTAAAATAAATCATGGTCAACCATGGTCCAATGTCACATTGTGACAAGGATTGTCTCAATATGAAAATAAACCATGTCAACCATGTTCCAATGTTGCATTTTGACAAATATTGTCTCAATATGAAAATCAGCCATAGTTAACCATGGTCAACCATAATCAATCATGGTCAACCATGGTGAATAAAAATTGTCACATTGTGACAAATATTTTCTCTTGGCATTGTCACAATCATGGTCATCGATAGTCAACCATGTTCCAATGTCACATTCTGATAAAGATTGTTTCAATATGAAAAAAAACCATGGTCAACCATGATGGCCAATCATGTTCAACCATGGTCACATTATGTCAAAGAATATCTTGGTCCAATGTCACATTGTGACAACATGGTCTTCCATGGTCAACCATGGTCCATCGTCACATTGTGACAAATATTGTCTCAATATGAAAATCAACTATGATCAACCATGGTCAAGAATTTCGAAGATCAAATTTTGACAAAGATTATCTCAATATAAAAATCAATCGTGGTCAATAATAGTCTAACATTGCATTATGACAAATATTTTTTCATAATGAAAATCAACCGTGGTCAACCATGGTCAACCATGTTTATGATAAGGTTTATAGTATTTATCTTAGGGTTTATATACCTTGGGATTATAACCATGGTAAAATATGGTTGACCATGGTAAAACATGGCCCAATATCGCATTGTGACAATATTGTCTCAATATGAAAATCAACAATGGTCAGTCGTGGTCCAGTGTCACATTGTCACAAAGATTTTATCAATATGAAAATCAATTGTGGTCAACCATGGCCAAACTGTTTATTTTATGGCTTATAATATTTATCTTAGGGTTTATATACCTTGTGTTTATAACTCATGGTCAAAGATGGTCCAATGTCTCATTATGACAAAGATTATCTCAATATGAAAATTAACCATGGTCAACCATGGTCCAATGTCGCATTGTGACAATGATTGTCTCAACATTAAAATCAATCATGTCCAACCATGGTCCAATGTCGCATTGTGACAAGGATTGTCTCAATATGAAAATCAACCATGGTAAACGATGTTCCAACATCAGATTATCACAAATATTGTCTCAATATAAAAATCAACCATGGTCAACAATGGTCAATAACGATGGTCAAATTATGAAAAAGATTGTCTCTTCGTCCAACATCACATTGCGACAATCATGGTCATCCTTGGTCAATCTTGTTCCAATGTCGCATTCTGATAAAGATTGTCTCAATATTAAAATAAACCATGGCCAATCATGTTCAAGCATGACCAATAACCATGGTCACATTATGAAAAATATTGTCTCGTTGTCCAACATCATATGGTGACAACATGGTCATCCATGCTCAACCATTTTCCAACATCGCAGTATGAGAAAGGTTGTCTCAATATGAAAATCAATCATCTCAACCATAGTCTAACATCGCATTGTTCAGAAAAATTTTCAATAATAAATTCAACCGTGACCAACTATGGTCAACCATGTATAATATAGTGTTTATAATATTTATCTTAGGGTTTATATAGCTTGCTTTTATAATATTTATCCCTTGGTTTTTTAGTATTAATCACTTGGGTTAATTATTCCCTTGGTTTTATAATATTTATCTTAGCATTTATATACCTTGGGTTTATAATATTAATCCCTTGGGTTTAATATTATTCCCTTGGTTTTATAATACCTTGAGGTTTTTGAATTAATTCATTGATTTATAATATCAATACTTTGGGTTTATCAATCTAAGGGTTCATATTTCTAGGTCATAATATTATTCAGAAGGTTTATAACATTAATCCTAATGTTAAATATCAATCCACTTGGTTTATAATCATGGTCAACCATTCACAACCATGGTCTAATGTGACGTTGTGTTAAAGATTGTTTCAATACGAAAATCAACCATGGTCAAATGTCGCATTGTAATAAAGATTGTCTTAATATGAAAATCAACCATGGTAAAACATGGTCAACCATGTTTATTTTAGGGCCTATAATATTTATCTTAGGTTTTGTATACCTAGAGTTTATAATATTAATCCCTTGGGTTTAATATTTCTCACTTTGGTTTATAATCCCTTAGGTTTTGGGTTTTCTTAACCTAGGGTTTCATTTTCCTAGGGTGTAGTATTATTCATAACATTTATAATAAAAATCCTTAAGTTTAATATAAATCCCTTGGTTTTATAATCATGGTTAACCATGGTCCAACGTCGCATAGTCACAAAGATTTTCTTAATATGAAAATCAACCATGGTTCAATGTCGCAATCACAGAAATATTGTCTCGATGTGAAAACCAATCATGTTGAACCATGATCAAGCATGATCCAACATCGCATTATGAAAAGTATTGACTCAATACCAAAATCAACCATGGTAAACCATGGTCAATCATGCTCAACCATGGTTAATAACCATGGTCACGTTGTGACAAATATTGTCTCTTGGTCCAACGTCACATTGTGAGAACCATGGTCAACCATGTTGCATCATGGCATTCTGAAAAAATATTTCCTCAATATGAAAATCAACTCTCGTCAATCATGTTCAACCATGGTAACTAATTATGCACACATTATGACAAAATTTTCTCTTGGTCCAATGTCACAGTGTGACAACATGGTCTTTCATGGTCAACCATGGTCCAATGTTGCATTGTGACAATGATTTTCTCAATATGAAAATCAACCATGGTCAACCATTATCTAATGTCACATTGTGAGAAAGGTTATCTTAGTATGAAAATCAATCATGCTCAACCATAATCCAACATCTCACTATGACAAAGATTTTGTCATTATGAAAATAGATCGTGGTCAACCATGTTTATTTTATGGTTTATAATATTTATCTTAGGGTTTATATAACTTGGGTTTATAATATTTCCTTGGGTTTAATATTATTTGCTTGGGACTATAATCCATTAGGTTGTTAATATTAATACCTTGGGTTTATAATCCCTTGGGGTTTTAGAATTAATCCCTTGGTTAAATCAATCTAAGGGTTCATATTCCTAGGGTATAATATTGTTTATAATAAGGTTTATAATATTAACCCTAAGTTTTAATATAAATCCCTTGGGTTTATAATCGTGATCAACCATGCGCAACCATGGTCCAATGTCACATTGTGAAAAAGATTCTCTCAATATGAAAATAAACCATGGTCAACCTTGGTCAAATGTTGCATTGTGACAAAGATTGTCTCAGTATGAAAATCAACGTTGGTAAAGCATGGTCAACCATTAGATATCATTATTGGGATTCAACTACGTTAATTTAGTCATTCATCTATGACCATTTCCATGAGAGGTAGTCATAACTGACTAATTTCTCATGATTTTTTGAATATTCCACTTAGCACTCATTACATCAGGTGATGCTCACAGGGGTGAAGAAATGGGATTGAAACTAGTGAAATGAATCACATAACATCAATCATCACTTCCGGGGCTTGCACCCGCTAACCAGGACTTCCCGGGAGGTCACCCATCCCAGAACTCCTCTGGCTTAATCCATGTTTATTCTAGGGTTTATATTATTTATCTTAGGGTTTATATACCTTGGGCTTATAATATTTATATCTTGGGGTTAATATTATTTCTTTTTGTTTTTTGTATTAATCATTTCGGTTTATAATATCAATCGCTTAGGTTTATTAATTTAAGGGTTCATATTCCTAGGGTATAATAATATTCATAGGGTTATAATATTAATCTTTGGAATTAATATAAATCCATTAGGATTATAATCATGGTCTACCATGGTCCAACGTCATATTGTGACAAAATTTTTCTCAATATGAAAATCAACCATGGCCCAATGTCACATTGTTACAAATATTGTATCGATATGAAAATCAATCGTGGTCAACCATGGTCAACCATTGTCCAATATCACATTGTGACAAAGATTGTCTCAATATGTAAATCAACCATGGTCAACCATGTTTTTATTAGGGGTTTAAACATGTATTTTAGGGTTTATATATCTTGAGTTTATAATATTTATTTGTTGGTTAAACCATTATTTCCTTGGTTTTATAATCTCTTGGGTTAATAGCATAAATACCTTGGGTTTATTATTTCAAAACCTTTGGGTTTATTAATCTAATGGTTCATATTCGTAGGGTATAATATTATCCATATCATTTTTAATATTAGTCTTTGAGTTGCATATAATTTTCGCAAATTTAATTAATTAATACTAATTAATATAAATTATTAAGAAAATTATTTGTGTTAAAAAATAAATAAAAATGATCTTTTTATCAATAAAATAATACTAATGCTTTTACTTATATCATCGTGGCAGAGATGAGAGCGCTTGCGTTAGGGTTTTGCGTCTCTGATCCCAAACGAAACCCTAGTGACTGCAGCATCCCGACTGCTTTGCACCAGCACTGACAGCGCTGACCATCTCTGGCAACCTCGTCCTGGTCCTAGGGATGGAGGTCGAAACGGGGGGGGGAGGAAAACCCCCCCCTACAAATGAAGCCGATTCAGAGATTCGAATGGAGGACAAATCTGACAATGGCCCAGAGGCGGAAAAAGCCCAGAAATCGTCTACGGAAGCAAGAACGGAGACACAACAAGCCACATCATCCACATGCAAGCCCATAGCTTCAGAACGGCCTAAAATTGATCTGCCAAGTCACCGAATAAATGCCAGAATACAGTACATGAGGGATCATGCCCTCATAGGTAAATTTGTTGGGTTTTGGCCCACGGAGAAGGCCCTCCAGGGCTGGATTGCCTCTAAATGGAGGCCCAAAGGAGAATTTTCTCTGCAGCTTGGAGCAAAGGGGTTCTTCACCGCCACTTTCAACTGCTTGGAAGACAGAAACAGAGTCATGGATGGGGGACCATACTTTTTCAATTCGGCAGGGCTGTATTTGAGAAACTGGGTAGAAAGATTCAACCCAGATCGAGAAAACTTCAACTGGGCTCCTGTTTGGATCAGACTCTACTCACTGCCACTTGAATACTGGGACGAGGAAACCCTAAGGGCGATAGGATCTAGATTAGGAGAGTTCATAAAAATTGCTGAAGAAACCAAGCTCAGAAGATATACCTCCTACGCTCGCATCTGTGTTCAAATGCACTTGGACAGCGCCCTCCCAGACGCGGTAAGTATCTTTCACGATGACTTTGAATGGATCCAGCCTTTAGATTATGAATATGTGCCGTTCAGATGCAGACGATGTCATGCCCATGGGCATCTCTATAGAGACTGTCCTCTCACGGTCCAGGCTCGCAAAGCTAAATCAGAGGGGAAAGCAGAAGCAGATGGATTCACCAAAGTCGCTTCCAGGAAAAGACACAGCAAGAAATCCGCTCCAGGGAAGAAACCCACCACCTCTGCCTCCACCCCTTCTACCAGCAATAGTTTTGAGGCGCTTGCACAAACTGAACCCTCGAATGTTCAAACCCCTGTCACCCCCAATCCTGTCGGCCCCTCCATGTCCCTTCCAAATCCTCCCAACCCTGCACCACCTCCGCCCATCCCACCCTCTTCGACCTCTGTTGAAAAACCTAACCTCACTCTTACCCTCAATCAGAAACAGGTCTCCTGGGACCCTAACCTCCCCTCCTCAGAGGTTTCTGCTTCCCTTGTCAATCCATAGGCCACAGATCTACGCCAGCTCGACCAGACCATTCAAATGGACGAAGACAGTGAAGGTTTTGTCATAAGCGAGCTAGAACTCACAGGTATGGAAGAAGCTTGTGAACGAAAAGAATATGATTAGATCAACCAACGGCAGATTGATACTATAGAGGCGCTTCTGGACAAAGTCCATCAGAACAAGAAATTGGGGGTCCAGACGGGCAGTCGTTGGGACAGCTTGAAGGTGATGAAAGAATCCAAGAAAAGAGGGAGAACTCCTGACTTGCAGCGCACCATGGCTCTGGGGAAAATATTAGTGGAATCGGGACAATATCCCAAGCTCACTAAGTTCTTCAAATCGCTCCCAACTAGTTCTCAATGAATTTGATTTCCTGGAATGTACGAGGACTTAACGGTCCCGGCAAATACAGAATGATAAAGAACTTGATACAGAAGGAAAAACCCCACTTGCTCTTCCTTCAAGAAACTAAATGTAACAGTCAATCGCTGAGCTCCATTTTGGCTAAAGCTTGGCCGGGATGTCGATCTGCAGCAGTGGACGCCTCAGGATATTCGGGAGGATTGGAAATTGCTTGGAACCCTCAAGCCTTGCAGATTAGTGACCTTCATGCCTCTCACAATCTTATTCAGGCCACTTTCCACCCCATAGGCACCAACATTCATGGACATCTGTCCAATGTTTACTTTCCCCAAGACTTGGCAAGCAAGGTAACGCTCTTAAATACACTTGAGTATCTCAACTCCAACAGGACTCATCCTCTTTGGATTCTGGGCGGAGATTTTAACATGATCACAAAGATGGCTGAAAAATCTGGAGGAAGAGCTAGACTTGATCAGGACAGTGCCCATTTCAAGGACTTCATCAACAGCAATTGGCTCATAGATATTCCTTTCTGCAACGGGCTGTACACCTGGAACAACCGCAGGATAGGCAGGCAACAGATAGCATCCAAGTTGGACAGATTCCTTCTTTCGGATAACGCTATCCATGTGGGGGGAGATTTTACCGGGTCCATCCTCCCCATCACGGGCTCTGACCACTGGCCCATCATGCTCCATTGGCAAAATATGGGTCTCCATACCAAACGGCCTTTCAGGTTTGAAGCTTTTTGGCTCACGCATCCCTCCTTTACTGACATGGTACACTCAGCCTGGAAAAGATTCACCCCTCCCAATGGGTCAAAAATGTACCAATTCCAACAAAAGCTCAAGTGGGTCAAGGAGCAAATCAAAGAATGGAACCACAACACTTTTGGTAACATCTTCATGGAAAAGCGAATCCTAGAACAACAAATGAAGGATGTTAAGCAGGAGATTATAAATTCTGGCAGGACTGAACTGCTAGCCACCAAAGAGCTTGAACTTCAACGAAAATTGGAAGACAGATATAAACAGGAGGAAATCCTCTGGAGACAAAAGTCCAGAGTTCGTTGGTTAAAAGAAGGAGAACGCAACACCAAGTTCTTCCACAACACGACCATCCAACGAAGAATGCAGAACAGAATTGGCCACATCATGAATCAACAAGGGGAAAGGATGGAGAGGCATGCAGATATGGAAAAAGAGCTTGTCAACTACTTCAAGGACCTCCAGAAGGAGCCACAAGCCAATAGACAGCCTGCCATAAATCAAATCACACGGCTTATTCCAAAACTCATCACGGAGGACCACAATCAAATGCTGCTACGACCAATATCCCCGCAAGAAGTAGACACGGCTATGGCTCAATTCAAGGATGGCAAAGCGCCGGGGCCGGACGGATTCACAGCCAACTTTTTTCACCACTTTTGGGCTCTCATCCCAGAAGAAGTCTGGCACTTGGTAGAAGAATCTCGAGCTATGCACTGGATTCTGCCTTCCCTCAACGCCACCTTTGTAGCGCTGGTACCAAAAGAGGAGCAGCCCAGCAGACCTGAAAAATTTAGACCCATCGCCCTTTGTAATGTTATTTACAAAGTCATCACCAAGGTCATCGCCAACAGGCTCAAACCTCTTCTCCCTCTCCTCATCTCTCCGGAGCAAACAGGCTATGTTGAAGGGCGACAAATACTGGACGGCATCATTCTCACACACGAAATCATACACTCACTCAAAGTCTGCAAAAAGCCAGGTATGTTGCTCAAAATCGATCTTTCAAAGGCCTTTGACAAGCTGAACTGGAATTATATTCAGCAAACTCTAAATGCTTATGGATTTGACAATATGTGGATTCGTTGGATTATGAGCCTCATTTCCTCTTCCTCTCTTTCTATTCTTCTCAACGGCACTCCTTCTCACCCCTTTCGCCCCTCTCGAGGAATCCGACAAGGGGACCCTCTCTCCCCCTTCCTCTTTGTCCTAATGGCCGAAGGGCTAGGCCGACTCATCCATGAGGCAGTCAACCTTGGACATTTGCGTGGTCTTTCCCTTCATGATGCCCCCACCACCACTCATCAACAATTTGTTGACGACAATATGCTCTTTGGCCACCCTTCCGTACAAGAAGCCCGGTCCTACAAAGATATCCTCAATCTGTTCTCTAAAGCCTCTGGATTAACAATCAATGATTCTAAGTCTCAGGTCTTCTTCTTCCACACTCCCATTCCAGCTCAAGTCAACATTGCTCGCATTCTTGGTTTTTCTTTGGCCACCCTCCCTGACAAATACCTTGGAGCCCCCCTTACGGACTCAGCCATCAAGCATTCCTCCTAGAACCAGCTTCTTGAGAAATTGGAAACACGGCTCTCTTCTTGGACCTATCGCGCCCTCAACATGGCCAGCCGTCTAACTCTCATTAAAGCCACCTTGCAATCTATGCCTCTCTACCTTTTTTCTGTTCTTGCAGCTCCGAAGTGGGTTCTCAAGCAGATCAAAGCTCTGCAGAGATGCTTTCTCTGGGGTTCCTCTGGACAAAATCGGAAATGGGCCCTAGTGAATTGGAGCACTGTATGCACCCCCAAAGCAGATGGAGGTCTTGGTTTGAGAGACCCAACGCACAGTAATGAAGTTATGGCTGCCCGAGTCTGGTGGAGATGGATGTCCAATCCCCAAACTCCTTGGGCCAAACTTTGGACAGCGAAGTATGCAAACAACAGAGCAACTGCTGATTTGGTTCGTTTAACCCCCATCAACTCAGGTTCTTTAATCTGGAATGCGGCAAAGCAACACCATGCGCTTATTCAGCAGCACAGCTTTTGGGAGGTGCGCAATGGTCAATCGGCGAGATTCTGGACAGATGCATGGCAACAGGAATCTGCTCTCCTGGAAAAATTCTCCCTCAACAACCTTGGGGAACCCAGAATTATTTTAGACAGGAAAATCAATGAACATTGGGAGGATAATGATAGCAATGGATACAGGATCTGGAAACCTTCTCATCTCATTATTGCTCAAGCCCAGAATACAGTGATAGAAGACCTCGATCAAGAGCTACAGAGAAGACAAATCAGAAGCTCCCCTGATCCTGACATTCTCCGATGGGGTCACACCACCAAAGGCATGTTCACCACCAAAGAGGCCTATGCCCTGATGCATCCCCCCCCTCTTCCCCGGGATCCTCTTTGGCAGATGATTTGGAATCCTCAAACCTGGCCCAAAATCTCCACTTTCCTCTGGCTTCTCAGTCACAAACGCATTCTTACCTGGGATAATCTCACCAAAAGAGGCTTCATAGGGCCTTCCCGATGCCCAAACTGTGCTCTCAATGCTGAAACCATCCCTCATCTCATGCTGTTTTTCCCGCTTGCCAACTCCCTCTGGAACAAATGTAGAATCCGTTGTCAAAAACGCATACCCTCCTGTGATATTACCTCCCTTCTTCGAAATTGGCCCAAACGTCCCTATGCCTCAGCCCTCCTCAATGCGCTTTGGCATCTTCTCCCGGGTCTAATCCTTTGGACCTTATGGAAAGAACGTAATAAGTGTATCTTCAAAAACCAAACCAGCTCCATAGATTCCATATGGCACACCTTCATGAGCAATCTCCAGGAATCCTTGGAACTCCACTCTTGGCAAGAAGAGGATCTCCCTAAGCAGCAGCAAGAAGTCCTCATCTGGAACAACTGGAATATCAATCTTGGAGTCACTCAGAACGCTCGAAATACAGTGGCCTCAAAGGCGCATGTACACTGGACTCCTCCTCCCCCAGGGCTTTTCAAATTAAATTTTGATGGTGCCTCCAAGGGGAACCCTGGGCAAGCAGGTTTTGGAGGCATTATTAGAAACTCCAATGGCGAAACTCAGCTTCTCTACTTCGGATCGATTGGCTGGGACACCAACAATTCAGCGGAGCTTGAAGGACTCTGGCAAGGGCTCAGACTGATCCTTCAACACAACTTTTTCCCTACCATTATTGAAGGGGATTCTCAAATCCTTATTCATATTGCCAATCAGCTTCTTTGGGGAGCCGATCCCAATAAGGTTACTCAGAGTTGGAGTTTGGCTGCTCGTATTTGCAAGATAAGTGACTGGATCCATGACAACAGAGCCATCACCTTCGCCCACGTTAAAAGGGAAGGAAATAAGGTAGCTGATCTTCTGGCTAATTATGGCACTGAGAATAATAGTTTGCTCACTCACGGGGACCTCAATATCATACATGATGCTGAAACACAACAAAATTGCTCCTCCTTGGTGCATCAGGACCGCTCCACGCCGGATGCGGCTGCAGATGGGAATTAATGAGCCGAGGGCTCGCGCGCAGCCTCCAACGCTGCCCACACGCCGTGCCCACATGGCTCATGGCACTATGCCCGCTGGAGATATTAATTCGCCTCGATCGGACCAGAGAGGTAGTTATTGCATCAACGTTCTTGGGTATATGGTGCTGGTTTTGGGGAACGTCTGCAGTATGGAGGGAATGCCGCACAGTGAGAGCCATGGCGGACCTCTGAACCCGCTTGATGCTGTTTGTCCGCTCGATTGTGCCAATTCCAGCTGCAAAACGCAGACTGGACGACGCTGCAGCATTTTCGCCTGTCCGGAGATCGTCCCGGGTGCTCATTTCTCCAACAGTCCCTTCTGCGGTGCTTCGGCCTCAACTGGAGCTACAGCAGAATTCGCTGCAGGTAATCCGGCTCTCTCTGGCCTCAATTTGCATTCCTCGGACAATTACTCCACTAGCAATTGTATCGCTGGTTATATCGCTTCTCCGTCTGGTTATATCGCTTCTCCGTCGGGTTTTATTGCTTCTCCGTCTGGTTATATTGCTTCTTCGACTGGTTATATAGCTTCTCAGTCTGGTTGGCCTAACCCTGGTATCCTCCTCACTACTCCCCATACTCTGCCCTCCCTCCTTTGCAGTCCTCGCGAGCGCCACCCCTTGTTAGCCATGCCACGCCTCAGGCAGCGCATGCGCTGTAGAAGGGGCACTAGTCGAGGTCTGGCCATGGAAAATCCACCCTCCCCGCTTTCTGAGCTCAGCTCGTCCTCTGAGGATGATGCCCACACGCCCCCGCCTGCCTCTCGAGGTGGTGGAGTCAGAGGAAGAGGCCGGGGTCGACGTGCTGTGAATTATGTTCATACAGGCAGAGGGAGGGGTCGTGCTCGCGCTAGGAGTTCTAGTGACTTCCCAGGTCAGCCACCTCTCGCCTCTGAGCTTCCTGGCCCTCCTGAAACTCTGGCTCATACCAGTCAGCCTCCTTCTGACTTCCCTACCCCTCCCAGTCAGCCCATTCCCCGGGAAAGTCACATTCGAGGAGCCACAATCCGTCAAACTACTCAAAATGCCGAATTCCGTTTCCACTGCACCTCCTTCGACTCCATCATCACCGCCCTCATCTCTGTCTCGCTCCGTGAGGAAATTCCGCCTTGTGCCTCCCCTTCCCTCCCCATTGACCATCGCCCCTCTCCCCCTCCACCCACGGAGTTGCGTTCTGGAGCTGACAACAAAGATTTGCAGACTGATAGCCATGCAGGAAAGGAGGACAGCATCGAGGAGAATGAATATGCATGCAGGATTGAAGAGGAACCAATGTCTTCTGAGCACGAGGGCTAAATCCCCTGGCTCATTCACTTCTGGTCTTTTTGAGCTTTGTTGTTTCAATTGCTCCACTGATGAGCAGTATGTAGTTTCTAGCTTTTCCATTGCTGTTTACATTTTATGTATAATCCTCTGGCCGGTTTCCCTTCTAAGGGCGGCTCAGCATACTCTGCTTAATGGGTTGGTTTCCCACTCTGGGCAACCCAAAACAATCCAAGTAACAAAGGAGGATCTCATCTTCCTACCGCCGGCTCACACAAAGAAAGCCAGCATATAGTTTTTGTAACAAAGATTTTCAAATTAATAGATTAGTCCGATTTAGAAAAAAAAATAAAATAATATTAATAAATAACAATAATAATAATAATTCATTAATTATTATTATTATTATGATTTATTTATTAATTATGAATGAATTGGTTATTAATAATTAATTAATAATTAATAAAATGCTTTATTAAATGATGAAATTTATGAATGAAATGATTTATTAATTAACAATATTGATTCAAAAAATTATATTAATTACAAAATATTAATAAATAATAATAATTAGTTACTTATTATTATTAATTATTAATTAAATACGAATTAATTAATTAATAATAATGTTATTAAATTTAATTAACAATAAATGATAATAATAATTATTAATAATTAATAGTAATAGTAATATTAATGATAAAAATAATCATAATAATTATATTTATATATTTTTGGTGTATATCAACCACATTTATTAATGTGGCTTGATATACATTTGATTGATATATACTTTAGGTGTATATTAACTTCATTTATTAATATGGTTGTGTTAGTTTTATATATTCTTATATATCTTATTTTAATTGAATCTTTATTAAATAAAAACTGAAAATTTATTAAATGATCAAATTCCAAAATTAGAAATTTCAAATTCTAAATAAATTGAAAATTTTAAATAGGAATAAGTTGAAAATTTTAAATTGGAAATACTCTAGAATTAAGAAAAAGGTAGATGTGGTTCTAAATAAATTGAAAATTTTAAATTGGAAATAATCTAGAATTAAAAATTAAGAAAAGGGAAGATGTGATTATGGATATTTCATGTTATGTCCAAATTATAAATACCATTAAGTAAAGTGGTTTTTCCGAAAGATATAGGTTTTCAATATAAAACAGACTTTATGGAACATTATACAGTGGTAATTCAATTTAATATTATAATTTTTATATTTAATATAAAATTGACATTTTATTATTTTAAAGTATTTATTATGAAGATATAAGTGCGTGTTTTTTCTTTTCTAAGTTAGACTATATCTATTATATTATACAAAGTAAAATGTTATATATTTTTTTCTTTGGATTTGGCAAGCCAATTTTAGAAGGAAGTATTAAGAGTTTGAAACCAGAATACGAACTGCACCAGCTGGGGAAACCAATCCACCAGTAGCACAAAATAAATGGTGTCTAGAATGGGAAACCAACATACACAGTGGTGAAATTTAAACTGAAGCCTGAGAGCAAAGTGTTCCAAAACATGTTTAAACTAGAAAACGCTACAAAAAAACTAGAAAGAGAGAAGTGCACCCTGTAATTGAAACTAGTGTGGACCATAATTCTTCTTTCTGGAGTTGGGGTCTTCCTCCTTGATCCTGCAAGCATAGAAAGAGTCGGCATCCTCCTTTCTCAGCGCGTGGCTAGTGACCTGAGGCCGTGGAGACCACAGAGTGTCTGGCTGATTGCAGGTGGCTGCAAGTTGACTGTTTTCCTCATTCTTATCTCCTGCGTCGCTATTTGAGCTTCGACCATTGCTGGAACCAAAATTTCTATTGGTGCATTGGCTACTGCTGGAGGTGCTCTGCACAGGCAGAGATTTCATCTTGCAAGGGATAAAGGTCGGCTCTAGCAGGATGGTCAACTTATGCAGTCGCTTTTTGGGCCGAATACTTAAGGAAGCCAGAGGGGAGACAAGGAGTTACAAGGATAATTGAGCGAAAATATATACAGGGTCGAGCCTGCTCGGCTCCTCCCAGCCCACGTAAAGATTCAGTTCCCTACCCATGGTGTGTGATAGAGGTGTTCTGGAGGGGAGGTCGCGGTCTCTAGCTCTTCTACACCGCATACGGTGATGCCTTGGCATGACAGGTGAGGGAACAGAAGTGTAGGACAGGGAGGGAGCGCTCAGCCACATAAGAGAGGAGATGCCACCACATGAGAACGTCGTGGGAAGGCTGAGATAGGGTTGAGTAGGGCCAAGAACTAGGAGGTTTAAAGAAGGAACAAGAGGCATGCACAAATAATAGAAGGGAGAGCCGAATGGAGGCTGAATGAGTGCGGGTAGCAGGCTTAATAGCCATGGTGAAAGAATTGAGAGCCCTTAATGCTCTACACCAGGAGGACGTCGTAATGAAGGTGGCTGAATGTGAAATTAATATAGGCTTGCTCAGGCATTTAACGTTGGGCGGGTGACAATGTGTGGGCGCATGGGATGGACAGTTGTCTCACCACATGGCGCCCAGATGGTCCATCCAATCACTGCAAAGCACCCACATCCAAATAAGATGTAAAAGAGTGTTAAATTAAAGAAATATTAAATTTAAAATTAATTTAGAAAAAGAAAAAGTTTGTTTTATAATAATACTAATAATAAATAAAATTTATAATATTAGATTAGAATAATAATAGTAAAGTCTAATATTTATTTAATTAAAAAAAATTAATAATTAAAATAAGAAACAATTTTAACTAAATTTGATATATATATTTTAATTTAATTTAATTTTTTGAAAAATAATTTATTATATGTATATTTAAAAAAAAAAAAAATAATAATAATTCATATTTGTAACATATTTTTATATTATAAATATATGTAATTCTATGTAAATTTAAAATAAGAATATTTTTGTAAAAATATAAAATTTATAAATAATATAATTAGAATTATAAAAATCTAACATCTTTTTAGCTCTAAATTTATTATATAAAAGAATAGAATATCTTTAAATATAAATTATTTTTAATATTATCCACTCAAAAACATATTTGAAAGTTAAGGGATTTTATCCCTATTTGCGTTTGATATATTCTAAGTTCAAATAAATCTACAATAACTTTATTAATGTAAATATATTTTACTATTTTTAATTATGTTTTTTTTTAATATATAGATATTTCATTATATTTGAAAATACAACTTAATATATTTAAAATATATATATATAGATAAGATTATCTTTTATTTTTATTAATTTCAATATTGTTTATTGATTTAAACTAATTTTCTTTTAAATCTATATAATTTTTTTATAATTAAAAATATAAGTTTAATTTATTTTTAGAATATATCATTAAAATATTTTAACGTATGGTATGTTATGTAGGGTTGCACCATTTCCTTTTTATAAATAATAATTTAATATCCCATAATTTCCCTTTATTATTTCTTCCATTTTTAAATCTATAATTATGTATATAAAAAAATCCTATTAAATTTAGATAAAAATATTAGCAAAAAAATAAAACTAACCTAATCATTATAAATAATTTTTCAAAGTAGTCTAAAATCATTTTTCAAAGCAATTTAAAATTATGAATATAAATATAAATTAGCTAAATAATATTTAAAAGTAATGTTTGTGTATTTATTTCCACTAGAGTTTCCAAAACTTTATTTTAAGGATTCTAAAATATCTTTAATAAGATTTAAAAATTAAATGCTAAGATTTATCTCAATAATAATTATGTTCTATTTTAATTAAAATAATTAATTAAGGAAATGTGATATAAAAAAAAAAATGGGGATATGATATTGATAAATTATTATATTGATATATGATATTTTAACAAAAAAAAATTACATATTAAGAATCTATATGGTAAAGTGAAGATGTATCCTTAAGATTATATGTGTGTGTGTGTGAAGTAAATATTTGTATTGCCTTTAGAAAAAAAAATTACCTGATAAAGTGGAGAGGTTTAGAGAGGCCAACAGAAAACCTAACCATATTCAAAAACTCAATCGTTTTAATGAGGCAAAAAATAAATGATTTCCCAAGAAGGCAAGGTTTTAAACACATATGCAATAAACTAGGCATTCAATGCCTTTGAGAAAGTGAGTTAACAACTAAAACATAAAAACTATAACTATAACATAAAAAAAAAAACTAAGAGGAATGGTCTTAATCATTTACTAGTAGAGGGTCCTTATTGCTGCAAAGGGAGTAGCCAAACTTTCGAGCAATGGCTATGTGCTTTTCAATGCACCCCAACCATTAATCTAGAACATACATTTGATGTTGCAAGTGGTCCAAAGGGGGGATAATATTCTCATGGTTATCATTTCTTTCTAATAGTCCTTTTCCAAGTAGATACTTCATGTGCTAGTATATGTGCATCGTGTACATATATTAGTAGTATTGACCACATATATGTCATGTGTTAAGAACCAAATCCTTCATATCAACCAAAATTTCAGTGTTTGGGAGAGTAAATCTCTAACTGGAAATATCCCTTTCAACTTGAGCAATCTCTACCTGAATAGGTGGGGGAGTGAGTTCCCAAAATTGTACTATTGAACCCCCTTCTCAAATATGAGCTCTTGCATGCCTTGTTCTGCATGCTCCTAGTAATATGCATACCCATGGTGAACGCGACCATGCTAATGGGGCATGACTATAGCATCAGGATGTAATATTATAAATAGAAAACGTACAACAATATAAATAACATGCACTAAATCAAACACATAAATTTCACTCTAGCAACACAGATACAAAGAATATACCATAAACACTCAATTTTATTAATAATATATGGTTGTAGTACAAAATGATATGGAAGTGGTGCACCTGGGCTTGCACAAGGCAAGCTACAAGCCTCAAGTGATCAAATGCCGAATGGCACAACTGCTGCTATGTCGCTGCTCCGAAAGACTGTGCAATCACCTAGTTTCTACAACTGCTAGTTGATTTTTTCACTGAATTTTTCCACCAAATAATCGTCAGAAATTTCTAGGAACTTGGGAAGGTGATCCTTTCCCAAAACCCAGAAAAACCAAGAAAGCTCTGCTCCAAATTCCAACCTCCAAAATTTGACCTTCCTATGCTTGGCCCTCCTATAATATTGAATTTTGCTGCTGTGGATTCTATAGGAGATTTAAGAACTCCAAAACTCTAGAAAGCCTCGATCAATACTCCTCCAAACAATCCTCCATATCCTCTACTCAAAATACTTGACAACTACCCACACCAATTGTTGGCCACACAATGACTACGTAGTCACTAAGTGAGTGACATGGTTTATGAAGATGTGATACAAGGGACAAAAAAATATGATCTGCAAGGAGTGAGGCTGATCCAAAACTTTAAAAATCCACAACTAACTCCTCCTATAGCAGCTATGGTAGGTTTCCTTCAAAACTCAGGAGCAACAAAACAACTACTTCTCTCAGCTGTGCAGTCATAGCTTCAACTACGTCCCCAACTGCTCTAGGAAACCATGGAGACTATGGCTGCCTCAATGAATCACAAAACTCTAAAGAATACCCTCCTTGAGTGTAACTCAAAGTCCACCGGAGAAGGGGTGAGATTATCTCCTTGGGAAGCTGCTATGTTGAACAACACAGTGTTTGGCTTAGCTAAACAACTAAGGCAATTCGAAAATATGAATATGAAAATGATTCCTAAGCCTTCCTCAACCCTTCCTTTATAAATTTTCACCACGAAAAATTGTGGGCCCACTCCATGCATTTCAATTTACCCAAGGGAGATTGATTTAACTTTCTTCTCGAGTAAGCTATCTTGTGGGTCCCAACTTCTACTTAAACTTACTTTTTTCTTATTTCCTATATTAACCACAAAAAGGGAAATTTATTTTACTTAGTTCAAAATGGACAAAAAGGTTCTTTCGAAACATTAGGAAAATTTAGGAAGGAACATTACATTCCTCCCCTCTCAGATGTTGCTTGACCCAAAGCAACTCAAAACTAGAGGTTGTAAGTTTTTTTCATTCTCCCATCTAGCATCCTCATTTGGCAAGATCTTCCAACACACGAAATACTATACGACTATTTTTTTTCCTAAGTAAGCTTAAGATCTATTAATAAAACATATGATACATGGAGGCATCGGCCTCTGCGGAACTACCCTGTTTCAGTAGCATTTTGTCTCAAAAAAACCAAAAAAGGAGCTGCCCGTATAGGGAAACCAACCCAAAATGGGTTTGGAGCGCTGCCTTTAAAGAGGAAACCATCATTATACAAAATTGAGAAAATGTACCAAGCATGATAGCAAATAGAAAGAAAAAGTAAAAGACTAGTATCCGTAAGCATAGGGAGACCTAAAAAACTATGTGTCATGAGAATCTGGAGGCGATTCTTCGACGATAAGGCATCTGTATTCATCCTCTTCTGTAAGAGGGTGACCTGGAGCCATGTAACTCCGACCTTGCCTTTGTCTCCATCCTTCTTGTTTTGCTCTTTGTAATAGTTCAAGCTGCTGCCACTATTCGAATCCGGATTGTGCCCAGCCAAAGCCTGATGAGTTTTCAGCGAACCAGAGGGGGCCGGATCACTGTAGGCATGCTTGGGATGGATGGGTGAGAGACAACAGGGACGATGATTTTTACACGTAGTTGTGGAACTCACCTAATCCATACGATACAAATATGGAAATAAATTAAAATGAATCTTTATTTCAATACAGAGTAAGGTATTGCGATTTTGATCTCCCCCACTCTGTATTGGAATAAAGATTCATTTGAATTTATTTCCGCAACTGTATGGTATTGATTAAGTCAGTTTTGAAACTCTATGTAAACTTCTGTAAATGTGTTGTGTTGATTAAAGTAATTTTCGTAACTTTGTGTGAACTCCGTTTTTTGAGGGAAAAGCATTTTTAACCTGTGTCTTTAATTTTTTTAACATGCCTAGCATACCTTCCAACCCTGTATATCAATCCATACTCGGTTAATGACACAGTGCTAGAGACATTTCAATAGCCAATTTAAGCGTCACTAGTTATGGAGCCTGGGTGCTCGAGCTGACTTAACGCTTCTTCTCCCTATCCTATGAATCCACTGTTGCTTTGTATAGTTTTAAAAATCCTTTCATTTTGTATCCTACGAGGCCCTATATGTTGGTTATCATTCTTCAACTAGAAAAAATGGTACCAAATCTACACATGCCCTTAATTTTGTTGTGTATGCCTTTGTTGTTTGTGCCCTTCACAAGTAAAACAAGACTTCTTACTTGGATTTGCTTCTCTCCATAGTTGTGATTTTGATCTCCGCCACTCTCTATTGAAATAAAGATTCATTTGAATTTCTTTTCCCAACTGTATGGTATTGATTAAGTGAGTTCCGAAACTCTGTGTAAACTTTCATAAATGTGTTGTGTTGATTAAAGTAATTTCCGCAACTTTGTGTGAACTCTGTGTGTTGAGGAAAAAACATTTTCCCTTGTGTCTTTAAAATTTGTTAACATGGTATCAGAGCGGTTTTAAAATCTCAGTAAAAGATACTGAATTTACTGAGTTCAAAGGAGTTCTGAAAAATTTTGTGGAACGTATTCTCTAGCAGTGAGAAAGTTTTCACGTAATGAGAAAAGTTTTACACAGTGAGAAAGTTGTTTACATAGTGAAAATGGCAGCGACAATCACAAGCTTAACTAATCCACAAATACCACAGTTTAATGGAAAAAATTACGACTATTGGGAAATTACAATGAAGGCACTGTTTTCTTCATAAGGCATTTGGGAATTTGTGGAGAATGGATTCCCAGAACCAGTAGATGCAGTAGCAAACAATGCTTTAACACAAGCATAAAGAGATGTGTTGAGAGATAGCAAGAAGAAGGAGATTAAAGCCCTCTTCTATATTTTCCAAGCAGTACATGAGAGTATGTTCCCAAGGATTTTAGCATCAATGAAGTCCAAGGAGGCATGGGATATCCTTTAGACAACCTATCAAGGCATGGCAAAGGTGAAGAGAGAAAAACTTCAAATGCTGAGAAGAGATTTTCAAACTCTTTATATGAAAGATAATGATAATATAGACTCATTATTTACACATGTGATTGGGTTGGTTACCCAAATCAGGTCTCATGGAGAAACACTTGAATAAAGGAGAATATTTGAGAAAGTATTAAGAATTCTACCATTAAGGTTTGATGCCATAGTAGTGGCCATAGAAGAGACAAAGGATCTCTCACAATTTCTCAGTGAATGAGCTTCATGCATCACTGATGTCTTATGAGCAGAGACTGAACAAAGCAACAAACTCCTCATTCGAGCATGCATTCAAGACACAAATTTATTTTGGTCAAGGTAGACGTCGAGGAAGATCAAACTAACGAGGAAGAGGAAGAAGTAGCCCTGCAAGCACAAGTGGAAGGGGAAGAAATCAAAATCCAAGCCAAGGCTCAAGCCAGAATCAAGCACAAGGAAAAAGGTATGATAAATCTCAAGTCCAATTTCATTATTGCAAAATGTATGGTCATTATGCAAATGAATGTAGAAAGAAGAAAAATGACATGGGTAATAAACCAAGTGTAAATTTTACAAAAGAAAATCAGAACCATGAAAGTTTATTTTTAGCTTGTAATGTAGCACAAGAAAAACAAGAAGATATATGGTTCTTAGATTTACGGTGTAGTAACCATATGATTGGAAACATAGCAATGTTTTCCAATCTAGATGAAAGCATAAAATATGAATTGACATTGGGGATTCATAGCAAAGTCTCTGTCATGGGAAAAGGGAGAGTAGATATTTTGACAAAGAAGGGAGAGAAGAAGTTCATGCCAGATGTCTATTATGTCCCTGCTTTGAAATGTAACCTTCTCAGCATTGGAGAGCTCATGCAAAAGGGCTATAATGTATTTTTTAAAGATGATGTTTGCACAATCATGGATAAACCTCCAAGTAGACAGCTCATTATAAAAGTGCATATGACAAGAAATAGAATGTTTCCTCTCAAGATGAGATCAGACTTGAAGGAAGGAGGTGTTGTAGTAGCTATCACACAAGAAATATTTCAATAAGAAGTGAAAGATGAGAACTAGTTATGGCATTTGAGATTTGGTCATCTTAATTTCGGAGGTTTGAATTTGTTGCATAGAAAAGGCATGGTAAAGGGATTACCACCCATAGAGAAATTAGACAACCTATGTGAAGGCTTCATCTTGGGAAAACAACACAGAGAATCATTTCTAGCAGGAAAGAGTATAAGGGCAAAGGCACCTTTGGAGATTGTCCACTCATATTTATGTCGACCAATGAAAACACCATCATTAGGTGGCAACCATTACATTTTGACATTTATAGATGACTACACAAGGAATACATGGGTGTATTTTCTAAAACAGAAAAGTGAAGTGTTCGAACAGTCATGTCACTACAAAGCTCTTTTTGAGAAGCAAAGTGGACACTACATAAAAGTATTGAGGACTGATAAAGGTGTAGAATATATCTCAAAAGCTTCCTATGTTTCTGCAGGGAGCATGGAATACACAAGCAAATTACCACAAGGTATACACCTCAGCAAAATGATGTAGCAAAAAGAAAGAATAGGACCATCATGTACATGGAAAAAATTGTGTTGAAGGAAAAATAATTCCAAATGATTATTGGGCTGAAGCTGTTGCTTGTGCAACATATATTGTTAATAGATGTCCAACCAAAAGTGCAATGAACATTGTTCCTGAAGAGGCATGGAGTGGTAGAAAAAAATATGTCACTCACATGAGAGTGTTTGGATGTGTGGTGTATGCACATGTCCTGGATGAGTTGAGGA
The DNA here is from genome assembly GCA_034641835.2 of Pinus albicaulis. Classification (NCBI taxonomy): domain Eukaryota; kingdom Viridiplantae; phylum Streptophyta; class Pinopsida; order Pinales; family Pinaceae; genus Pinus; species Pinus albicaulis. Next base: position 232,439,529 of record CM076580.1, read on the forward strand.
ATAAGATGGACAACAAGAGGGAGAAATGTATATTTCTTGGATACAGTAATGAATCCAAGGCTTACAAGCTCTATAATACATCAACCAAGAAAGTAATAATCAGTAGAGATGTTCAATTCATATAAGAAGAAGCATGGGATAGAATTTTAGAGAAGACAGTGAATGTGAAGACATGTATGTCTCATGAAGAGAAAGAGGAATGGAATGTAGCAAGTAATTCCTCAATCGTGACTCCTCCTCCACCTACACAAGCTCAACAAAGCAGTCAATATATGACACCACAAACAAATAACAGGGCATTGTTACAGAACCAAGAAAGTGTTTCTCCAAGCACACCACAAGGATCTACAACTCCATCTACTTCAAGCGCAACACCAAGCACATCTTTTGCAAACATAAGAGGAAAAAAATTTAAAAATATAAGTGAAATATATTAGCAAGATGAAGCTGATAGAAGTGCTGGTCTAAATTCATTATTTGCATTATTTTGTCATGTAGATGACACAATACATTTTGAAGATGAGTTCAAGGAAGAGAAATGGGTTGCGTCAATGAATGAAGAGATAGGAGAAAAAGAAAAGAATGACATATGGGAGTTAGTGGACCTTTTGCAAGGTAAATAAGTAGTTGTAAAAATAAAATATAAATACCATAGTAATTCTCTCTAAATTTATTATTCAAGTCAACCCCAATATACTTTTCGAAAATTACTCGTGCAGACTTCATAATACTAGTTTCTATATCATATAACTTACATCTCAAATTTTGTGAAACATAGAAAATCTTAATACAATAACCATATGTCACAACTCTAACATCTTTTAGGTATACTATTATTAATATGTTTATAAATAATGACTTTATGTTAGAAACAAGGACTGCAAGCAGTGCTAGTGCCTGTCGATTTGATAGGACAATGAGAAAGATAAGTTATATAATTTAAGACAGATAAGGAATGTACCAAAGCAACAATCACAGAAAATAAATCTCAGTGCAAACCTTTGCAAAATTTTGTTCCTAAATTCATTCAGGCCTCATGAAATTCTTAAATTTATTAAGAGGTTGCATCATAGTTTCAAACAGATCATGATTATTATAACTTGGCTCACTGGAGAAGAATCAGCAGACCTACGACGCTCTTAAGTTTTAGGAGTAGCGAGGCTACTGGTTGGCAACTATTTTCTTTAGTTAATCATTTATTTGGATTAACCTTAGAAATTAATTGCAATAAATCTTTTATTTAGTAAATTTAAAAATATTATTTATAATTACTCCAGTTAATTGCTACTTTAATATGGATTTTTCCATCTCTTAAGAATCCAAAATCGATTTGTCCATTCATTAATACTTACATTATTGTCAACCGAAAAAAAACAATGAGAATAAACATACATGTATAATGAGAATTATGAATTTTCTTTATATTATAAAAATAGACATTAATATTTTACATATATATTTTTAGTTGAAATAAATAAAAATTATTCTCTATTTAATAATTTAAATTTAATACCATGTGTTTATTTGTTAATACTTTTGTCTACCAATACTTGATCAACACCATTGGGAAGCAACAAGGTATTATCAAAACAAAAAAATAAATAATATTATTGTATTTTCAGTAGCAACTATAGATAGTGAGAAGAATTTTACTCTCATATATATATATGAAACTGTGTTTTTCTTAACATTATGAGAATTAAACAGGCCTATCTCTTACAATACAAATCCAATCAAACTGAAAATTACAAAATGTTCCTTAAAATACAAATTTAGTGTGTCAATGAGGCAACCAAAAACTATAATACAAACATTGTGCCTCATTAATTAGGAAAATCGAAAACTACAAAACATTTTATGAAAATAAATCTACCATGACAAACACCCAACACTAAGGATATACTAGTAAGTTGTAGTAACCACAATACCGTGAAGGGCCAATACAAAGTGTTTGCTAATTTTATTCTTGATAAGCTCTACCCTTACTTTAGATAATTTTTGGAAACCAATTCAATATTTTCTCTTCATATGCGCTAATTTTTGAAATTCACTAGAAGTGAGTATGTGGGATAAAGCAAGTTAATACAGAATAAAGAAAATAGCATTGAATCATAGACAAGAAAGTTAAGCCAGAATAAAGCATGTTGCATCAAATCATACTCTAGTCCCCTGGCTACAGTGGTGCTTTGGGTTAATCGACTGGTTTTAATTCCTCTAATTGGAACTGTTGGCTTGTTGAAAGTAACAAATTTAGGTGTTTCTTCTCTTCTAGTTCTAAGGACTTGAGAAACTCTGGCCACCTCTTTTCTTGTGTTATGAGGTTGTCCGCGCACCTCCTCTCTTAAATTTGAAGTGCTCAATGGTGGTATCAATTCATACTTCCTTATAACCTCTGTGATAATGTTATCTAAGACCATTTGGATTTGAGCACGAGAAAGATGGAAAGAATCTTCCTCTTCAACTAAGACTTATCTCAGTTTCTCATGTTCCCAATGGTAAAGGAGAGTTGAGTTTTTTTTTCCGAAAAAGACTCATATTACCATTTATACTAAATTTTAGTTGTACGCCTAAACCCCTAGAGTGTTGCGTGTGGTTCAACCCAGATGTAATTTAAAATAATGCAAGATGTAACTTAAAAGAATGATATAATAATAGATATGTTAAACATAACGAATTAACAACCATATATTCTCCTAGCCGGGTGTTGTGGGATGTTTAATTAACTCTCTTGTATTTTTTCGAATCCTAGAATAAAGCAACAATATCACATATAATAGACAAAATGTTAAAAGATATAACTGCAAGTGAACTTAAGCTGAACGTAATCAATGAAAATAATTATAAATTAGCATCAATCAATTTATGTATATAGTGATATTTGGCCATTGAATTTTTTACAAATATTTTTAAATCAGATAAAATTGGTAAAATATAAACCATATATCAATTTTAAATTTTTTAAGAATAATTTTTGTATTTTTTATTTTTAAAATAAAATTGGTAAAATCTAAACCATATATCAATATTACAATTTTTAATAATAATTTTTTGTTTTTTTATTTTTAAAACAATTTACTAAATATATGATATATATGGAAAATATATAATAATTTTAATATTCAACATTTAGTACATGCATCTATTTAGGTTTAAGTTGATCAAATCATGAAAAAAGTGTTAATTCTGAATTACTCTCTTAAAACAACAAAATAATAATTCTGAATGATTCTCTTAAAACAAGAGAACAAAAGGACAAACACAACATTGGAATAAAGGACAACTCCATAAACTTATTTCACATTCTCCACGTGGTTGTGGATCCAAGTAATTCCAAATGCACCTTAACAAACAACAATAATGCTGCATTTTTTTCAATGGCAGTGTTTGTCATGATAGGCTTTCTGATTTGGATGTAATGCCAACAATAACACTTTTTCATGGGCTCTATAGCTTGGATGTAATGCTAGATCCAAATTTTGTTGTTAATATGCTATTGAATCAATTTTGGGAGGCCATGGCCCAGCTGAAGCTAGTCTATTTTCTCATCCTTCTCTGCATGGAAAACTAGTACCAAAAGAAAAACCTATTTTCCTATTTCTGTAGCCAAGACATAAATGTTCTTAGTTGTACTTATCGAACATAAGGATTTGCGAACCATATCAACCTTCAGTGTACAACGCAATTGTGCAAATAAAGCTCATAGAGGAGATTTATTCTTTATGGGACAAGATAAAAATATAGTTCACATAATTTAGGGTTATGGAAATCCATTTTCATGTGGGAGACTTGGGCACAATAATTGGAGTGAACAAATATCTAAGGAGTGGACGCAATTTAGGACCCTAAATGAGGAAGACAAGGTCTATTTAATTAAGTTAGAGGAAAACGCAAAAAAACTTAGTGGCATGGAAAGAAATACCAACCAATAGTTATTGAAACATTGAAATACAGACTGATCAGGGGATCGGTACGCACAAAGCAGCTTCCACGAGTGGGGGTATGCACTTGCTTCATTAGGATTCACTTGTGAGAGCATATAGGAAAGAGTTATAAATCCCCATAGAATACAAGAACAAGAGTTGCAGGTGGGGATAACCTAGTAACCAAATTGATTCTGCTCCACTAACACCTTTGGCCATCTTAGCGTAAGAAATTATAGGTATTCATCTTTCATAAATGAAGTTATTATTAAGAAAATTTTGTTATCAATGATGTTATTTTCCCATGTAAATTATACAATGTAGCACTTAATTAAGCATTGACGGCTTAACACTAGAAGAAGAGAAAGTAGCAATCTAGGAAATTACTCAGCTACCAAAACAACATAAAGGTGACATATATTATCTTTTGAACTTATTTAGGTAGATTTCAATCCCCTTAATTCAATTTATTTTACTCTGTTTCTTAAAAAAAAATTGATGAGTCATAATTTGAGCAGTAAGCAATGATCAATTATAATATGTAAATTTGATGAGTCATAATTTGAGCAGTAAACAATGACGTGAAAAAATTAGTATTTGAATTAGAACCATGGATTTACACCCTATCCTTAATTGTTCCAATTAAGGACAAGCTAGCAGTAGTAATAAACATAAATTCTACCAGGTCATTCACAAAGCATTAAAAAAAAATTATTGATTGCTGTTATTGCAAAGGACTTGGACATTCTTGCGAGAAACTATGCATTCCAATAGATTTTCATCGGTCTTAGTTGATAACTTATACTCTCTGGCCCAAAAATGAAAATAAGAATGCAACCGATATATAATGGTTGAGTGATGCAAATATTACACCTTCTACTAAAATAGAGAGCCACACGTTATCAATCTTAGTAATTTTATGTACAAAGTCCTAGTTGGAGACATCCACTATTGCAAAGCCAAGCACCTTTGGGTTAATTTTAGTTTGCAGCAACAACTAAATGGGAAGTAGCCACATACCTTCAGTTTACAGGAGCATTGAAATTGGAAGTAGCGACATACCTTCAGTTTGTAGCAGCGGCTAAATGTGAGGCCAGATAGACTTTATGTAGCGACATACTAATTTTAGTTTGCAGCAACAGTTAAATGTGAAGCTGCTTATGTGAAGCTGCTTCTGAATGGGAAGGGATCATGACCTAAAGTTTTTGTGTCATTGTGTTTTAGTGGCATACCTAATGCCATCCAGGTGACAAAAACATCGAAGGCCAGCCAAGTGCAAACGTGGTGGAAGTAGTTAGTCAATTAGACAACTAGCAATCCAGGTGCCAATGTCGTGGAAGATGCTAAGAGGTGTTGACAACGTGAACAACAACATTCAAGAAAATATTTTTATTAAAATTTATATCTTATTAAAAAATGCTACCTAACCAAAAATTAAGATATCCCAAATTTGAGATATCCAATATTTATATAAATGTTTATCCAAACTTTGCAATTACCAAGCCAATCAAAATCAAAATATCCAAGGTTACTAGAAAGTCTAAAATTTTCATTTATTCATGAATACAAACTTTAAAATATCCTAAACTAAATTGCATTAAAACCGGCAAGACTTGCAATAAGACCCCAAAGGTTATGGACCAATAAAAAATAACAAAACATATTTTATATTATTTTTTCTACTAAAAATTTGGTTAAAACTTTGGTGCAGATAAATCTTTCTGGTCAAATAACATATTAATATGCAGTCAACGCTCCATCGATCACTAATAGTCCGAGGACTAATAATGATAGGACATGCAAGGGCATTTACTATGGATAAGATGTTACTCGACAAACAATGCCATTATTCACATTTAGTTGCACCAAGAATTTCTCATATTTCTAAAATTTATGAGGTTTATAATAATTACACGTGATATTGATTAAGCAATTTTAGTATGTATGGATCTACATGTAGTGGTAACATTATGTGATTACAATTTTTTATGACTATTTTTTTTGCATAGTTATATTTTTAAATAAAATTTATTTTGCTTTTTTTGACTTTTTAATAAAAAAAAATAAAATGAATTTAACATCTTTGAAAATATATATATTATATTATGTATATAAATTTCTCGAAAAAAAAAACTATTTATCTTACCAAGAATAATATATTATACATCAATTTAATATCTGGTTTAATTTTGATCTTGAAATTATTATTATAATATTTAATTTAATGTATTATTAAAAACATTTTCATAATATAAAGAAATAATTTTGACACATTATGATTTTCAGTATTTCCAATTCTCAATTTATTTATTTATTTCTTCTGAGATGTCGACGTCCCCCAACTTCATGCCTCCACGGCCTGCAGCTTAAGAAATTTGATTTTTTTTAAAATCGCGTATAGTGTATATATATTATAATCCGTTGGTGTAGATGCTAAAAATATTGGGTATCCAAAAGATAATATTGTTTACGCTGAAGATAAAGATGTTAGAAGTTTCGTTGTTGATAAAGATGTTAATGTTTCGTTGACAGTTATTGATTGTAAAGTCATTGGATTAAAATTTGTGAAAATACAGATTTCCTTCTAGATGAGATTTAATTTTTTATGTAAATGAACATCAATAATAACACTACACGCTTGTGATGTGATGTAACAAAGCATTGCATATTTTAAGCGAACACCAATAATAACATATTTTATCATACTAATTAGTGGAGTGTTTCATTGGTGTATGGGTAACTAAGTCATAAATTTATTTAATTTATATTAATTATAACAATTAATGTAAAGTTATAATTTAATTTAATATATTTTTATTAACTAAATATATTATTTATAAAAAATAAATTCTAAATGATTTTTAAGGTTTGTAAACTATAATAAAAATAATAAAGATAAAAAACTATAATAATAATATACGTTACATTATAATGTATAAGATTTTAAAAAATGTTTCTCGCCTACATTAATTTCTCTATTTCATTTACTTTCTCTACCAATAGACAATTCCATAATATTAAATGGTAATCATGGAGATGCTTTCAATAAATTATTGGGTTTTTAATATGGAAATTGATCTTAAATTAATTTATTTTAAACAAAAATTCTTACAATTATATACCATATGAATATGAAAGTAATAAAATATATTATAAATAATATAAAATATGAAATTATGAAAATAATAAAATATATTATAAATAATATAATGTATGAAATTAGAGAATAGTAAACGTACCTAATTTAATTAATAGTTAAATAATTAATATACTATTTACTAAAATAAAAACAAGACAGTTAAATATGATAATTATCTTTTATATTGATGCTATGCAAAAGAATAAATTAATACAAAAGGTAAAATAACTTTTTGATTGATTTTCAACCTTTAAAATTTTCAATTTCATATTAGCTAGTATTATCTACATTGGTTTATGGAAATTATTATTGTTATTGTTATATTTGATAAGAGATGATATTAGGGTTATATTTTTTCAACCATGATTGATCATGGTCGATCATGGTCAATCATGGTCCAACGTTGCATTTAGACAAATATTTTACCAATATTAAAATCAACCATGGACAACCATGGTTAGTCATGGTCAATCATTGTCAGCGATGGTCCAACATCGCATTGTGACAAATATTGTTTGAATATGAAAATAAATCATGGAGAACCATGGCAAACCATGGTTCAATGTGTTGGAAATATTGTCATTGATGGCAAAGGAGCTCAGGAGAGATCGACACGTGCAACAAGTTCAATAACCAAAAGAACAAGCTCAGGAGAGATTCGCAGAAGCAAAAAAGAAGCATAGACAGCAGAGGCAACAAAGGCAACAGAGGTAGCAAGGGCAGTTGAACAGTGAAGGCAAAGGCGTGCAGCAGAGGCAGTGAAAGTATCAGTTTAACAACGAAGGCAGCAGAGGCAGGGAAGGCTAAACCTCGTGCACATCTTATGAGCACGGTTAATGTTGATCTGGGATCAACGGTACTCCGAGGGCACAAACAGCTTGATGGTTAACCCAAGGGGGTGCCTCCGCAGTTGACCCGCCCATCGGCTGTTGACCACAAATCGACGGTTGTCATTCACTGCAGTAGCACATGACTGATGACCATTTCGTACCAAGGAATGCCTCCGCAGTGCCGTGAATTAGGACTCGCTTTCCTAAAGCCCAAAAATACAGTCGTGGAATGAAGTGATCAACGGATGATATTAAAGAAGATTGACGACATAGATTATATTGCAATCAAGTGGGACTCGATCGCATATCGGACATCGCAAGCTCAGGAGAATAAACGCTTGAGAATCGGGTTGAATCGCCGAAGCGCGAAGTGCGATAATGAAGTGGCGATACAAAGTTGCAATGCGATGTGGCGATGCGAAGGGACATGTGGCGGCACAGTGCAATATCACACATCAACAATGCAAAGTTCATCGCATACCGCAAAGTGGCGATGCAAAGTAGCGATGCGAAGTTCATCGCATATCGCAATCGGGGTAGGAGGAATATCGTATATCGGGAGATCAGATGGATGAAGGCACAATGGGTAATAGGACTCATTGAAGTGCGATAAATAGAGCAAACGTGATACAGATCGAAGTTGAAACCTAAAGCATTTAAGGTCTGGGAGTATGGGATTTCCTGTTGTTAAATCGCATCGGAGAACAAAGGAGCATTAGAACATAAAACGTTAAAACCTGCGGGCAAGCGAAATGTGATGCACTATGATTGGTCACTACATTGTGGGACCCTTCAACAAAAGTTAAGTCCGGGGTTAAGTGTTTTATGAATAAAACCATGGAAGCGGAGGTTGACTCAGGTTACAAAGGAAAGACCTTAAAATATGAAAAAGGACCCGGAGCATGAGCAGAATAGTGTGATGAAGGATTGACCATAGAGGCATGTAAATCATCAGCAATGGTCAAATGGTACGTGGAACTAGAAACGAAAAATAAGCAGAATAGTGAAGGCAGGATTATAAAACCGGTAACTGTTTGTCACACCGCTTTTGGAAGATAAGTGGTAAAAGGTGAAACGAACGCAATAGCATTAAGAGGGCGACGCGTGGCATTCTAAAACCACCTATTTCGCATAGGTTGGGAAAAATTAAATAACATGCAATTTGGTTTGTGAATTCTGTTGGATTGGGAAGTTAAAAGAGGCGGAGTGCGATGACCATCCAATTGATGAAAGGTTGATATGCATGTGAACGCAGCACAAGAGACGTAGGTAACAGAAGAAACATAATAGTTATGCAACAGAGTTAGAATATAACAGTAGAAACTGAAAAGACAGTGATAGCAGTAGAAAATACAAATATATGGCGAAGCAAGAGCTGAAAGGGCTGAATTGAAATATTATTGTATCTGTAAATGTAAATGATTTAATTATTTTTTATTGTATGTGATGAAAAGGAAAGTCTCCATAGGCAAAGAAAAAGTCCAATTTAATTATGAAATTAATAGACAGTGTTGTAACGTCCTAAAATGATGAGCGAGAAAATGAGATGGTGGAAGGCAAAGAGTCGTGCCTGTTCACTTTATATTCACTATAGAATGCAAAAAATCATAAATATATCTGTATAAAACATGTAATATCGGTATGCATAGGGGGTTTAGAGAGTGTAAGAAGAAGATGGAGAAGAGATAGGAGTTGTGAAGATCCAGAGATGATATAAAGAAAATTTGAAGGCTGGAAGGACAGCAGTTTAGAAGGAAAAAAATAGAGCTGATATCCAGGTAAATCAGCATATGATTTTATTGTATAGTGAGGAAGTTGGTGCTTCCATATCAAGTTTTAGCTTGATAGATGTCCAGTTGTAGATGGCTAAGGTAGGAGCCTCCTATAGGTTGTAGCCTGCAGAAAATAGATGGGAGTTGGATCTTCCTTGCAAGCAGAATTAAGGTAGTAGCCTCCTGTAGGTTGGAGCCTACAGAAAATCAGTGGTGAGAGGGAGTTGGAGCTTGCCTTTGCATCACAACAATAATAAGACGTCGTTTTCTCCCTTATGAGTTTCTACTTATATCTGTTGTCTATGTGCATGATGATTATGTGTTGATATTCTGTATTTAATCTGCTTAATACCTGCTGCTCACTTATTAAGATTGTTGTTCCATTGTATATTAATTTGATCACGAATTAAAGATGTAAATAAGTGTAAAATAATTTTTTACAAGACCATGAATGCATTAAACTGATTCAGCCCCCCTCTCAGTTTAACCAAGGGTTCAACAATTGGTATCAGAGTCAAGTTCCTTCTGTATCAGTTTAACAACTGGAAGGAGATCCTAGGTCCCCAAGATGGCTAGTCTAGAAGGATGCTCAACAAATAAAGCCCCCTTGTTTACTGGTACAAATTACGCCTTCTGGAAAATAAGAATGAGGACGTACATAATGTCTCTAGGAATAGAAGTTTGGGCTGCTGTGGATTTTGGATATGCCCCAAAGGAGTCTGACCCAGAGAAAGAATCCAAACAAGATTTTTTAGCTAATGCCAAAGCCATGAATGCTCTATTAAGTGGTCTGTGTGAGGCAGAATTTATCAAAGTAATGCACAACAAGACTGCCAAAGAAATATGGGATACATTAGAAAGTATCCATGAGGGAGATAAAAAGGTGAAGGTGGCCAAACTATAAGTCTACCGAGTCTAATTTGAAAATATAAAAATGAATGAAGAAGAAGATGTTGCCAGCTTCTTCTTAAAGGTTGCAGAAATTGTGAATAATATGAAAGCTCTAGGAGAAACCATTAGAGAATGTGTAATTGTTCAAAATATATTGAGATCTTTACCATCCAGTTTTAATCCCAAGGTTTCTGCCATAGAAGAAACAACTGATTGAGAAACTTTGACCAGGAACCAATTACTTGGAAACTTAACAGCCTATGAGATGAGACTTCCACAAAGGAAGTCAAATGTGAGGGAGGAAGCCTTTAAGGTTGAGAAGAGAAAAGAAGAAAAAGAAGATACATGCTCCTGCTCTGATGAAGAAGAGGCCAAATTTGTCAGAATATTGGATAGAGGCTCAGGAAAGTATAAAGGTAAACTTCCATTTAAATGCTTTAACTATGGAAGAGTTGGGCACTATGCATCTAAGTGTCCTCATAAGAAAACAAAGAATCAGACTCAAGAGACAGAGAAAACCAAAACAAATAACTGGCAGAAAGGGAAGAGATTCAATAGAAAATTGTTTTATGCTTAGCAAGATAGCAGTGCATCTGAAAACTCAGATGAAACCTTGAATGAAGAAGGAACCTCTGAATTTGTGCTAATGGCCAAGGAAGAGTCTGAAGGATTCCTTCTAGAAGATGAGAAATAAGGTGAGGTAGATCTTGAGGGGGGGCTAAGAAGTGCCCTGGAGGAAATGGACAGACTTAAAATCAAGTGCAGAAAACAGAAAGACATTCTTCTCAAATATGTAAAAGAGGTACCAAATTCAAAGGACCTCATTCAATTGAAAGTAGAACTTGAATAAGCTAAGAAGGTGGAAGACATGTTACTAAAGAAAATTAAGGATAAAATTCAGAAGCAAGAGAAATTGGAAGAAGAAGTAGTATGCCTAAGAAAGAAATTATAACACACCCAAAGGGAATTGACCATGAACACTCCTCGAATGACAAGCACTGAATAGTTGAATAAAATACTAAATTCTTAAAGATCTCCTCTCATAAATATTGGGATAGGTTACGAAGGGGAAACCAGCAAATCCAAGGTAGAGGATAACCAAAATATCATTTTTTTGAAAGTTGTAAAAGAAAAAAATTAACTCTAAAAAATCTAAGATTATTGTAGCTAGAAGACTGATAGAAGAAAGGAGCAGGGGGTGTAAGCAGCTCAGAGATGAGATTGCCTCCATGGAGACCTTGGAGAAGGCAGAAATTGAAAGGAATGATGAAGCAACTCAAAAAGGAACCAGAGAAGCAGAAGCCAACAAGAACTTGATGTGTGATGAAACAAACAGAAACAAGCAACAACATCAAGAGACAAAGAATGAGAGGAAGAAGCAAGAAGTTGCAAAAATTTCATTTTTTCCTGAATATCAATTGAACAAGTTCGGAATATCTCAAAGGAGATGCTTTCCTCCTATGAGAAATGTCACTTGTTTTTCCTGTCACAAACTAGGACATATTGCTGCATACTGTCAGAAAAAGATAATCGATTTCAACTATCAAAGGATGTAGAAAATGAGAAGACTACCTCAAGCAAACAAATGGAGAGGACAACCCTTCACCAGGTACACTAATCATTTCCATGGGTATTGTTTTTATTGTAAGAGGTACGGCCATAAAGCCATGGAGTGCAGAGCGAATGGACAAAGATTGATGTATGAAAACTCAAGGAGGTTGATGAACAATGGAGAAATCACTCGTGTACATAATCCATTTAGAAACATAATGAAATGCTTTGACTGCCATCAAATCGGGCACAAGTGTCACAAATGTCCTCTCAGAGAATGTGGTCCATCTTCTTAGGAAAGGTACCAAACAGAAGGATGCAAGCAGTGGAAAAAGAATTTGAATATGTGTGACCTAGCTCTAATAGCTCAAGATTATAAAAGCCAATGGTATTTGGACAGTGGATGTTCAAAGCATATGATTGGAGAATGAAGAAAGTTTGTAACCTTTGATGAAAATAAATCTGGGAATGTAACATTCAGCAATGATAAAGCAGGTAAAATAAAAGGAAAAGGCTCAGTCAGTCTAAATAATGGAAGAGGAAAGGCTCAAGATGTACTATTTGTGGATGGGCTGAAATCCAATCTGTTAAGCATCAGTGAAATGTGTGATAAAGGCTGTGAGGTCCTTTTTAGAGCCTAAGACTATGAAGTAAGATCGAGCACCACTGGAAAGACCTTGATCCAAGGTGTTCAAATAGAAAGTAATGTCTATATAGTGAACGAAGAGAATGAAGCATGCCACATAAGAAAACTTGATGAATCATGGTTATGGCATAGAAGATTGGGACACCTAAACTTTGACCACATCATTAGTCTGAGCAAGGAGAACACAGTCAGAGGTATGCCAGCAATAAATAAGCCTTCAAATACCATATGTAAATCCTGCCAACTGGGCAAGAAAAACTGCATATCTTTCAAGACCAAAGAGATACTATCTACAAGTCGGCCTCTTCAGCTTGTACACATGGACCTATGTGGACCCTCAAGAACTAAAGCACCAAGCAGAGAATCTTATTTCATGCTGATAATAGATGATTTTACCAGATTGACGTGGGTAGAATTTCTCAAATATAAATCGGAAGCGCTTGAGAAATTCAAAATATTCAAGGCATTGGCAGAATATCAAACATGATGCAAGCTAAAGTGCATCAGAGCAGACAGAGGAGGTAAATTCACAGACTATGATTTTGCAGACCTATGCAATGAACATGGGATAAAACAACAACTTACAATTGTCGCCACACCTCAACAGAATGGAGTGGCTGAGAGGAAAAACAGTTCAATAAAAAATATTGCCAGAGCCATGATGCAAGAAATTAACATTCCCCAAACCTACTGAGTATAAGCAGTACACACAACTGTTCACATTTTTAGCAAAGCACATTTAAGACCAAACTGTGACAAAACTCCTTACGAATTATGGCATGGCAAACCAACATCAATCAAGCACTTTAGAGTCTTTGGAAGCAAGTGTTTCATAAAAATTAATGATGAAAACCTGGGAAAGTTTGATGCAAGAGTTGATCAAGGAATATTTTTAGGATATGCATCCAAGAGTAAGGGTTACAAGTGTTACAACAAAATACTGCATAAAATTTTGGAAAGCATTGATGTAAGAGTTGACGAAGATCTACCAAATAGTACAAGAAACACAAGCTGTGCCAATCCTCGAGATGATCATGAAGCTGAGAACCAAGATAATTATGAACATAACAAGACAACATAAGATACTGAATTAAACTCAAAGGGTCCCTCAAGATACACTCAAAAGAACCATCTAAGAGATCAAATCACTGGGGACAAAAGTGTGGGAGTCCAAACAAGAAGAAAACTTGCTAAATAGACAGAAGAAGTATATCTAGCCATGCTATCTCAAATAGAGCCAAAGAAGTTCGAAGAATCCAGCAAAGAAAAAAACTAGGTAAATGCTATGAATGAAGATCTAGACCAAATTGAGAAGAACAATACCTGGGAATTAATTCCAAGACCCACTGGGAAAAATGTCATTGGCACAAAATGGATATTCAAGAATAAGATGAATGAATAAAGGCAGGTAATAAAAAATAAAGCCAGACTTGTATTTAAGGGATATTCACAAATTGAAGGACTTGATTATTATGAAACCTTTTCCCCCGTATCCAGGATGGAAGCAATCAGAATGTTTTTGGCCTTTGCATGCTATCATGATTTTAGGGTATATCAAATGGATGTGAAGTCTGCCTTCCTGAATGGATATCTAGAGGAAGAATTCTACATGGAACAACCTGAAGGATTCTCATTAACAGATGAACATGACTATGTGTGCAAATTAAAGAAAGCCTTATATGGTCTGAAACAAGCTCCTAGTGCATGGTATTCAAGGCTGGACAATTACTTGCAAAAACAAGGGTTCAAGAAAGGAGGAGTAGACAACAATTTGTACATAAAGGCTAATGAAAATGAACTCTTAAATGCAGTAGTGTATGTAGATGACATCATGTTTGGAAGCAACAAAGATGAGTTAGAAAAATGATTTGTTGAAGAAATGAAATCAGAGTTTGAGATGTCAATGATTGGAGAGCTCACCTTCTATTTAGGACTTCAATTTCAACAAAAGAACGCAGGAATATTCATTTCACAAGAAAAATACTTAAGAGAAATGTTGAAAAGGTTTCAAATGGAAGACTGCAAACCTTTTTCAACTCCTATGATACTAGATGAAAACTATGTGCTAATGATGGATCAACAGATGTAGATCAAAAACTTTACAGATCCATGATAGGAAGTCTGTTATACCTAACTACTTCTAGACTAGACATTATGTTGGCAGTAGGACTTGTGACTAGATAAACAAAATCATTTACCTGCAATCAAGAGAATATTTAGATATCTACAAGGAACTTCAAATTATGGCCTATGTTATCCAAAAGGAAAAAGCTTCACATTGACAGCATACACAGTTGCAGATTGGGCCAGCTGTGTGGATGACAGGAAAAGCACAAGTAGAGGTGCATTTTATTTGGGAAAAGGTTTGGTGGCATGGCTTAGCAAGAAGCAAACATCTATCTCTCTATCTACAGCAGAAGCAGAATACATAGTAGCAGCAACATGTTGCACAAAAGTAATGTGGATGAAAAAAACTCTCCAAGACATGAAGGTAAGCATTGATGAACCCATTTCTATCAAATGTGACAATACAAGTGCAATAAGTATATTAAAAAATCATGTACTTCATTCAAAAACAAATCACATCCCAATAAAGTACCACTTCCTCAGAGAACAAGTAGCACATAAATTAGTGAAGTTGGAATATGTACGAACTAAGGAACAAATAGTAGACATATTCACAAAACCTCTTGCTAAAGAACCATTCGAATATCTAAGAGACAAACTAGGGGTAGTGTTTGCAGATGTTACTCTCTGATATGATTAGAAATTCTTATATATATATATATATACAAGTAAAGACTACATACAAAGAATAGGATCAGAACAGAAGACAAGTGATAGACAATATCAGACAAGAAAGCCTCATTCCAAGGGGAGAACAGTTAACTAATATTGTCACAAAAGAGCTAGAGAAAATGATCAGTGCATGGAACAGGTCCTCAAGATCAGAGTCTTATGGTAGAATTACATCAAGTATCAAGGGTCTTTCGGCTATTACAGTAGTCTAGAACATATAACCAACAATAGGCAGTAAAGGTGAAACACATACTAGTTCTATGATTCTAAAAGTGTCCTCCCAATTTTGATGTTGTTCAGTATTTATTTTATGTTAAATTGTTGATAAAAATAACATAAAAATCACTCATGTGACTCAGTAACTTGCAAGAGACTTGACCCCTTAAGCACATATAAAACATTTGTTTCAAAATATGAAAGATGAATTAGCACAAGATTAATAACATATCTTAATCAGATCATTTTTGTTATGAGAGCTTTAGGTTTGTTGTGCAAGAAGGGATCTAATTGTTTGCAAGTTTTTTTAAGGCTTACAAGGTTAAAACTCAAAAGAGGAGAAGGGAAGCTAGTTGAAAGCCATTTATTTGGGTCAAGAGGAAGAAAGGCAAGGTTTATAGACTCTTCAACACTAGCACATCCTCAAGTTGAAGTTGAGTCTTCAGTGAGCATGTCTCATGAAGGAGAACATACCATGATAGAAGATGAGAGAGCATTCAAAAGGGAATTTTTTTATATTACTGAGATGGTAGAGGCCCTCTATGAGGAGAGGAATTTGACAATGCAAGGATAAATTTCTAGGCCTCCAAGAGGAGAGGGTTCTCTAGGAGGAGGAGGTAATGGAGATGGTCATAAACCACCATCCACTCCACCATCATCCTTACCACCATATTCACCTACCCCTTCATCATCTTCCACTACCACAACCCTTCCAACTATTCATACACATACTTTAAAAGGAAATGGTAAATCACCCTTACTTAAAGTTGATGTTAAATTTGAACTTTCGATGTATAATGGTGAAGTGAAAGCAAATAAACCAGATAATTGGATTCATCAGTTGGAGGTTTATTACAAAATTTAGAACCTTCAAGAGGATGAAATAAATATTCAATTGGCTTCCTTAAGAGAAGAGGGTGCAACACTTGTATGGTGGGAAGCAAGGACACAAGAAGAGATTGCAAAACACAGTAAGATCTCAATTTCATGGTATAATATTATTTCTACAATTAAAATGAAACTCTACCCTCTATCTTACATGTAGAAATCCATTATGAGTTGGCAACACTTTAGACAATTGAAAGGTCAAAGTGTGCAAGATTACACTCAAGAATTTAGGAGAAGAGCTCTTATGTTAGGTTTTGGTTTTAATTCTCAAGATACCTTGTTGAAGTACATAGGGGGTTTGCATAGTTACCTAAACCATACCATCCTCATGTTTAATCATACAAGTCTAGATGAGGTTTGTGTACAAGCTACACACCTTGACGTAAGAGGGAAAATGGACCAAAAGAAGGTAGAAAGAAACCATTCAAGGGTGGTGAAAAGGGAAAGGGTTTCAAAGGAAAACAAAATTAAAATACATCCATTAAAAAACAAGGGGAGAAAACCACATGTAACCACTGTTCCAAAGAGGGCCATGATGAATCCCACTGTTGGAAGCTTCATCCATAATTGAGGCCTAAGAAATTCAACAATAAGGGGAAACAAAAGATAGCCACTTTGACACAACAGGATCTTAGATCCGACTAAGGTAATGAGACAAGAATTGCAGCCATGGTCACAAAGGGAAAATAAGCCATAGCAAGTACTAGTTCATCAAATTGTCACAGTAGCACTCTAAGTGAAGAAACAAGAAAAATGATGTTTCATGTAAGAGTGATCTCAAAACATACAAAATTGATACATTATTTGATAGTGGGTCTTAAGCGAACTTAATATCTAAAGACTTAGTCAAGAAGCTTAATATTGAAACCATACCTTATCACAAGACATATCATTTGAGTTGGATAACCAAGGATACAAATTTATATGTTACAAGAAAATGTATTTTCCGGTTTGAAATTACTGCAAAATTTATTGATGAAGCTGAGTTAGATGTTGTATCACTTCACATATCAGGAATTTTTTTGGGTAGACCATATCTCTATGACAGGATAGAAGACTTCTATCACCATGAGAAAAAGTACGACATGTTCAAAGACAGAGTGGAATATATTGTGAGAGATGATCGCAAAAAGCTAAACCTTTCTTTAATTAATGTCGAGAAAATGAAGAGACTAGTAAATTCAATCAAAAACTTTGTGCTTATTATGATCAAACAAAAGAATGATAATTATTATGAATATTTTGAAGGTTGTGATGATAAATTGAAATCTAATCTATTTGATGTGGCAAGTCAGCATGGCGAGATGTTTTAGGAACCAAATGGGTTACCTCCCAAGAGGGGAATCCAACATGAGATACAACTATAGCGGGATGTTCCACTCCCTAACTTTGGCATCTATTGCATGTTAATAATGGAAAGTGAAGAAATCAAGAATAAAATCCAAGAGTTGTTGAATAAGGTATCATTTTCCCATCTACCTCACCATATGGTTCACTGATTGTGTTGGTGCATAAGAAGGATGGAACATGGCACATGTGTGTGGATTTTTGTACACTAAAACAATCATGGTAAAAAATCATTATCCACTACAAGGAATTGATGTTTTTCTTGATGAGCTGAGGTATGCAGCTTATTTCACTAATTTAGACTTAAGAAGTGGTTATCATAAAGTTATAATAGTTGAAGAGGACATATGGAAGACTACATTTAAAACTAAACAAGGATTGTTTGAGTGTTTTTTTATGACTTTTGGTCATTTCAACGCTCCAACTACTTTCATGAGAGTTATGAATGATGTATTAAGGCCATTTCTTGATGATTTTTTCATTGTCTACTTAGATGATATTTTTGTATTCCACAAATCGTGAGATGAACATGTAATGCATGTAAGAAAGGTGCTTGATGTCTTCAGAAAACAACAATTGTTTTTGAATATGTCAAAATGTGAATTTGGTAAAAATTCTTCAGTGTATTTGGGACATATTGTTGGAGGAGGTGAGCTAAATATAGACCCTTATAAGGTTGAGGTAACTATGAATTGGCCAACACCCAACACAGTCACTGAGGTAAGAAGTTTTTTAGGAGCATCACAATATTGGAGGAAGTTCACTACTAATTTTTCTTCTATGGCAACTCAGTTACATGCATTTAATAGTGTTAAGAAGGAATTTTAGAGGGGAGGCAAGCAACAAAAATCAATTGATGCTTTGAAAAAGAAGATCATTTTAGCCCCAATACTAGTAATACCGGACTTGAGACAACCCTTTGAGATTCAAACCGATGCAAGTGACTATGCCATGGGAGCAGTCCTCTTACAACATGGTAAGCCCATTTCATTCCATTCAGAAATGTTCAATGGTACATTGATATATTATCCTACTTAAGAAAATGAGATATATGTGTTGGTTCAAAGTGTGAAGAAGTAGAAACATTATTTTATGGCAAAGGAAACCATCATTCACACCAATAACCAACCACTACAATACTTGCAATCACAAACTAAGTTGCAACAGTTAAGGCACTTTCGATGGATGGTTTTCTTGCAACAATTCCACTTGGTCATCAGGGATAAGAAAGGTATATACAACAAGGTTGTTGATATGGTTTCTAGGCCTATTATTACTGCATCTAATTTACTCAATAATATTTCTATTTTGCATGAAATTTATGTTGAACAATATGCATTTGATAATGATTTTCAAGATGCTTATGAAAACTTGAGTCAATGTTGCAAAGTTGAGGAATTGAATTACCATGTACATAATAACTTTTTGTATCATTTGGGAAAGCTTTGTATTCAATATGGGGAGAGAGTAAATGTCATAAGGGAAGCACACACTTCTCTTATTATTAGAAATTTTGGTGTGAGAAAAACAGTGGCAAATCTTTAGAGGTATTGTTATTGGCCTTGTATGCTTGAAAGTGTGTCATGTTTTATTAAAGGTTTTTCATTATGTATAGTCAACAATCCTAGTAATAGGAAGTTAGGATTGTACACACCCCTTCCAGTTTCCTCACATCCATGGGAGAGTATTTCTATGAATTTTGTAGGAGGTCTTCCTTTGTCAAAAAGAGGTCATGATTATTTTTATGTAGTTGTGGATAGGTTCAGTAAGATGTGTATATTAACTCCATGTAAAAAGCAAGTTATAGCTAAAAAACAACTCATCTTTTCTTTCAAAGTTATTGGGCACATTTTGGGTTTCCTACATCTATTGTAAGTGATCGATATTCTCGATTTGTTGGGAATTTTTTGGTCAATATTGTGGGACTTGATGGACACTAGGTTGAAGAAGTTTACATCCTTTCATCCACAAATAGATGGTCAAACCGAGGTGGTCAATCAAATAATCATTCATCTTATTTGAGGATATTGAAGCAAACATTCTAAGTTGTGGGATGAATAGTTGCATTACATTCATTATTCTTACAACCGTGCAAAACACTCCTCTACACAAACATCGCCATTTGAGGCATGCCTTGGATACTTGACAAAATTTCCATTGGATTTATTATTTGGGAAATATGTAGCTATAGATGGGCATAGAAAAATAGATAAATCAAAGTAATTCATAGAGAAAATTCAGTTGATCCATCAAACAGTTCAAGATCAACTAGAAAAAAGTCAAGGAAAGTAAAAAATGAGACATGACAAACATCGTGTGGATCATAAGTTTCAATTTGGTGACAAATTTTGGCTTCAAATTAGCAAGGAGAGGCTTCAAGGAGAAAGTAAAAATCTGAAACCAATTCGTTATGTTCCTTTCAAAATTCTGGAAAAGATTGGTAACAATGCCTTCAAGCTTGATTTTCCTTCATACATGAAAATTTACTTTGTTGTTAATGTTGAAAATTTAAGATTGTATGAGCCTCCTTTGATTGAAGATCAAGGAGAGAATTTTTAGCTACCATCTATTGAAGAATTTTCTCCAGAGTGCTTTGTTGAGCTTTAGCAAGATACCATACTTGACAGAAGAACAAGGATATCGACAAGAGGAAGTGTCGACTATCTTCAAGTGGGGCTCAAAGGAACAAATCCTTAGAAATCCAAATGGATGGAAATTGGGAAGGTGATGGAACTCTACCCTCACATGTTCAACAAATGAATATGATCTTTTGGGGTCCAAAATATTTTGATGGGGAGGAATGATCAGGTGCTCAGAATTATGCTCAAAAAACAGTTCTTAGAATGACATGAAACCTAAACGACCGCGTAGTACTCGTCATTTTGAATCCGACACAACTTGTTTCACACAAAATGTCCTTCGTATAGCTTCAGAAATGAGTTCTGTCCATTTTTATAAACAGGGAAAATTTGGAAAAAAAATGCAGATAGGGAGCCCAGTCAGCAGTCTGTACTACTAACGCTGCATGTTGACTGGGCGGGTAAAAGTTTAGTCAACTCATTTCCTCTAGCAAATGACGGTCTTCCAAGTGGTAGGTGTTGGTTGGCGCATTTTGTTATTTGTGGTGGCATTTTTTTATTGGTTGAAATTTGAGCCAATGAGGAGGAGGCACATGGCTTAGCCTGGGGCCACCACATGTCCTCCTCACGGCACAATAATTTGGTTATGGACCGGAACAACCCGGCGGGGGTAGAACACCATACCTCCGCCCAACAATCATGTTGTGCTACCATCTTTGTTGCTCTATGTTGCTTACCCATATACATTTCCATTTCTATTTAAACTTTATTAAATGTGCCAATGGGGGGAGAGGGGGCCAGCCCTGTGGGCTAGCCCCCAAGACACATGACCACAACCCGGATTCCACAGGCAGAGCATAGGCGCTTAAAATTAAGTGCGTTTAATTACACTAGTCCCATATTTAACTAACGTTAAACAAAATTAATTATCAGAGAACTGGTTTAGCAATAATCCAACTTAATTTTTTTTCTTTCATAGTGGTTCATGTTCCTATGTGCCCGCACACATGTACTAGCTACATCCATGGTCTTTATGAATCATAGTAAATCCTCCCGAAGGGATCTACTATTGGCCCTATGCCAAGCAACACGGGCATCTAGGGTTGATCTGGCCTCTCCAATCAGGGTAGCAGCGGGGACTCAACCAATTGAGCTAACCCTTGGGGCTAGCACTAATCCAAATTAATTAGCGCTAATGCAGTTTTATTAAGCTAATCCGAGATTAACTTGGTGGTTCTAACAAATTTGAAAAATTTGCTATTTTTAGTGCTAATTAGCCCGATTTAGCACCAATTAGCTAAATTTAGGGAGGAAATTATGGAGCAGACTAGTAGAGGTCATAACTCAACCAATTTTCGACCAAATGAGCAGAAAGAGGAAAAGGTACCATTTTCTGAGCGGTGTGAACCCATTGGTGCAGGTTTCAGGAGTAGAAGAGCATTGTAAACACATCATTTTACAAATTTGATCATAATATAGAAGCCCTATCCATGGAAGCTGGACCAAGGAGATGTAGCCTAGGAGGGGTGAACTCCCTCATCAAATCCCTATGTTGATGTGTTGTATGGTGATGTACTGTAATTTTATTTGTTGTTGTTCATTCTTTCTTTATGTTAAATTATTCATAAACATAACATAAAAATCACTCATGTGACTCAGTTACTTGTAAGAAACTTGAACCCTTAAGCACATGTAAAAAATTTGTTTGAGAATATAAAAAAGGAATTAGCACAACATTACTAACATATCTCAATCAGATCAATGGAAATATCCAAAATACTATAGATGGCTCTCAGAAAAATGTAGGTCAAAATATGGATGAATCTCAGCAACATAAGTCATCTCGTGACAACTCTATTTTTTTCTAGTTTGTGATTAACCCTATGTGGCACCATCTCATCCCTCAACAAAGGGGAACCTTTCAGAAAATGTGAATGAAAGGGAATCAACAATGAGTGTTCCATCAATAAACTTGTAAAAGTGCACCCATGAGTCTGATCACTTAGATAGTGAGAAAGAAATAATGATTAGGCCAGGTCTAATAGCACATGAAGTTTCTAAAAATGATGAGTATATAGCTCCAATTACACCTGGGACTAATAGTTCTATAGGATGGACTGATATAGGAAGATTACATGGGATAAGCACATTATGAAATAGGCATTTTTCTTGAGAAATTTAAGCCTCGCATTATGAAATATTCAACTATTTCACTTTTCCTTAGCCATTTATATCATGGGATCTCTAATTGAACTGTTAAATTTTTAGATTGGGATTTATCAATCAGGGCATGAAATTTAAACCTTGAGTTATGACATATTCGTAGTTATATTTAACGTATTTTTTTATCAATTCTCTCTCCTACCTCAAATTTAGACTTTAAGGATTTTGGCTTCTTCAGATGTGGAGAGAGGTTCATGATATGCTCCTTTCTGTTCAATTTTGAAATATTTTTGCAACCAACCATCAAAATAAGGATAATTATAGTGATTTTAAATTGAATTGTTGGCTAGTTCTTATTTGTAATCTGATTGGAGGCTTACTTTTCATTCTAACAACTTAGGAGTGTCATTAATAAAATTATAATCTCTATTCCTAGATTTTTGCAACCAACCATCAAAATAAGGATAATTGGAGTGATTTTAAATTGAACTATTGGCTAGTTATTATTTGTGATCTGATTAGAGGCTTAATTTTCATTGTAACAACTTAGGAGCGTTATTAATAAGATTATAATCTCTATGCCCCCTATTCTTAGGAACGAGGTGGAAAAATAAGTGAATTCGTTGCATTGCGTATGTTCGATTTGAAAGCATGGGTTTCGATTTAAAAACATAATGACGTGACAAAAATAGGCAATTTGTTACATTGTGTATAGCACGAGTATTCAATTTATAAGCATAGGCATGGATTTTGTTCGAATTGCAAGCCAGAGAGAAAGGGTAGATGTCTATTTGTGGTTTTAAAAACTATCTAAATTTATTATTATTAAAATTTTGAAAAATAATTTATATATACATACTAAGAGAAAAAATATCCCAAGGTGAAAACGAAACTTCTCTCATTTAAAAATAAATAAATGTAATCATAAATTACAAGAAGAAAAAATATAAATAAATACAAAATCTTAATAACAACAATAACCATGGACATAACCCTAGTTATTGGCCGCTATAATATCATAGGCTTTGGCCTTATTCGATCTCAGCTTCTCCGCCTCCCCTCCAGGGATTGCAAAGTTTATTTTTTTTTATGTCGTTTGTCTCAAAAAAGAGCCATCGTCTACCCTTTCAATTTCGATCTACACGTCCAATTCCGTAGCTATTAGAAGACCATTCAAACCTTGATCATATTGAATGGGAAATAATATAAGGGTGTTCTAGAGCTTGGTGACTCCATGCGGAACCTCCATCCGTCGTGGCTCACTAACCCACCCAACAACGAATGCGAAAGGATCTGTGCCTGCAATACCCAACTCTAGAGGAAAAGACCTCAGTCCTGAGTTCGAGTCACAAATACCTTATGAAGGAGTCCTAGTGGATCGTCTCCGCCACCCTTGAAATATTGCGGCAAACAAATACACCAAAGCAAAAAGCACCTGCTCGCTTCCAATCCCAGTACCAACTTATGGATCTGGTCTCCAGAAAAAATTATCTGGCTACCAAATGACACAAACAAGACCGAGGTCGGCCTCTGGTGGTCCAACTATTGTAGTAGATCGTAGTCTTCGTAGCCATCGACGCTGGAATGGAAAGCGAGCATGAGCAGGCCAATGGAAAGCATGGGAAGTCCTCTCGTTATTTCAGTGGAAAGGGTTGACAAAAAAAAGACAGTAGAACTCAGTTGAAAGGGTTCAGAAAAAAATAACTGGAATGTGCATCTCTGTGTTGGAATATTGAAAATTCCAGAACAAACAATGGAGAGAGTAAACTCCCCTCTTCAACACAGAGAAATTAAAAATTTTCACTCATAAGACAGAGTTTCAACACTGTAAAACAAACTTCTATTCCTCCTAAAAAAAAATGTTACAATGTCTTTCTCTATGGAGAGGGATTTACAAAATGTGACTGCTTCAAACACGCAGTGCATAGGACTTCACTGTCTCTCAAACAAAACAAAACTGTCTCTGTGGAAATAAAAATGTTGTGTATTTCTTCACGCACTGCTGTGCTGCTTACAAAATAAAACAAATAACATTACAATACTACCATCAGGCTCTCTGGCCTTTTGTTTTTATATGCCACGCATATATAAAAAACATTACAAAACTAAATTATAACTTAAAACTAAATCTGTTTTTAAAACAAATCTTTCGGGCCCACACAAAAGCGCGATTTAATCCTATTTAATACATTCATCGGGTCTGCGTTTTAAAAAAAAACAAAGAAATCAAACAAAAGTTCCAATCGTGATTTGAAAGCGGATGCGATGACCAAAATTCAATCCGCCATATAAATGGCGTCGGGTCCGGATAATACAACAAAACACGCGATCACAATAAAAGTTCCGATTACAATTGGCTATCGGATGTGATGGGAATATTAAACTCCACCACATAAGAACCATCGGGTCCGTGTTATAACAAAACACGCGACCAACAAAAAATTGTGATTGTGATTGGGCCACGGATGTGATGGCCAAAAAATTAAATCCACTGTATAACCTGGATCAGGTCCAGGCTCATAACATGTGCGATTGGGCCCAAAACAGAAAAGTTGTGATTGCCGATCAAAACCGGATGCGATCAGCTATTAAATTGTGGCACATAATACATATCGGGTCCGTCATTTGTTTAGAGAAATCAGGGCATAAACAAAAATGCCGCTGATTCAAACTTGCGATTGTATATTATGTTGCTGTGTGGTCTTATGGACCCACGGGCCTCGGCCGACGGTGGAGGGCGATTGTTACATGGTTTTCTGTGTTATGTTGATTGTGATATGTGTATTGCATCGGGCCTTAAAACAAAAAGGCCGTGGTATATATGAACGTTCCGCTTGCGAAACTTCGCCACATCAACAAGACACTGTTCCTCCTGGGGACCACGGGGTTTAAAACTAAACGCCCGTGTACACAGAAAATATCTGTTTGACTCTGTATATAAAAAAAAAGGTACTGTTTTTCAGCAGGACATCTGAACAAATCAAAATTTTGTTAAAAAGACTAAGTGATCCAAATAAATCTAAAATGGTATTAAATAAAATTGACGGTTAGAATTTTAAACTTCAGAGAGAAAGAAAATAAACGGATCTCACCGTACTGTTAATGCTTGTTCAACACTCCCCCTTACTTTCAACTGCTGGGTTATCAATCATACCCAATCATTTTCTCAAAAATTTGAAACTCTTATGTCCCATTGGCTTGGTCAGAATGTGTGCAAATTGCTCCTGAGTTCTGCAGTGTTCCAAAATAATTTCACCATTGCTTACCAATTCTCTGGTGTAATGAAATTTTGTGTCAATGTGTTTCGTCCTCTTGTGAAACACAAAATTCTTAGATAATGCAATAGCTGAGATATTGTCACAGAAAATCACTGTTCCTTTTGTCTTCTCTTGGCACAAACTCCATAACATCCTCCTCATCCAAATTGCTTGACACGATCTTTTGCTTGGCTTCCACATGTGCATCTATAACGTGAACAACGCTACGATGAAGCTGCACAGCCCGCAGAATGGCTCCACAGACCCAATGAAAAGCATAATAGTAGGTGTATGGATCATCTGCTTCCGGCCCAATCCCAGCACATCGATTATTGTCCAACTAATCTGAACATTAGAAAGCATTATATAAAAATACCAAACCTTTTAATTGCTAACATACCTCATAATTCTCTTCGTTGCCTGCCAATGTGCATCCTTTGGCTTCTCCATGAATCTGGAAATTAAACTAACAACATGCATTATATCGGGCCTAGTTGCATTCAAATACATAAGGCTCCCAACTATGCTCTTGTACAATCTTGGATCAAAATCCTTGCTGCTGTCCTCTCTGCTGAGTTTTAATCCCATCACTGTGGGAGTGATTGCTGCTTTGCTCTCCTGCATATTAAATCTTTCCAGCACTTCATTAACATATTTTGCTTGTGAGATAAAAATCCCATTTTCATCTTGTTCTACTTCTATTCCTAAGAAGTATCTCAACAAACCCATGTCAGTCATTTCAAATTCTTCTTTCATGACTGTTTTAAAATTTTCAATAAGGTAATCATCATTACCTGTGAAAATAACATCATCAACATATAAAACTACAAGCAACATTTTACCATATTTTTCTTTGATGTAGAGGGTGGGTTCTCCCTCACACTTTTCAAATCCATTTTCCAGTAGATAGGAGTCTATTCTACTGTACCACGCTCTTGGTGCTTGCTTCAGCCCATAAAGAGCTTTCTTCAACTTGCACACTTTTTGCTCTTGGCCTTTCTTTTCATAGCCGAGAGGTTGTTCAATGTAAACCTCTTCCATTAACACTCCATTTAGGAATGCTGACTTCACGTCCATTTGGTAAACTTTCCACTTGTTTTGTGCTGCTATGGACAGCACTACTCTCACGGTTTCCATTCTAGCAACCGGTGCGAAATTTTCCTCATAATCTATCCCATGCTTCTGCTTATAACCTTTGACAACAAGTCTTGCCTTGTGTCTCTCTATTTTGCCTTCAACATTACTCTTGGTCTTGTAGACCCATTTAACTCCAATGACATCTTTACCTTTTGGGAGTTCAACCAAATCCCATGTCTTGTTTCTTTCTATGGCATTAATCTCCTCATCCATAGCTTCTATCCATTTCTTTTCCTTAATAGCTTCTTCAAAGTGGATAGGGTATTCAACATGACAATATAAAGCAAACAAAGAATTGATACCTTCATTTGCTGCCTCTTGTGCATAAATGTCATTCAAATTTCTGAACTTCTTACCTCTTTCACTAGGTGTACAAATGCCTGAGGAAGCACTTGAATTTCCTCCTTGTGGTGTGCTTGGAGAAGCACTTTCATTTCTCCTCAAGGGTGTGCTTTGCTGCTCTTGTGTTGGTGCTGCTATTTGGGGATGTATTTCAGCCAATTCATCATCATTTTCATCATGAGATAAACAGTGTTTAACATTCACTATTTTCTCTATGCTTCCATCCCAAGCTTCCTCTTCAATGAACTGAAAATATCTGCTCACAATAAACCTCTTGGTGGATGGGTTGTATAACTTGTAAGCCTTGGATTCCTCACTGTATCCAATGAAAATACATTTCTCCCCCTTGCTGTCCAACTTCTTCCTTAGCTGATCCGGAATGTGTGCATAAGCCACACATCCAAAAACCTTCATATGTGTGACACTTTTCTTTGTGCCACTCCATGCCTCTTCCGGCACTTTGTTCATCACTGCTTTTGTAGGGCACCTATTCAAAATGTATGCTGCACAATGTACAGCTTCAGCCCAATAATCATTAGGCAAATGCTTTTCCTTTAACATACTCCCCACCATGTCCATTATGGTTCTATTCTTCCTTTGGCTACTCCATTTCTGCGGGTATATCTTGTTGTGTTGATTATGAATACCATTTTCTCTACAAAAAAACGTAGAAAATACCCCAGAGATATACTCTCACCTCCTTTATCGATCCTGAGGACTTGAGTGTGAAACCCACTTTGCTTCTCAAAAAGTGCTTTGAAATTCTGGAGACCTTTCAAAGGCTTAAGCACATTTTTCAAAAATTAAGCCTTAAGTTTTCTTGTAAAATCATCTATGAATGTTAACATGTAGTGGCTGCTAGCAAGTGGTGGAGTTTGCAACGGTCCACACAAATCTGAGTGGACAATCTCTAAGGGTGCCTTTGCCCTTATGCTTTTTCCGGAAGGAAAACTTTCTCTGTGTTATTTCCCCAAGATACAACCTTCACAAAGGCTATCTAGTTTCTCTATCAATGGTAAACCTCTTACCATTCCTTTTCTATTCAACAAGTTAAGACCTCAAAAGTTGAGATGTCCAAATATCAAGTGCCACAACCAATTTTCATCTTTTGGTTCACTTTGGATAGCCTCTTGTGCCACTGCTGCTTTCTCTTCACCATTCTTCAAATTTGTGCTCATTCTGAGAGGGAACATCCTGTTCCTTGTCATCTTCACTTCAGCAATACATTGTTTGCTGGGTGGTTTGTCCATGATGGTACAAACATCATCCTCAAAAAATACATTATACCCCTTTTGAACAAGCTGTCCAATACTTAAGAGGTTACACTTCATTCCTGGAACATAATAGACATCTGATATGGATTTCTTTGCACCTTTTCTTGTTAGAACATTTACATTTCCTTTTCCCATAACAGACACTTTACTATCAGTCCCTAGTGTGACTTGTGACTTCACACTCTCATCTAGCATAGAAAACATGGCTAAGTTTCTTGTCATATGGTTACTGCAACCGGAGTCTAGAAACCATAAATCCTCATTCTTTTCTTCAGCCATATTCCTGACTAAAAATCAAACTATTTTAGCGGAAGTATTCCTTAGTGAGGTGCACTAGTTCTACTTCCTATATCATTGCTTCTTTCTTGTTCATTAGCATAATGACCATATTTTTTTACAATAATAGTGACATTTAATTGGATTTATCATGCCTTTGTTGTTGAACGTACGCTAACCACTGCGGAAACGTTGCCACATGGCTGATGCGATTTGGATTCTTCTTGTCCTTGAGCATTTGCTGATTGTTCCTTCCACCTCAGGTTTGGCTGCCTCTTCCACTCTTCAAAGACATTTGGGTTTGATGATCATGCTGCTCGAGAAGATGATCTATGAGTTTCACTCCTACCCAATGCGCTGGGAGATCTGGTGATGCATGTAGCTCATCCAATGTGAACTTTGTGAGATCCTTAGTCTCCTCTATGGTGGTGACAATCACATTGAATCTTGAGGGTAGATTCCTCAAGAGTTTTATCCTCTTATCTTCAAGAGTCTCTCCATGAGATCTTATTTGTGTGACCATTCCAATCACATGAGTGAAGAATGAGTAAATAGTATCTGACTCTTTCATACAGAGAGTTTCAAAGTATCTCCTCACCAACTGAAGTTTTGTTGTCTTCACTTTTTCCATGCCTTGATAGGTTGTCTTGAGAGTTTCCCATGCTTCTCTACATCTCTTGGCTGCTGCTATCCTCGGAAACACACTCTCATGCACTACTTGATACAATAAGAAGAGAGCTTTGGAGTATTTCTTCCTATTTCTCTTCAACACCTCCTTTTCTACCTGAGTTAAATCTTCAAACTCTTCTTCATTTTCTGGCTCTTCAAATCCATACTCAATAAATTCCCATAAGTGTTGGGAGAGAAATAGTGCTTTCATAGTTATTGACTAGTAGTCATAATTTTTCCCATTAAACATTGGGAGATGGATATTTCCCATACCCATACCAGTGCTGGCTCCAGCCATTCTGCACTCTTAACTATAATTCAAAAAACACTTGACTGTGTATTTAAAATAACTCACTGTTCTACAATAGTAACACAATAAACTGTATAGAGAAACACCTTTGGATTCTTTTTGGCTGAGTCTTCAGTCTGCTGGAGAAGTTGTTGCAACAAAGAACTCCTTTCCTTCAACTTTTTTGATCTTCAAAGAGCCTGGACTAGATCTGATACCATGTTGGAATATTGAAAATTCTAGAACAAACAATGGAGAGAGTAAACTCCCCTCTTCATCACAGGAAGAAATTCAAGAAATTCTTATACGAGAATGATTTTTATATACGTAAAAAAAAATTCTATTCCTCTAAAAAAAACTGGCTGATAATATTTCTCCTTGGAGGGATTTAGAAAATGTATTTTGCTTCCAAATACACGATTACACGAACTATCTCGGGCAAGCCTGTTGTCTATTGAAATAACACTACGTGTGTTGTTCCGCATATTTCTTCTGCTTCTTACAAAATAAAACAAATAACATTACAATACTACCATCAGGCTCTCGGGCCTTTTTTTTTATATGCTACGCATATATAAAAAACATTACAAAACTATATTATAAATTAAAACTAAATCTGTTTTTAAAACAAATCTTTCGGGCCCACACAAAAGCGCTTTGAACGCGCGATTTAATCCTGTTTAATACATTCATCAGGTCCACGTTTAAAAAAAAAACAAAGTGATCAAACAAAACTTCCGATCGCGATTTGAAAGCGGATGCAATGATCAAAATTCAAATCCGCCATATAAATGGCATCAGGTCCGGATAATACAACAAAACACGCGATCACAATAAAAGTTCTGATTGCGATTGGCTATCGGATGCGATGGGAATATTAAAATCCGCCACATCAGAACCATCGGGTCCGTGTTATAACAAAACACGTGACCAACAGAAAATTGCGATTGTGATTGGGCCACGGATGCGATGACCAAAACATTAAATATTTTGTATAACCTGGATCGGGTCGGGGCTCATAACATTTGCGATCGGGCCCAAAACAAAACAGTTGCGATTGCCGATCAAAACTAGATGCAATCAACAATTAAATTGTGGCACATAATACATATCGGGTCCGTCATTTTTTTAGAGAAATCAGGGCATAAACAAAAATGCCGCCAATTCAAACTTGCGATTGTATATTATGTTGCCGCGTGGTCTTGTGGACGCATGGGCCTCGGCCGATGGTGGAGGGCGATTGTTACATGGTTTTCTGTGTTATGTTGATTGCGATATGTGTATCGCATCAGGCCTTAAAACAAAAAGGCCGTGGTATATATGAACGTTCCGCTTGCGGAACTTCGCCACATCAACAAGACACTGTTCTTCCTGGGGACCACGGGGTTTAAAACTAAACGCCCGCGTACACAGAAAATATCTGTTTGACTGCGTATATAAAAAAAAAGGTACTCTGTTTTTCCAAAAATAGAGACTGTCCCCGAACAAATCAAAAGTCTATTTTTCAAAACAAAAGACTGTATTGATCAAAACAAAATCTGAACTGACTGTTCAACAAAATTAGAAAGCGGCTGGGAGTACATAAACCTGGAGAAGAAAATAGAAAGCGGCTCTACACAGCCACTGTTGAAAGTAACATTTCAACACTCCACATAAGCATTATGTTGGTGGTGATGGACAAGATATTCTAGCGACAGTTGTCTGAGAAGGATTTGGAACAACTTCTCCATCCAGTCCAATGCCTTGGAGAGCCTTTTAAAACCTTGGTGTGAAACTCTTTAATTTGAAATTTGGGGATAGAGATAGCATTTTAAATCAGCACAGAGCTCGCATTGAATGTGTATTGTGTGTTTTGTCAACTGTTGAGCTATGTAGCAAGGCATCATAAATGTTATGGCGTAGAGATACCAAAAAATCAAGACGCCATGTATCACCATATATCACCATCATCAGTTTGTATATCATCACCATACCATGCACAAAATTTTTTTTCATGTGTATAGCCATGCACTACGCCAATAAGTCGCTAGTTGTTAAGAATTTTCATCCCTCTATTGCCTTTTGATTGCAAAAATTGTTGAATACCACCAATCAGTGAGTTGCAATTTCGTCTTCCTCCGTCAAATTATTTTTAAACATGATGCAAATTTTTTTCATACCATGTAGCGTCAGGATGTTCGAGTCTCAGCTTTACCATCTCACGCTCTGGACCTCACGTTCGTCATCGTACTTCACTGGTCGAATCTAGGATGGCATGACAACCTACAAGCCTGCTGTTTTCGCTCATGGTTCTGATCGCCCTCAACGTCTCTAATTGATCACTGTTAACAAGTGAACACATGATCCACGTCCCTGTTCGTTGTCCATGGCCCCCATCTAACTACACCAGTGCCACATTGTATGTCACGAAATCCATCTTTAGCCCCATAAAACTTAACCGACTTAACAAGATCAATCGAGTGAGGTTTCTCAACTTTTGGGGTATTTTACTAGTGAAACGATTTTCACCTGGACTGAGATAAACAAGATCTTGAGAAACTTGGCTTATGCTTCCAGGAAATTTGCCTTAACATAATGACGGAAAAAGAGTCTTTGCATATTGGTGTAGTTAGAAACATGGGAATGGATTCCTCACTATACAAGTGATTATGATGAATTACAAGTGCCTTTAGAAGCCAAAGCTTAAAAAATTCTTGAGGTATGCCTCCCATTACGAAACATGGGAATGGATTCTGACTATAGAAGTGATTATGATGAATTACAAGTGCCTATAGAAGCCAAAGCTTGGAAAATTCCTCAGGTATGCCTCCCGTTAAGAAATTGCTAGAGAGATCAAGTTTTAAATGCTTAGAGCAATGTCCGAAAGATTTCATAATAGTACTGTTTAATTCATTTCCGAGAGGAGTAGTCATTCTAAATTTGAGAGCTTTTGAGATCTTTGTACATATCTACGATGAGATTTCTAAAACAAGCTTTTTGTCGCCCTAACTCCATGCAATTAAGCAGAGAAAGCAAGATTCCTCCACTGAGTTGGTTTTCTCCATGTTGGAATTAACTCTCAACCACCTCCATGCATGAGATAGTGGCAGTAGCTCACACTTCATCAATTTTGTTGCAGGGAAGGATGAGAAGAAATTTTAAATCAAAATCGTTTTCATGCAAAAGATCAAAAACATAGTACTCGGTCATTCCCTGCGTTTATTTCCTTAACTACTGCATTGAATTACTTTTAGTTTTAACCTTTTAAGCCCTTTTCCATATCTTATGTTTCTACTGATGCGATTTCTGGTGGGACCGACCTTACCTTATTGCACTTTGCAATCTTCCACAATCCTTTGTATTTCACATTTCCTTTTGATTTGTGCATTTTGCACTTACCACGACTTACCGCATCGCACCCGCACTTTGTAAATGTTTACACCTTACCTTTTCGCCATACGAAAGTTATGTTATGTTAATTGCGATGCGATAGTGCTATTGCACATTTCAACCACAACATTTTACACTTACCATATATCGTCCGCAATATCGCAAGTTCGCAGTTGCAAGTTTTAAACCTTATCTTCCACTTCCTGCAAAGTTATTCTTTTACAATGTGATATCGCCGCAACATATCGCAAATGCATAAGTTTAAGTTTTCCAGTAAAGTGCCCGCAAGTACTTTGTCTTTTGCAATGCAATATGTGCCACATCACAATTGCACATTGCAATTCACAGTGGTTAATGGATAGTGCCCAGGTTAAGAATTGATATCGCCAATATGCAATAAGGGCGCGAATGCGATGAGGTCTCCAAGCCGAAACTGATAATATTTCAGGTCCAGGCTTTTGTGTTTTGAATGCGTTTTGTACGTGTTTCGTGTATAAACCGAAATACGGTCTGTGTGTCATTTTAATGAAGAAATGGGTCTTTTGACAGCAGAAGAACGTTTAGTTGTTGAACGCTCATTCAACATTGAATCTGCATTGATAGCATTAGGTTTTCAAGATTCGAGCATTTTGTATAACTAATGTAATTTCCATAAGTTTATTGAGTTGAATAGAAAAATGAATTTCGTTCTACTCCTGTGTTTTTACGTTGTCTGTGTCTATGAATTTAATTTTTACAATATTTCATCATTCTCTTTGTTGTGGGGGAAGCATGCCTCTATGTTATTGTTTGTTCAATATTTTTGAACATGATATCAGAGCAGGTCTACGCTCTCAGTGAAAGATGTACAAGTGCACTCTTTACTGAAGAGGATGTAAGATTGGTTTGAGAAGCGGATTTCTCCAGCAGTGAGAAGGGTTATGTTTTACACAGTTAAGGAGATTGTTTGTTTACATAGTCAGAATGGAAGCAACAAGCACAAGCCTGGAAAATCCAAAATTACCACAATTCAATGGTAAAAACTATGATTATTGTGCCATTACAATGAAGGAAATGTTTGCTTCACAAGATATATGGAAGCTGGTGGAAAATTTCTTTCCAGAACCAGCAGATGCAACAACACTTAATGCTTTGACAATCGCGGAAAGAGACTTCTTGAAAGATAATAGGAAGAAAGACTCCAAAGCCCTCTTCTATATCTTCTAAGCAATACATGAGAGTATTTTCCCAAGAGTTGCAGCAGTAACGAAGTCTAAGGAGGCATGAGATATTCTCAAGACAGCCTATCAAGGCATGGAGAAGGTGAAGACAACAAAATTACAAATGTTGAGGAGAGATTTTGAAACTCTCTATATTAAAGAGTCTGATAACACAGACCCATTCTTCACACATATGATTGGGTTGGTTACCCAGATAAGGTCTCATGGAGAGACACTTGAAGAAAGAAGAATAGCGAAGAAAATTCTAAGAATCCTACCATCGATATTTGATGTCATAGTAGTAGCCATAGAAGAGACAGAGGATCTCTCACAATTTTTAGTGGATGAGCTTTGTGCATCACTGATGTCTCATGAACATAGACTGAAAATAACAAAAAAATCCTCATTGGATCATGCTTTGAAGACACAAATTTCTTTTGGTCGAGGTAGAGGTCGAGGAAGATCAAACTACCATGGAAAAGGAAGAAGCCCACATAGAGGTGGAAGAAGCAGTCCTGCAAGCACAAGTGAAAGGGGCAGCAGCCAGAATCAAAGTGAAGGCTCAAGCCAAAATCAAGCACAAGGGTAGAGGTATGATAAATCCAAAGTCCAATGTCAATATTGTGAAAAGTATGGGCAGTATGCCAATGAATGTAGAAAGAAACAAAATGATATAAGTAATAGACATAGTTTAAATTTTACAAGAGAAAATCATAACCAAGGAAATGTGCTTTTAACTTGTAATGTGGCACAATAAAAACAAGAAGATGTATGGTTCTTAGATTTAGGATGTAGTAACCATATGATTGGAAACATAACAATGTTTTCCAATGTAGATGAGAGTGTGAAATATGAAGTAACAACGGGCACTGATAGGAAGGTCTCTGTCATGGGGAAAGGAAGAGTAAAAATACTGATAAAGAAGGGAGAGAAGAAGTTTTTGTCAGATGTCTATTATGTACTTGGCCTGAAATGTAACCTTATAAGCATTGGAAAACTCCTAAATAATGGCTACAATATGTTTTTTAAGAATGATGTGTGTACAATCATGGATATACCTCCAAGTAAAAGAGTCATTGCAGAAGTTCATATGACAAGAAATAGGATGTTTCCTCCCAATATTAGAATAGAATTGAAGGAAGGAGGTGTTATAGTAGCAGTCACATAAGAGTTCTTTCAAGAAGAAGTGAAAGATGAAAACTGGTTATGGCATTTAAGATTTGGACATCTCAATTTTGTAGGTTTGAACCTGTTGCATAGAAAATGGATGGTAAAGGGATTGCCACTCATAGAGAAATTAGATAGCCTATGTGAAGGTTGCATCTTGGGAAAACAACACAGAGAATATTTTCCAACAAGAAAGAGTATTAGGGCAAAGGCACCCTTAGAGATTGTCCACTCAGATTTGTGTGGACCAATGCAAATGCCATCATTTGTTGGCAGTCATTATGTTTTGACATTTATAGATAATTACACAAGGAATAAATGTGTGTATTTTCTAAAATAGAAAAGTGAAGTGTTTGAACAGTTTTACCACTTCAAAGTTCTAGTTGAGAATCAAAATGGACACTACATAAAAACGTTAAGAACTGACCGAGGCAGAGAATACTTTTCAAAATACTTCCTGCTTTTATGCAGGGAGAATGGAATACACAGGCAATTTACCACAAGGTATACACCGTAGCAGAATGGTGTAGCAGAAAAAATAATAGAACCATCATGGACATGGTAAGAAGAATGTTGAAGGAAAAGCATTTGCCAAACGAGTATTGGGTAGAAGATGTCAATTGTGCAGCATATATTTTAAATAGATGTCCAACCAAAGTTATGAACGGTTAGGAATAAACAGGTGTAACAAAACGAGTTTTATTAGCTCATGAGAGTATTTGGATGTGTGGCATATGCACATGTCCCAGATCAATTAAGGAATAAGTTGGACAGCAATGGAGAGAAGTGTATACTTGTTGGATATAGTGATAAATTGAAGGCCTACAAGCTCTATAATCCATCAACCAAGAAGATAATAATCAGTGGAGATATTCAATTCATTGAAGAATAAGATTTGGATGGAAGTTTAGATAAAACTATAAATGTGATGACATGTATTTAACATGAAGATAAAGAGGAATTGATTTCATAAAATAATCCCTCAACGGTGGCTCCTCCTCCACCTACACAAGCTCAATAGAGCACACCAAGCAAGCAACTAAACAATAGTGGAGAACCAAGGAAGTGCTTCTCCAAGCACACCAGAGGGATCAGTAACTCCCTCGAGTTCAAGTGGAACTCCAAGCACACCAAGAAGACTAAGATTCAGAAATATGAGTGAAATTTATGAGCGAGAAGAAGTAAATAATAATAATAATGGTCTAAATTATTTATTTTCTTTGTTTTGTCATGTTAATGAACTAGTCCATTTTGAAGATACAGGAAAAGAAGAAAAATGGATTGAAGCAATGAATGAAGAGATTGGAGCAATAGAAAAGAATAATACATCGGGGTTAGTGGAGCTGCCACAAGGTAAAGAAGTTATTGGAGTGAAATGGGTCTATAATACCAAAAGAACTATTGAAGGCATGATAGAAAAACACAAAGCAAGACTTGTTTTCAAAGGCTACAAGCAGCAACAAGGAAGAGATTATGAAGAAACCTTTGCATGAGCTGCAAGGATGGAGATAGTGAAGACAGTGTTGTCCATAGCAGCGCAACAAAAGTGGAAAGTCTATAAAATGGATGTAAAGTCAACATTCTTGAATGGAGTGTTGAAAGAGGAGGTATATGTTGAGCAACCTCCTGGCTATGAGATAGAATGCCAGGAGCAAAAAATATGTAAGTTGAAGAAATATCTTTATGGGTTGAAGCAAGCACCAAGAGCATGGTACAACAAGATTGATGCTTATCTGATAGAAAATGGGTTTGACAAGTGTGATGGTGAACCCACACTCTACATAAAAGAAAATAAAGGTAAAATCCTTATTGTTGTTTTATATGTAGATGATTTAATTTTCATAGGAAATGAAGTTTCTCTCATTATTGATTTTAAAGAAGTCATGAAGAGCGAATTTGAAATGATTGACTTGGGTTTACTGAGATATGTTTTGGGCATTGATAAAAGGTAAGCAATTTTTATTTAATTAAATCTTTCTTAAATATCAAGTTTATGTGTCACAAAGATCAACAAAACATAATAGCTTTGAGCATCATGGGGTTGAAGTTAAGCAAAGAAGATTGCAGCAAGAATGTCGATCTGACATTGTACAAGGGCATAGTTGGCAGTCTAATGTATTTGACTACAACTATGCCTAATATTATTTTTGTTGTAAGTCTGATTTCTAGATTCATGGAGACACCAAAGGAATCACATTAGCAAGCAACCAAGATAATATTGAGGTATATGAATGGAACAAAGGAGTATGGTGTTCTATACTCCTCAACTTATAATTTTAAATTGATTGCTTACATTTACAATGATTGGGGTGGAAGTGCAGATGATAGAAATAGCACATCTGGGTATGTGTTTCATTTGGGATCAGGAGCCATTTCATGGGCTTCCAAGAAGCAACCAATAGTTTCATTATTAACAGCAAAAACTAAATATGTGGCAGCAATAACAATATGTCAAGTAGTATAGATGATAAGGATGTTGAGAGATTTGTGTCATGAGAAAGACAAAAGAACCACAATTTATTGTGATAATAGCTCAGCAATTGCATTATCAAATAATTCTGTTTTCCAAAAGAGAATAAAGCACATAAATACCAAATATTATTTTATAGGAGAATTGGTTAGCAATGGTGAGATTATTTTGCAACATTGCAGGACAAAGGAACAATTTTCTGATATCCTCACAAAGACATTGGGACAGAAGAGTGTTTTTTTATCTCAGACAGTGTATGGGAATGACTGATGGTGGAAGTTGTGATTAGGGGGGGGGGGGTTGGAATTAACTTCCAACCACCACCATGAATGAGACAGTGGCAGCAACCCACAATTCATCAATTTTTTGTAGGGAAGGACGAGCACAGATTTCAAATCAGAGGCGTTTTCATGCAAAAGATAAGAAACAGAGTACTCGGTGATTCCCTGCGTTTATTTCTTGAACCACGGCATTGACTTACCTTTTTCCCATAGGCGCAACCCACAACCTTTTTTTAACCTTTTAAGCCCTTTGCCATATCTTATGTTTCTGCTGATACAATGTCTAGCGAGACCCACCTTACCTTACCGCACTTTGCAATGTTTTGCCACAATGACGGCAACAAAGGCGAAAGTCGTCCCCAAAGGAGATATGGTCAACTATAGCGTGGCTCTGTCAGCATTTCTTTCTCTGAAACCTCGTACTTTTAACTCCACGTGGTCTACTTATATTTTCCTCGGAAATTTATATATCAAATTCGTGGAATTTGATAAAGAAACGTTATCCACAACCTTTGCAATTTTATTTATATCTCCGAACCTTATAAAAAATGTTTAACCCTTTCGAACTTTATATTAATACTCCACGCCTTTTAAACAAATGGCTTATAATAAATCATGGCTCCGAGCCCCACCTCTACGATCGATGGCCCAATCAGACGCACGCCCCATACCAGTTATCTTCCGCACATCTTTATCCAATGACCACCGTCCGATGGCCCCTTCCCAAATCAACAGCTCTCAGCAATATCGCTCGGCTCCCCTGGTCGAACGATAACGTGCAATGGCATGCTTTGAATGGTGGTTTTCCGGGGGTCCACCTCGCCACGTGTCGCTTACCCTATGTAATCGCTCGCATTCAGAAAATACCGCTTACTCCACAAAAGTGGTGCGATATGGGCAATCCGGGGTTGTGAATCCACTAGTGGTTTTGTACAGTGATTTACCAAGGTTTGTCCGGGGTTGCGTTATCCCTTGAATTCAGTTAACTTGGGCCTAGCCAT
This sequence comes from Pinus albicaulis, assembly GCA_034641835.2. NCBI lineage: Eukaryota > Viridiplantae > Streptophyta > Pinopsida > Pinales > Pinaceae > Pinus > Pinus albicaulis. Next base: position 232,479,001 of record CM076580.1, read on the forward strand.
GGTTCAAGACTCAATCAACAGTGGGACAGTTCCTCTTCTTATTAGGCGGGGTTTTTATCAATTCGGCTTACTATTATCATTAAACAGAGCTCCACGACCACGGTTTCACACTCACTCTTCGTTTGTGGTTGGGTTTTCCAATTATTCAAGTAATTCAAGGAAACAACGAACACAGAGATACAAAGATTGTACAATGACTCAATTCAACAAGACAGTGTTCAATCACCTCACAAATTAAACAAATTCCTCTCGAATAACAATTTAAGACAGATGGATAGCCGACGGAAAATGAAATTTACTTAACTGGAAGTGATTGTTCAATACACAGATTTTATTGCAGAATATCTTTCTCCTTCTTCTTCCTTCTCCTCTGCTCTCTCTATATACATCTGAGGGATTACATTTATATACATGAACATTTTTCTGTTCGATTCCTCTGTGAGGACCGTTTTAGAAAATCAACAGCCGAATTAAAATAATTCAACTAACTAAAATATCACAGATAGACTAACTGAACTATTCAACTTCTACGACTCTAACTGATCTAAATGATACAGTCAGCTGAGGTATTGACACCTAACTGTTACAATTCAAATATTTTTGACCCCTACTAGCCACAACATGTGGACAAACCTCCTACATTTCTGGCTAGTGTCTAATGCCCCTGCATCAAACTCCCGAGGGAAATCTTCTTCATGGGCTCCTGTCCATGAGCTCTTCCACTAATCTGCCTATCTTCTGCAACATTCCTTCAGTCATCCAAGTGGCATATTCCTCTAGTTTGTCCTTCCATTTGATTAAGTACTGAAAGTACTCTTGTCCTCTGGTCCTTTTGAACACTCTTTTGTCAAATATCTTCTCTGGTTGCAATGGTTGTGCTGGAGGTAGCTGCTCTTTCCATTCAATCTGTCCCTTGTCTGCTGCTCTTTCCATTCAATCTGTCCCTTGTCTGCTGCTCTTTCTTCTGCACCATCATCTTCATACTTGTACAAATCTGCAACATTAAAAATGGGGGATATTCCAACATCAGGAGGTAATTCAATCTCATAAGCATTTGCAGAAAACTTTCTAAGTATCTTGCATGGCCCAATCTTTCTGAACTTCAATTTGTTATACTGCTTCTTTGGGAATCTCTCCTTTCTCAAGTGTGCCAAAACCAAATCTCCTACTTCAAAATGAACTTATTTTCTACTCAAGTCTGCTCTTCTTTTGTATCTGATGCTGCTATCTTGTAATTGTTGTTTCACTTGTTCATGTATGGCCTGGATCTCTGAAGAAAATTCCTCACCATCTGCACTCCTTAACTCTTCCTTTCCCAGACTTCTTAACTCTGATATTCCTCTGGGGTGCATTCCATAGACAATATGGAATGGACTCAGCCCTGTACTCCTGTTTCGTGAGTCATTATATGCATATTCTGCCTGGGGTAAAATATGGTCCCACTTCTTGGGATGCTCTCCTGCAAGACTTCTCAACAAATTTCCCAGACTCCTATTCACTACCTCAGTTTTTCCATCAGTCTGAGGATGATAAGCTGAGCTGAAACTCAGTTTGGTACCAAGTTTCTTCCACAATTTCCTCCAAAACTAACCCACAAATCTGGTGTCTCTGTCTGAAACAATACTCTTGGGAAACCCATGCAATCTAACAACTTCTTTGAAAAACAAGTTAGAAACATGGGTGGCATCACTAGTTTTATAGCATGGAATAAAATGTGCCATTTTGGAGAATCTGTCCACTACAACAAAAACTGCATCATTCCCTCTCTGAGTCTTGGGCAATCCTAGAACAAAATCCATACTCACCATGTCCCAGGGCCTGTCTGAAATAGGCAAGGGAGTGTACAATCCTGCATTATGGCTCCTTCCTTTGGCATATTGACAGATTTTGCAATTCTTTACAAAATTTTTCACTTCTGCTCTCATCTTGGGCCAGTAATAGAAGTGACTCAGCTGCTCATAAGTCTTATTAGTACCAAAGTGTCCAACAAGTCCACCACTATGCTTCTCTTTGATCAAATTTTCTCTCATGGAACATCTTAGTACACATAGTTGGCTTCTTCTGAATAACAAGTCCTCCTGCAGGAAATAATCTAGCCACTAGCTTCTATCTGTTAAAACAGGGTTACTACATGCCTCAAATGCTTCCTTAAAATATAAATCTGTTTTATACAATTCTTTGAGAAAATCAAATCCTACAACTTCAAAATGAGTTTCTTGAACAAGCAAATGCCTCCTACTCAAAGCATAAGCTACTTTATTGGCTTGGCCACTTATATGTTTCAAAACAAAATTAAAACCTTGGAGATACTCAACCCATTTAGTGTGCTTATGTTTCAACTTGGGCTGCTGTACAATATACTGCAAAGCATGATTGTCAAAATATAATACAAATTCCTTGGACATCAAATAATGTCTCCACTTCTTCAGTTCCTGAACAATTGCATAGAATTCCTTCTCATAAGAGGAATACTTTCTCCTGGTGTCATTCAGCTTCTCACTGAAAAATGCTACAGGTCTATCATCCTGACTCAACACAACTCCAATGGCCTCCCCACTGGCATCACATTTTACTTGAAATGGTTTAGTAAAATCAGGCAGAATCAAAATAGGCTTCTCCGTTATCTTTTGCTTCAAAACTTTAAAGTTACTTTCTACTTCAACAGTCCACTTAAATGGTTGTTTGCTCTTCTTTATTGTTTCAATTATGGGTGCATTGATTTTACTAAAGTTCCTTATAAAATTTCTGTAAAAGTTGGCAAGTCCATGGAAAATTCTTACCTCAAAAACATTCCTGGGTGAAGGCCACTCCACAATTGCCTTAACCTTTTCTGGGTCCATCTTCAATCCTTTTGTAGAAAAAACAAAACCTAAATACACCAACTCTTCTTTCATGAATGAGCATTTCTTCAAATTTATCAGCAGTTTCTCTTGGTGCAGCTTCTTCAAGACATGATTAAGATGCCTTAAATGTTCTTCTTTAGTTCTGTTGAAAACTAATATATCATCCAAATATACTATCACAAATTTCCCAATGAATTCTTTCAATACTTCATTCATAAGTCTCATGAAATTGCTCGGTGCATTTGACAACCCAAAAGGCATTACCATCCATTCATACAGTCCTTCATTTGTTTTAAAGGCGGTTTTCCACTCATCACCCTCTCTTATTCTAATCTGATGGTATCCACTCTTTAAATCTATCTTTGAGAAATATTTAGCACCACTCAAACAGTCCATTAAGTCCTCCACTCTGGGAAAAGGGAATCTGTACCTGATTGTGATCTTATTGATTGCTCTGGAATCAGTACACATCCTCCAGCCTCCATCTTTCTTTGGGCTCAATACTGCTGGTACTGCACATGGGCTCAAACTTTCTCTAATCAACCCCTTGTCCACCAATTCCTGTACTTGTCTACTAATTTCCTAATTTTCCTTGGGAGTCATTCTATAGGCTGCCTTGTTTGGCAGATTTGAACCAGGGATAAAATCTATCTGATGGCTGATCTTTCTCACAGGTGGCAACTCATCAGGTAAATCGTCCACAATAATGTCATAATAATCATCTAACATTTCTTGGATTTCTATTGGCAAATCAGAAATATTTGTAGAAGTAAGAACTACTTTAGGTTTGCAAACTAAAGCAAAGCTTACCTCTTCTTCTTCTATCTGCTGCAGATATTCCTTCTCGCTCAGCAACAAGGTCTTTGGCTCAATCACTCTGTTGTATGGCTCTCCTTCTTCCATGGGTATCAATGTATGATGTACCCCATCCTTGAAGAACTTGTAAGTGTTCTTCTTGCCATCATGCACTACTGCTCTGTCAAACTGCCAAGGTATACCTAGCAGTATATGACACACATCCATGGGCATTACATCACACAGGACCTTATCTTTATATTTTCCCATTTGCAGCTCTATCTCACATTGTTCTTTTACAACCAGCTGGTTCCCTTTGTGCAGCCAGGACACCCTGTAGGGAGTTGGATGCTCCCTTGTCTTCAACTTCAACTTTTCTATCACCTCAGTGGAAACCAGATTTTCTGTGCTGCCACTATCAATGACTAGCTGGCAACATTTCCCTTGGACTTTTCATATGCTCCTAAAAAAATTCTTCCTTTGTGCAGTCTCAGTGACCTATTTGGCTTGCTTCAACAGGACCTTATTTACCACCAAGGACTCTCCCCTCTCTGGAAGAATTTCTTCTTCAATTTCTGCCTCTTCTCTAGTCTGGGCAACAACCACATTTCTTGGTCCAGCACCCAAATTCTCTGGACACTCATAGTGCTTATGTCCCACTTTCTGACATCTATAACACTTCAACTCTCTACCTCTGCCTCCTCTTCCTTTTCCTCTGTAAGAACCCCTTCTTCCCCTTGCATCATCCTCTGTAGATGCATTCTGAGGTGAGCTACTGTTCGCTCCCTCCTTGGGTGTAGTAGGCTTTCCTCTATCACCCTGCCTTCCCTTTCCACGGAAAGTACCTCTCTTCTTGGCAGATTGTTTCCTCAGGAGTTTCTCCTCTGCTTTCAAGGCCATCTGGTAGGCCTCTTCCATTGTCTTAGGAGACAAGAGACCAATCTGATCTTGGATCTCCAGCTTGAGACCATTCACATATCTGGCAGTCTTCTCTGGTATGTCTTGGAATTGCCCAGCCCTTATGCTTACTCTGAAGAATTCCTCTGTGTATTCTTTTACTGTCAGCAACCTCTGTCTCAGGTTCTGCATTTGCTTATACAATGTCAGAAAATAATCACTAGGAAAGAATTTACCTTTTATTTTAGCCATCATTCTGGTCCAGCTCTTGATAGGTTGCTTGCAAACTCTCCTCATTTCTGCCTGCACTCCATCCCACCAAAGTGCAGCATGTCCCTTCAACTTTGTCACCGCAAACTTGACCTTTTTATATTCACTTATTTCTTCATAATTGAAGCACTTATTCATTTCGTTTATCCAATCCACCAGTTCCTCTGGATTCAGTCCCCCTACATAACTCGACACTTCAATTCTTGGCTTAATTTCAAACCCCAAAACAGTTCTAAGGAGCCTCATGTCAGGAGGAATTTCAACATTCTTTTCTGCTTCCTCTGTTTCAGGTTCGCGGATGTCTTCAGGATCTCTAGTCTGTCTTCGCTCCATGGCATCCACTCTGGCTTCGAACCTCTACAAAATCTCCAACACCTCTGCGTTGGCAACAGGTCTCCTTCTGCCAGCACCTCTACCAACTCGGATTGCCATGTCAACTCTCTGCAAAAACAACTCGAAAACAACAGCTCTGATACCACAAATGATGCAACAAAACTAAAACCGGACTCCTCTAAGGAGAGATGGTCACTGTAGTCGTGGTCCTGTCAGCGTTTTCCTTGTCAAACCCCATTCTTTGACTCCACGTGGTCTACTTCTATTTTCCTCAGAAATTTATTTATCAAATTCATGGAATTTGATAAATAAATGTTATCCACAACCTTTGCAATTTTATTTATATCTCCAAACCTTATAACAAATGTTTAACCCTTTCGAACTTTATATTAATACTCCACGCCTTTTAAACAAACAGCTTATAATAAATCGTGGCTCCAGGCCCCACCTCTACGATCGATGGCCCAATCAGACGCACACCCCGTACCAGTTATCTTCCGCGCATCTTTATCCAACAACCACCGTCTGATGGCCCCTTCCCAAATCAATGGCTCTCAGCAATATCGCTCGGCTCCCCTGGTTGAACGATAATGTGTGATGGCACGCTTTGAATGGTGGTTTTCCGGGGGTCCACCTTGCCACGTGTCGCTTACCCTATGGAATCGCTCGTGTTCAGAAAATACCGCTTACTCCGCAAAAGTGGTGCGATATGGGAAATCTAGGGTTGCAAATCCACTAGTGGTTTTGTACAGTGATTTACCAAGGTTTGTCTGGGGTTGCACTATCCCTTGAATTCAGTTAACTTGGGCCTAGCCCTGGTTCAAGACTCGATCAACAGCGGGACAGTTCCTCTTCTTATTAGGCGAGGTTTTTATAAATTCGGCTTACTATTATCATTAAACAGAGCTCCACGACCATGGTTTCACACTCACTCTTCGTTTGTGGTTGGGTTTTCCAATTATTCAAGTAATTCAAGGAAACAACGAACACAGAGATAAAATGATTGTACAATGACTCAATTCAACAAGACAGTGTTCAATTGCCTCACAACTTAAACAAATTCCTCTCGAATAACAATTTAAGACAGATGGATAGCCGACGGAAAATGAAATTCACTTAACTGGAAGTGATTGTTCAATACACAGATTTTATTACAGAATCTCTTTCTCCTTCTTCTTCCTTCTCCTCTGCTCTCTCTATATACATCCGAGGGATTACATTTATATACATGAACATTTGTCTGTTCGGTTCCTCTGTGAGGACGGTTTTAGAAAATCAACAGCCGAATTAAAATAATTCAACTAACTGAAATATGACAGATAGACTAACTGAACTATTCGACTTCTATGACTCTAACTGATCTAAATGATACAGTCAGCTGAGGTATTGACACCTAGCTGTTACAATTCAAATATTTTCGACCCCTACTAGCCACAACATGTGGACAAACCTCCTACATTGCTGGCTAGTGTCTAATGCCCCTGCATCATTAGCGGAGAATAGTATTACTTTGGATTTGTAACTTTTTTCACATTAATACAAGTTATCATGTTGTTGTTGTTACATGCATTATCTGGTTTAGTTTCCGTTTAAGTTCTTTCTCTTCCTGCGCCCTACTAAGGAGGAAGGGCCCTCCTCTTTAGCAGATATTGCAGTGGTTAAGATAGTTGTACATATTTCTTATTTGTTTTATGTATCGGTGGAAGTGTATTTTATGTTGTTCTCATTGTGAGTAGATCTACTTCAATTTCAATATTATATATGTTGTTACACATATGTGATTAGAGATAACAGTTGGGTAATTATTGTGTGGCACGCTAGGTACAGTTAATTGAGGCATGATTACATTCCTGTAAATCGTTTTATTTCTACATGAGTGATTCCTTCCAGCATTTAATTCAGAAATGATTTCCTTTATTTTGATTTGCTTCTGGTTTGATGTATCAGCATAGACAGTGCGACTACCATTGAAATAAAATACATCCCTATATTGATAATTTATTTGTACCATTTTAGTCATTTAACAATGATTAATACAATCCAACAAGTCTATTACCTCAGTCTAAGTGCCATGTACCCCACGTATCTATGTGGTTGCTTACTCTAGTTGAATATGGTAGTGGGAGATCCAACTCTCTTTGGATCCTACCCAAAAAAATATTCTTCCCACTTGGCTTGAACTCTCCCTATAATAAGAGTCACTGACTAAGTGGTTTCTTCCACTCTCCCTAGGCTATGCTCCTCATCATCCTATTGGTCAGCCCATCTGCCAACTAGCCAAGATTCAAACTAAGATATTGGCTAAGGATCCATCTTGAGTAGCTTCTTCTCAAGTACTCTAACCTGCTTTTTCTCTAAGGACTCTCTCAGAGCCTTGCTTTCCTCAACCATCACTTCTCTACTTTGAGAACTTCATGCCTTTCTACTCAAGGCTACGCTTGTATCTACATGGAACTTGCAGAGATTCTTCATCCTCACACATATTTTATTCTTACATCCAGAAGCTAAGTGTTGGAGGTAAGCCTTACCTCTATTGAATATGATATCATAACCATTTTCCTTAAGGGTAGCTCTGAAATGGAGAGAATTACCTGAATCCCTATGAAAAATGATAATACTAACTCCTTTAGCTGCATACATTCCATCATCTCCTAGCTCAATCTGAAATGGCATGTCCTTCTCCTTCAGGTGGCTAAAATAATTCTTGTTCCTGGTCATGTGGAAGGATGCTCCTGAATCAATATACCATACACTATTGTTTGTTAAGCTTTCCATGCAACCTATCAATGATAAATATTTCTCGAACTTGGCATAAAATGCATATACCTCCACTGATGCAGCTACATGATCCTTATTGGATGACTCCTTTCGATTAGGATACTTAGTGGCATTGTGTCTGAACTCATGGAAATGGAAGCACTTGATCTTGCTCAAATCATTCTTCTTATTCTCGCCTTTCTGACTAGAATAAACCTCTCCTTGGGCCTTCTTTCCCTTGGCTCTGCTACCTTTGCCTGTCATGGAAAATTTCTCCTCATCCTCTGTTGGAGCTTCTCTACCATCTCTCATTCCTCTCCAGATTTATTCTTGAACATAGTCACTCCATAACCTTTCCCAACTAGGAATTTTCTCTCTGCCACTTACTACCTCCTGGAAACTATACCAAGACTTATGAAGTCCCAGAAATGCAAGACTCACAAGGTAATTTTTCTACGACTGTCTCTCCCACACCACCTAGCTCATCCCGAATCTAAGTGAACTTTTAAAGATATATGATGGTGGGGTCTTCTTTGCTCATCTAGATACTTCTTAGCTTCTCTTTGATAGAAATATTCCTAACATCATTGGAACCTTGATACAGATATAAGATGGATTTCAACATCTCATATGTTTTCTTCTTCTCATGGAGATGAGGAATAATATGGTCACTAATACCCTCAAGAATAATTCTCCTCGCCTTGACGTCATTCTTGTTTTGTTAGGCTAAATGTTGGGGATCTTGAGGTGGAACAATTTGATTCTTCACAAATTTTATCACCCCATTATCTTCCAACACCACTGATATCTACTCCTTCCATGCGTAGAAATTTGACGCTCCCTCTAAACTATGACTTGACCTTAGTCCTTGAAAATCCCTACTGTTATCCAAAGAACTGATTTTCTCTTCAAAATCAAGTCTTTTTCTTGATGTGCACTCTTCACTAACTATTCAATATGGTGCTAGTATTTATATGATCTCTTCTCTGATACCATGTTATATTTCCATGAAGCTCTGCAACTACTTGGATGAATAACCGAAAATTGAAACTAGTTTACTTTCACCAAGATATAGAGTCTCTTAAAAATTCATATGCAGCAGAATAAAAACAAAAGAACAAATTGACACACTTTTTCTCAGGAAACAAAATAGGGAAAACTTGCTTGCTTGATGTGGCTATTTTATTGATTGTTCTTGGAGAAATTGAATATATTACAAAGCACTATGCCTCTCTTGAAAAACCATGTTGCTTCTCACATAAAACTCAACGAATACAATTGATCTTGGCCTTCCTTGATCACAACTTTATCTTGGTTCCTACACACAATTGATCCTTTTGGTGCCTCCTTGATTTGCTCTACAAACCCTGTTGTTTTGCCTCAATTATGCTCATCCTTGGCCTCCTTATCCCTTGCACTAATCTCCTAATTCGTAGCACACTTTTGGGCCTTTTTCTTAGCACACTTGAGCTCCTATTTTTTAGAACCCCAACTCATTTTTGTACACAACCAATCAGCTCCTAAATCCTAGTGCACTTGTGCTCTTATTCTTTACGACACAATTACTACACTCCAAAAAGGCTCTCTCACACTAACTCGTGAGCTCTATCTTGTCACAATCTTTCGTGCACAAAACAATTTTCCTTTATTTGAGCCTGTGTCCTCTCTTTTATATATTTGATACATACTAAATCAAGCAAGTACAAATTTAGAACTTGAGTTGTGATTGATAAGTTAACTGATTCAAACTGGCTCTCTCTCCAATCATCACTGGAGTTATAACTCCTTCCTTCAATCAAGACTGAAGACTAACTCGCTCTAATTAAATTTTTAACTTACAGCTCATTCTATAGTCAAACTGAGGAAGACTCCACTTAGTTGAAGCTCCAATACTACGCATGAACTCGTGATGATTATTCTCATAAACTAGAAATTAACTCACCACAACTAAAATCTATCCTGTGAGCTCACACTCAAATTGGGAGAAGGACAAATTAAGGTCTTCACTGGCTAAGACACAACCCAAAAGACCTTGCTTGCTACATTTTCAACAATAGGAACTCATACCCAACCTCGATATTTTTCTTGGAACCATGACTAGGAACTGTAACTACTAAATACATAAAGTTGTTAATTATAGGTATGCTTAAAAAGGTTGTTTTCCAAAAAATCCAAAAACAAGAAAGTACAAACTTTGGCCACATGAAGTATTGACCCATAATTACAAAAGTAAAAAGAAAAATCTAAAAGTGAAGGAAAATTAATCTCATATTCAAGTAAAAATGGCTTTTTTACCATCTAATTTAGTTCATAGCTATCAGAACCGGACCAATCATTGAACTGATAGACCCCCTGAACCAGGAACTAGTCAGAACCGGACGGAAATTGATATAAAACTAGAGCAAAAAATAGGTCAAAAAAAAACACATAAAATATTCAAATTTTAAAGAAAAACATATATATTCATGTGCATCCATATGAATCCAAACCATTTATACACAAATAAGCAAAAGTTCTCATATATATAATATGTAAGGGTGCACATAACCAAAATAAAAGTGAGTGCAATCCATCTCTAAAACAAAAAGACATCAGAAAACAAGCTCCACATGACCTCTAACATCCAAAAAAAATTATGCTACAAGAAATACCTACATATCATCAAAATAATTTCTTATATTGGGTTCTTTGTCATAAATATCACCCTCTAAGCATTTAAATAAGATAGACAAAGAATAGCACATCAATATTTTGTTTGAGCGATGGGTAGTTTTTTTAGTAGGCTCGTGATAGAGAAGTTCGACAGCCAATGCCACTAATATCAAGGTACATAGAGGGCTTGGTGCTCTTGATTAAATACTAGTTCCATACCCTTGTACATGAAAAAATCCAACGTGGCGTTGCAATCCACAAAATTTTGAAATCCTGGAAAACTGTTAAGTCTACTGGATTTTGAGTGAGTTCTAAAATTCTAATTTCTCCATATGAAATCCAATGAGGTCAGAACCACTCTCAAACATCCCGAGTCATTTCGTGGTAAAGTAAAAAATTAAGTAAATGTATGAAAATGAAAGATAAAGGAGAATGTAACTTTTACTTTAATAATTTAACATTACCATGAATTGCATAGCATTAGTAGGGAAATATGGTCAGATAATAGGCTTCTCCTATCATAAATCATTGTCTTCTTGAAAAAAATGCATTCAAAGGGTCCCTAGTAGCAATGTACAAAACTAGTTGATTCAGTACCGAACCAGCTGGTTCAAGGAAAAAGGGTTGTTTTAGTATCGAACAAACAATTTTATTGCAAGAACCAGTTGGTTCAGTATTGAATTAGCCAAAAATGGTTCAAGTTATCATTTTATACAGGTTTTGCCCTTAAAGAAGTCAGACCAACCGGTTCAAATCGATTCAATTCAGTCCTAATAACATTGATTTAGTGGTATCAACAAGGTCCTCTCAAGGCATTAATGTGGTGATACAAAATAGAAGTGCCCACTATTGCCTCAGCACATATTACAACTCTTTAATCCAACCCCCACTAAAGTCTATGGGAGGCTTCTCTAATCTAGATACAAAAAACTTCACCCAAGATGAGTAGTCTAGTGCCCAGTATTAATAGCACTTCAGCACCAAACTTCACCCAACCTTCAGCACCTCTTCGTCACTTCAATATAGCTCATCTAGGGCTACTTTGGGTAGCCAACACACTTCCCTCCACCAGATCAATGGCACCCAATACTACACTGTAAGATCTGCACTGACGAAGGTTTCTGATCACTGAATAAAGCCTCCAAACTGGCTCCCATGGGATGCTCTAAATCTGATCCAATTCTGGTCAACTTCCATAATTTTTCTCTCAATTCTATTATATTTTTTTGTTCTTAACAATGATTGGTTAGGGCATCACGCATGTTGCACCAACCCTAAAAAATTCACCAAAGAACCCTTATTTTTCTGTGGTCGAGGCAAGGAAGACTCCTCTTTAACCGTGCTGCTATTATGGGCACAAATCTTACCCAAAACCTCTCCACGCTGCCCTTGATCTGAGGTGGTTGTCACCTACAACCCACACCAAAACATGGTTTCCTTACCTCTTTTTCTACCCAACAGACTCTCCTTCGACTTGCGTTTACCCTTTCCTTACTCGACCTTGTTGTGGCATGAGAGAACCCTCCACGAAGTCCCAAAGAAGCACCAAACAACCCTAAGCCTTCACATTGTTTTTTCTTTTCTTCTACGGTTGAACAGAGGTAACTGTCCTCTTCCATGAGTTTTTATCTCTCCTTAATGTTGTCATTATGTTGCACATTTCGATGTGAGAATGCCTCACATATCACCTTCTATTTATACCATGCAAAAGAGCTCCTAAAACATCACATGAGGGTTTTCAAAAATGTCATATTTCACCTTTACACCAAGCTGACCTTGAAATACATGTGTAAACCCCATAATATAAATTAAAAAATTAATATCTCCATTTCTACAACTTAGAATTTGATGATTCTTGAAGCATTGGATTCTCCTTTCTGTCCTTTATCGTCACATGCCATCACATGCAAAAATGTGTTCACGGAAATGCCCAAAACACGATTTGGTGAAAAACCCCATACTTTGGTTCCAAGCCCACAAGTGACCCTTGTGGTGATTTTCCCTCCAAACCCTCAACCCTAGTGCTTGGGGTACCTCCCAAGCTACATAAATCAACACTCCCTCTTAGCGAGGGAGTTGCTTCTAATACTAGGAAGTATCTCGTCATCATAATCACTGCTCGCAACACTTGCCCAACTCGTGGTGCTAACAATCACAGCAAACCTTGTTCTATGAATTACGCCTTTATCGAAAGTGTCACTATCACTGCTGGAAGCATCATGCTTCTTCCTATTTTCCTATATCACTTTCCAATCTCTCCATGATTCCTTCTTCGTAGATGTGGAAGCACCCTTTCTCCCCACTGGTCACATGCTCTTCTTGGGATGCAAAGTCTCCATCTGAACCTACAAGCTCCCTCTCAAACTTGACTCCCTTTGAGTCTCTAGAACCTGGACTTTCTCAGGAAAGTGTACCTTCTTCTCGGGAACTTGTACATTCTCCTCTAAAGGCTGCACCTACACTTTCTCCTCGGGAACTTGCACTTTCTCCACCTGCTCCTTTGCATGATCCACAGGCTTGCTTGTCAACTTGTAGAGACCATGCTCTCTAACTATGAGTACAATCCCTTCGGAATTAGAGCCTCTGGGCTTGAATCTTTCCTTCCCATCCTAGAACAAGACCTAAAACCCCTTGCTCTCGATCATCGAGATAGAAATCATGCTATATCTTAGTCCTGGTACAAATAATACATCTTGGACCCGCATCATACGTCCTGTCTCCATCCTGAATGGCACAACACCTGATTCTCGGATCTTCAACTGACTCTTGTCGCCCAACACCATGTGCAACTTTAAGTCCCATTCAGCTAGAGTCTCAAAAAAACCATGTGACCTTGTCATATGCTTCATCGCACCACTATCCATGTACCAACCATCATCCTTGATAGTACCCTACAAGAAATGAGAAATCATAGCAAATTCCTCCTCTTCTAATCTCCTAGAAAGATCATATATCTTAGCTGAAGTGGCAACACCGATGACCTGATTTCCTTTCCTCTTCTCATCATCTCCCTTCTTCATCGGACATCTCGACGAAAAATGACCCATCTCGCCACAGTTAAACACTTGAATTTACTCAAGTCCTTTGGGTTATCCTTTATTCGCATTGTAAGTGCCACATCTTCATCTGCCTTCTTCAATGGATGAATATCCTTGTCTCGCAACTCTTCCTGAATGAATTCATCCTATAGTCTATTCCACTCTGGAAATTTCTCACTAGAGATGATTCCTTTAATGAATGGCTTCCATTAATCGGTGAATCCTTTCAAGGAAATCCTCACCATATCTCAATCTGAAATTTTGACATTGATGGTAGCAAGCTCATCTCTAACCTGAGACAATCTCGTCAGATATGAAATCACTCCTTCACCCTTTATCATCTTGGTGGACTTCAACTTGTCCTCCAATACCAGTACCCAATTCTCGTTCTTATTATAGAAGAAATTATAAAGAGCCATCTACATCTCATGTGCATTGTTCTTCCTGGAAAAATGAGGTATTAAGGAATCCTTCACTCCATCAAGGATGATCAATCTCACCTTCATATCCAAATATTCCCATATATCTAGCTCCTTAGGGTTGGCTGGCTTCTTAATATCTTTCATGGAAAAATCCCAGATCTTGTTGACCTATAAGACCAAATTGATCCTTTCCTTCGAAGAAGTATAGTTGGGCAACCCCTCCAACCTATCCTCATATTGGAGATTTGCCTGCAACTTTGACATTATAGTGAGCCCTTCACTTAAAATGTGACCAGCTCCCTCTCACGTTGTACTTTGTTGCACACAAATCTAATTCAATGACTTCCAAATTAGTTCATACATGCTCTAATACCATGTTCAATTTCCACGACCTTGGGTTTAGGTTAGAGTCTTCAAATCACTGATGCTACCAAACCAAGAATCTCAACCAGAACTACTTTGCACAATGAAAAGTATAAAGCACTAAATCAGACATGCATAAATATACATAGTTTTTAACAAGTTGTACAATAATGAACAAACCCAATATTCATTATATTAAACCAAATCTGACTAATACAACAATCTATGGTATACAAGTACAATGAAAAACTTGATTTCATATATCGTCCTGTTGGTCCTTCGCTTTTGTATTGCTCACTAGCTGCCCCTTAGTCCTTGAAAGCATAACACATCAAGACTCCAGGAGGGTTTCCACCTAACACTGTTGCACGTCACTTTTGTAGCATGTACACGGGTTGATCCAGTCTGCTCTCTGGGTAGGCCTAATTCGCAATCTCCAATCTACCAGGATAGCATTCACCTTTTTCCATTAAGGTGTTGCACTTCGGCACCAAAATTCACCCAACCTTCAACTCCTCCTCATCACCAGAATATAGCTCGTCTAGGGTCCTCCACCAGATCAATGGAACCCAATCCTACACTGTAATATATGCACTCTGATCACCGAATCAAGCCTCCAAATTGGCTCCCATAGGCTGCTTTGAATATGATCCAATTTTGGTCAACTTCCTTGTCCCAACATAAGGCACAATGTTTCTCTCAAGTCTGTTATCTTTCTTCTATTCTTAACAGTGACTGGTTAGGGCACCACGCATGTTGCAATAGCCCTAACAAATTCACCAAACAACCCTTATTTTTCTTCGGGCTAGCCAAGGAAGACTCCTCTTCAACCGTGATGTTTTTCTGGGCACAAATCTGCCCCAAAACCTTTCCATGTTGCCCTTGATCTGAGGTGGTTAGGCCTGCAGCCTACCACAGGTCTGTTGTCACCTACAACCCACACCAAAACAGGGTTTCCTTACCTCATTTGTTTCCCAACAGACTCTCCTTCCACCTGCGTTTACCCTTTCCTTACTCTACCTTGTTGTGGCATGAGAGACCCCTCCATGGAGTCCTAAAGAAGCACGCAAATAGCCCTAAACATTCACATTGTTCTGTCTGTTCTCCTGCGGCTGAACATAGGTAAATCTCCTCTTCCATGAGTTGTTTTCTCTCCTTAACGCTGCTTTTATGTTACACTTTTGGATGTGAGAATGCCTCACATATCACCTTCTATTTATACCAAAGAGAAGGGCTCCTAAAACCTAACATGAGGGCTTTCACAACTTTCATATTTCATCTTTACACCAATCTGGCCTTGACACACATGTAAACCCCATAATATAACTTCAAAATTCATATCTCCACTTCTACAGCTCGGAATTCGATGATTCTTGAAGCGTTGGATTATCCTTTCTGCCCTGTATCGTCTCATGACATCACATGTAGAAATGTGCTCACGAAAATGACCAAAACATGATTTAGTGCAAAATCCCATAGATGGGTTCCAAGCCCACAAGTGACCCTTATGGCGCTTTGCCCTCCAAACCCTGAACCCTAAGGCTTGGAGTACCTCCCAAGCTACACAAATCAATAATTTGACTCATTTTTTTCATTGTTATTTTCCCTCTCCATTGGAATATCGCACATTGAAATTTTTCACAGCTCTAGACGGTGGCACAAACGAAAGACGGTGTGACTAGTAGTGGTCGACCACTGTTGGCACTATTGGTGTTTTTTTGCAGTGGAAATTTCTGTTGAATATATCAGTTATTTTCTATGATGAATTAGAACAAGAAATCAATTAAATACTTGACATTAATTCCAATGATTATAAGGATTTAAAATATTTCAGTTCCCTAATGCCATCTTGTGATAGAAATAGAGAATTCTTCTTATAAAAAAAATCAACCAATATGGACAGAAAATAGGTACGAGAATCATGAAGCAGAATTAGGATCGAAGAAATAATGTTCACATTTTTTCTCTTCAAGCCAATTAAACTAAAAATATGACTTGTATTTAAATTGTCTTCCTATAACTCTTACCTTTTCTCATTTACACCAGCAATTAGTACCCACAAAACATTTTTGAATGATTCATAACATGCAAGAAATGCGAATTTCATGTATTCATCAGTACATATCCATTTCCAGAGATCCTCATCTTTAGATTTAAATTGAGCTTCCATATCCAGTGCTATTGGAATATGCGTGTTCAGTATATTGCACATTTTCAGGAATGAGGCAAAAATAACTTTTTGAATAAAGTGATTGATAATTAACAGACTAAGAACCTTGATGGAAAGTAAAATTGGTGGCCATTGTATTAGTGTTAGGCTTAAGAGAGACAAATTGTATTTCAAGGGGAAAATGATCAAAAATAAAATCATAGGGAGTTCCCAAAACCATATAAAATATAATGAAAAAAATTTAGAAATGTTCTAAAGTGGAACAATTTGAGAAAACCAAAAACTGTTGATGGAGCTCACGAGGCACCAACAATCTCATTCTTTGTTAAAGGCTTGAGGATGAGACAAAAATAAAGGATTCTTGACCACGGTCAAAATATTTTTTTGACAGCGGTAAAAAAATAGAATGTTTTGAGTAAGACCATTAGGGAAAACCTACATTTGTTTTATATTTAAATTTTGGATTTTTAATTTTCTAATTCCCTTGCTTTCAGATTTGGCATTTTGGTTCATTTCCAAAATCAATAATGTATTCATTAAATCCACAATATCCACTCTAGAAATATGTGGAAAGGCAAAAGCCTCCAAAGGGTGTTTAGGGAACAAAAACAATAAAATGAAATTTATGTTAGCTTGAATGGAAAGGGAGGTATACCATAGTTAAAGCTCATTTTATGAAGATACCAAGGAAGGTTTTTGATGCTTGCACTGGAGACCCAGATGATCCGACTAGACTCCCTAGTGCACAAAGATAGCAACAAAGGGATGATGGTAAAGCAGGCAACGCAATATCCAAGCCCTGTCGTAATGTTGATTGAAATGATGACTCCAATGAGGAAGAATTACCATATGATGATGAATTTCAAGTTGGTGATGAGCATGTGCCATTTAGAGCATCAAAAATCACTACCAGTCATGCATGCAAGAAGCCTAAACTTGGCTACCTTTATGGCATGTTTGATGTGAAAGGTAGGGGGGGTTTTGATCTTGCAATAGCAATATTTTTTCTTGCTTGTGACATTCCCTTCAACGCAGCCTATTCACCATATTTTAAGAAAATGGTTCGTGTTAGTAATGATGGACCTCCAGGGTATAAAGCACCTGGTTATGAGAAGCTCCAACCTGTGTTGGTGGACAAGGAGAAACCCCATCTTGAGAATATAATGGCACCCTTATGGATGCTCAATTGCCATGGATGGATGGACTGATTGTAGGAATCGCCCATTCATAAACATCATTGTCTCTTCCTTGTTTGGTCTTTATTTTCTCAAGGCCATTGATTGTTTTGGTCAAGAAAAGAACAATAAATTCTTGAAAGACCAATTATGTGATGCCATTGTAAAGGTGGGGCCATCCAATGTTTTTCAAGTTATTACTAATGAACTCCAATGTGCAAAGCAGCAAGGAAAATGGTTCAAAAGTAGTACAGGTTAGTGACAAGTTTCAACTTTGAAGTTTTATTTATTTTATATTTAAATTACATTAATTACATTTTTAATGTTTATTACAAGTTTGATTTGTTTTCTAATTTTAAACAATAAGAATTTTGATTTATTAATATTTTAATTTTTTCCTTGATGTACCCAAGCATATTTTTTGGACACCATGTGTAGTGAATTATTTTAATAATGCATTGAAGGACGCCAGGAAAATTGAATGGATTCAATCATTAATTAAAAATGGCCGCAAAATTCAAATGTTTATATGAAACCATCATCAATCACAAGCCATTTACTGCAAGCATGCCAAAATGGAGCTTCTTAAAGTAGCAGATACCAGATTTGTAACTTATTACATTTTACTTAGGTGGCTTTTGGAGTGGAGGTTATCTACCTTAGATAAAACTTTGGAGGTGAAGAGGTTGAATTTGGATGATCATTTTTGGGTTGATGTCAAATTTGTTGTGGAATTTCTAGAACCAATTTGTGATATGATCCACTATGCAGACACAGATGGTCCATTGTTAGGTGAGCTTTATGATAATATGGACTCCATGTGTGAGAGGATCAAAACCATCACAAATAGTAAGGATCCTACTTTATAGCCACAACTGAAATAGTTTATATGTGGGTGGTGGAATACATTGAACACCCCTATTCATATGGAATCTTATGTAGTTAATTCAAAATGGTATGATCCTACAACAGGAATGAGACCTCCTTCCCAAGATAGAGAGGTGTTCAAAGGATTCTTGACCATTGTCAAGAGAATTTATGTTTGTACAGAATAAGCCTCTAACATATCATCTTAGTTTGCCCAATTTTTGTTGGGAAAAATACTGAGAGGGGGGGGTGAATCAGTATTTACTGCATATTCAAATATTTTTACTTTTTCACTCTCT
Organism: Pinus albicaulis; assembly: GCA_034641835.2. Lineage (NCBI taxonomy): Eukaryota > Viridiplantae > Streptophyta > Pinopsida > Pinales > Pinaceae > Pinus > Pinus albicaulis. The sequence continues at coordinate 232,497,882 of CM076580.1, forward strand.
AAAACCCATACGCTACTTTCCTTTAGTAAACTCGCGTATACACGCAGATATCCTTCATGCAACTCGCGTATTAGCAGAGATCTAAATATGCAGATATTTATTAACTTAGTTCTTTGCAATATTCATTCATCTGATGTTAAGTTAACAGTAAACATGTGTAGTAACAACATAATAACCATCACATAAAGCATCACACATGAACACCAGGATTTTAGGTGGAAACCCAAGTCGGGAGAAAACCACCGCTGCAGTTGCTCAGCCTTCAATATTTTATTATAGAGAAAACATCTTACAACATATGTGCTGCTGCAGACTCTACCAGCACGCAGGCACCCACCTGTGCTCGTTTACCAGCCTCTCCTGGAAGGGAGCTCCAACCCCCTGACTCGTTTACCGGCCTCTCCTGGAAGGGAGCTACGACCCCCTGATCTCGTTTACCAGCCTCACCTGGAAGGGAGCTACAACCCCCTGACTGAAGGCTACAACCCTCAGCACCACCTTGGACCACGTTTCATCAATTTTCACACTGGATCCAACAACTTCAATAGAACACAACTTGCAAGCCACATTTCATCATATCCTTTTTTTGGGGCCCAGACCCTTTACCCCCATACTTTTAAGCACGGTCAACCATGAAACGAGGATACATAACCTCAACGACACATATCGATGGCTTGACGGAGCAAATGGGACATTTTCTTACCATGAGACCCGAACGAACTGGTTTGCGTACGCTTTCCTTTCTCGATGTCGTATGTATGCAACAATTCACATAAACGGTGCTGTGCTCCCCGCCACATATGCTGAGCTAATTTTATTAACGCATACGCGCTGTCGAGCGAACGGCAGCATATCGTGCTTCCCCTTGAGCGAACAAGCGTGTGGTTCTTCGGACTTTTGTGTCGTGCAATTCTTCTGTTAGATACATCACTTCCAGATTTTACCCTTTGCCTGGAATAGAGATATTCGCCTCGTCATATCTAATCATTCCATAAACAGATCTAGCAAGTACATTTCAGATCTAGATCCCCTTCTTCATCATTGGTGCATCATATGTTCAGATCTATCATTCAATTGTAACCCTTTCCATTCAGATATACTTCAGAGATAAGTATTCATTCAAGCTCAGACATCTTGCCCCCATGCTCATGATGTGCACAATGAATTTCTTCTCCTTATATAGGTTTACCCTTTTTTCAATACCATGAGCCAAAACCACATTACTTCCGATGGTATTCCTGGACGGGGTCATTTAGATGAATCATTACCCAATACAATGGGTCAATACCATGGTGGTTACCCCTGGTTTTGCACTTTATGAGCGCTTTTTCCCATATGCTACTTGGAACATTGTTTCCCGCGTGCATACGCGACTTCTCCTAGACAGATCCGCGTATGCCTTGAGACATACTCTTTTCATCATAGATTTAGCACATGCTGAAATCCTTTCTTCATTGCCTTCTGTACTCACTGTAGATACATCAGATTTAGTTCATCAAGATGATTCTATCAAGCACAACTTCATCAAGTAAGTTGCCATCATCTTCATCATGGGTTGCCATTCAAGGACAACACTCAAGATCATATTGCTAACAACATCATTTCAAGGTTGATTTACTTTACCAAGTCCATCGTGTCAAGAATAACTTCACCGCCTGGTTTGCCATCAAGGACAACACATGTCAACTGTCTCATGTCTTCATCTTCATTTAGTGGGTTGCCATCAAGGACAACACTCTGCATCATATTGCCAACAATCTCCCCTTTTGGACTTGATGGCAACCACGATGGTGTTTGGTTACTACAACAGATAGGTACATTAAGAATACAATGGCACCATGTCATTTTCTCCATTTTGACACCATTCTTTCTCTTCATTCAAACACCATGTCACTCTTCCCCTTTGACATCAAGGGCAAAGGGTGGATCAAAACCAACATACTCTCCCTTTTCGTAACTTATATACCTAAGTATCTAAGCTTCCCCGAGTTCATGTCAATCTTCAAAATATTTTCCAATGAAGTACATGACTCTATGAAATTCCTATCACCAATGACTCATACTTACATCAAAGACCCAACCAAGTGGGTTTACAAAATTTGACTCAGCTACCCAACCAAGTGGGTTTACAAATTTTGACAAGTCCTTGCATGACTGAAATTTACAATTTTACATCATGGGTCTCAACATGACCTTTTCATCAAAATACAAATATGACTTTTCATAACCAATACCAGAAATTCCTCAAGAAAGAGAACATATTTCAGAACCATCATAATGCCAACAATGCATTATACTCAAAGAATGGTAATGCTCCCCCGAATTGTGTGCATCCCAAGCAACCTTTCCACAAGGATTTTAAGGCTCCCCCTAGTGTGTGCATCCCGAACACTTTTTACCAACAAATCATCAAGGCATCTTTATCAAAACATTAGAAATAGAATTATGAGAACTCGGAACACCACCAAAGATACCAAAACAGCATCGTAGATAAGCGAAGAAGACCGCAAATTGTGGCCGTAAGAGAGCCGATCTACATGTAAAATTGTCAGCAACCAACCATACGCGGCTTTCTGTGCAGGAACTCGCGTATATACGCGACTGTGTTTCAGGAAACCCGCGTATCCACTACCATCTTCTAAAAATTATGCAGATTTGTTCTTTTGACTGGCAGAGAACACTCCCAGCTTCTGTCTTAGATACTCGAACGCTTCCCTGGGCAGAGGTTTGGTAAAGATATTAGCAACTTGTTCTTTGGAGGGAACATACTCCAACTTCACCTTTTTCTCAAGCACTTGTTCACGTAAGAAGTGATACTTGATGGGAATGTG